>JARYHS010008074.1:189252184-189368212 GCA_031002005.1 Vandiemenella viatica | reverse complement strand
TGTTTCTCTCACTATTATTGATCCAATCATTCATCCAATATGACTAATTGAAGAATAAGCTATTATCTTTCGTAGGGATGTTTGATTTAATCCTCCGATTGCACCTACAGCTAGTGATAGAACAGTAATTATTACTATTATTGTATTTAATTTTATACAGTAAGACATTACTGATATCGGAGCTAATTTTTGTCAAGTTATTAAAATTGAACAGTTTAACCAATTATTTTTTCTTATGACTTCCGGAAGTCATATATGAAATGGTGCTGCTCCAATTTTAATTAATAATCTTGATGAGATTATTAATATGGAAATTGAATTATTCTCTCAAAAAAATATTTTGTTTATTTGAATAAACAAGATTGTTACTAGTAGCATAGTTGATGCTAAAGCCTGAACAATAAAATATTTATATGATGTTTCATTCATTGATGAATTTTTTGATCTTGACAGTATAGGAATAATAGATAGTATATTAATTTCTAATCCCATTCAAACTCCAAGTCAAGAATTGGAGGATAAGGATAATATAGATCCTATCACTAAAAATGAAAGGAATAAGATTTTTATTGTGTTGTTGTGCACTAAAAAGAAGAGAGTTAATATCTCTATTTATGGGGTATGAACCCATTAGCTTAAATTAGCTTATCTTTTTATTTATATTTAAGTGTATGAAGCACATAAGTTTTTGATACTTAAGGGAATAGTTTAAATCTATTAAATATATAATGTGGGTAGTTGTCTACATTATTTATCCTATCAAGATAATCCTTTATTCAGGCACCTCATTTTATATATTTTAATGTTTTAATTATGAGAAATATGTAATTTTCTTAATAGATACTTTTAGTTAGGTCAAATATTATAAGGTGAAGGAATTTAAATTTGGGGGTATTCTTTGATGTTAAGTATAATAACATATTTATTTTATATAATTATATTATAATATATAAAGCAGCCTGTTCGCCTGACCTCGAAACTAACGTCACACTGACCCCCCCCCCCCCCACATCCTAGCTGTTGCACCCGCTAAGCAACTGAAGAACTGAAGACATGTTGCTTAATGTTTAGCAAATAATATTTTTTTTTTCAAATCGCTAGGAGGAACATGACGCATATGAAACGAATCAGTTACGGCACGCTGCGAGCAGTTTGATTTTCTCACGGTGTTTCAAAATCTGTTCCCAGGATTTTGAAAGTGTTATATCAGATACTGTGGGGATTGAAGCAAATTGTGATCGACTTCTCATTAATATAACACGTTCCTGAAATACTCCTTAAGAGCTTCATTGACCTGCATATGTTTCTTGAAATGTTGTTACCAGTAATTTTTAGGGTAATTTAAATATAAACTTTGTGTAGAGTGTTTTAAATTCAGTCTTATGTAACTATCAGTGAATGTTAACATAACATTACTTGTTGTAATCTTATATATATATATATATATATATATATATATATATATATATATATATATATATATATATATATATATATATATAGAAGTGTTTTTTTCCTATATTTCACTTTTCAGACACCACTACCTAGCACAGATCAATGGTCTTTGTGGGTGGAAGTAGCATGGAGATTCCTGTCGTGTACAACGTTGGCCGAATGTTGATAGATGTGGGGTATATGATGGTTAAAAGTGGTCGATGCAAGGCATTTTCGTATTTCGACCAAAGACATGTGTCTCCATATATGTCACTCTGCTGCCACAACTGCAAAGCATCATAGACCATTGGTGTTTGTGTGTGGTAGTGGTATCGTGTCTTCTATCTTGTACTATGGTGGTTAGATGACGGTTGCTATGAGGGTGTGGAAGATATGGTGACTGAAAGTGGTCGACCTGTGGCACTTTAATATTTCTACCAAAAACGTATGTGTGATGGTGTATCACTTTTCAGCCAAAACTATCTAGCGCAGATCACTGGTGTTTGTGGGTGGTAGTAGCACAGAGTCACACGTCGATCACAACGTTGGCCGAATTTCGGTAACTGTGAGAGTGTGGGAGATATGGTGGTTGAAATTGGTGTGTCCGTATACTTAACTTTGCTGTCTGAACTACATAGCGTAGATGACAGGCGTTTGAGTGTGGTTATAGCATCGAGTCTCCCATCGTGCACTTTGTTGGTTAGATGTCGGCAGCTGTCAATCCAAATTCTTTACAAACACGAACGAAGTCGTGGGTACCAGCTAGTTTAATATATATATATATATATATATATAAGTATTATTAGTTTAGTTTCAAATGGTTGTGCGACTGCAGCAAGTAAAGAACGGAAGTAAGCGGGTTCCAAAAATGCGGGTTTCTGTGTAACTCACTTAAACCACAGTTCGGAGCTAACAGCTGCGTATAACCTTTCCGCGAAAGTGAAAGGACGAACCTAGCGGCGAAAGGAGAGAGCACGCCCCATCACAAGGTCTCTCTGCGTTTTGGTTCACCTCATAATTCATAACAAAGCCGATGGCAGTATAAAAAGTTCCTTAACCTAAGTAAGTAGCCTTACGATACCATACTACTAAATGTTCAGCTTTCATTACACGCAGATGTACGATCTGAATTTTTATTCTGATCCGACACCTAGAAGTAATTTTGCCTATTTTTGTGATAAGTTAATCCCCATTGGATAATATTTGTCCGTCAAAGGATGGAGAGAGGAAAGAGAAATGGGGAATCTGTTCCTAAGAATTTTTGTATAAATTGTATTGTTACAGATTAATACTACCTTTATTAGATGTCGAGCTCTATTCCCCAGACCACCTCTTTTTTTTTAAGTCTGCGTTTAACTCATAATCGTTTCGTGAGATATCTGATAAAGTTTCTGCTCATTGGAAATGAAAAATAAGTTGTCACCAACCTGGACGAAGAGGAATGGAAGTAATCTTACGGAGCGTGGGGGGGGGGGGGGGGACGGTTACGCTCTGGCCTCGCATTCGTGATGACGTGGGTTCGAATCCCCATCCGGACATCCAGATTTCAGTTTTCCATGGTTTCCCTAATGCACTCTAACTGAATGCCGGCAAGCTTCCTTCAAAAGGCCATGGCCGAATTCCTTCCCGTTCCTTGTCCCCAGTCGTATCCCGCCTCTAATGACATCGGCAGGGTGTAAAACCATAAGCAAAAAAAATAAAAAAAATGAAGTGATCTTTCTCTCAAATAGACAGCATACAATTGGAGAAACACGCAATGCAACGAGTTCTATATCAACCGTAGCAAAACATTAGGTAATCAAGAAGTGCTGTCGCAGTGGTAGCTTCGATATAACATCTCACCTGATGAAGCCAATGGAGGTTGCTACCGAAACGTTGTGGAAACAAGAAATTACCCGGCATAATACCCGAGAAGAATTCTTGCCAGCCATACGCCGGGAAAAACTTAATTCTTAAGAAGTGCAGTTTCCGGAAGCGAAATAATTATTTTTTTGATTATGATAATGCTAGGAATGAAGACTGATTCTCCGCTCGAGCACAACACTCCCGCAGCCAGTCGTGACCTCGAGGTATCGCCTCACACTGTCTTTTTCCAAGCAAACAGTTGTTAAAATTAACTTATAATTTGTAGGGTGCTATACTGCGTTTTTGGTTTTTGTTGCTGTCAAAGTTTCGACTCTAGCCTTGGATCTTCGTCAATACTACGGAAGATATGTTTAAACGCTGACCTGCTCTGATTTATTTTTAGTATGAAACCAGTCTGTGATCAGAGATATCGCACAGCATTCCAAAGATGTTACTTGCACAGCCTATGCGTCTCTATTAATATTATTTGTATCTTTATAATTCTCAAATGCTTACCTCAATTATAAACATTCAAAATGCTTTAACAAAATAAGGACTATAGATTTCTGCGCAGTAAAGAACTTTGCTCATAATTTAGTGCCTCGTGTATTTTATTGTGCCATGCTCTGTAACGGTTATTAAGTTGTTGCTATCTGAAACTTATAAACGGGCTCCAATCGGTGGTGACGTATACTATTCCGCTTTATATGTACGTCGTAACGTCCGTTATGGTTACGAGAAATGACATAAATGCAAATACAAACACCCTCTCTCTCGGAAACAATTTCTTAAACAATTTTCAAGATTATAACAAGTTTGTGAAAAGTCAGCTTATAATCAAATATAACTCAGGCTAAAACAAAAATCTATTATTAACACAGCCCGGTGGATGAGCGACTTGTTCCTAGCATTCGGGAGGCCTCTGGTTCAAATCGAAATTTCTCCTGATGAATGCCGGGGGTTGAATAATTTGTTATTAATAATAATATTTAATTAAATTGCAATGGAGCGCATTTTCCTGTGGCATTTACCCTACACACCCAACTTCCTCTTTTCCTTCGCCCACCTACATTTACAGTACAACGAAAGAAGATATATGAAGCAAATAACTGACAATTTATATTGTAATAGGTATGTTGAGAGTAAGATATAAACACAGGCTAGCAACAGGTGGAAAGTTATATTAAACCAGTGGAGAGATTGGTATCAAGAACAAAAGTTGCTAGGTCTATAGTAAAAGCATCTATAACGCAGATTGGGAACGTAAGTGGAATAAAAGCAGCTATAAGGGTTAAAGAGATTACACAAAAGTATAAAGGGGGAAAATAATAACATAAATACTTAATGGATGCTTGTTTTATGTAAAATGCATTACTACAGGCCGGATATTTTTGATCACCTATAAACCGAAATCGGAATTGTCTGTACGCCAGGCTCAAATTGCTTGAGTAAGGAGGGGCTTTAAAAGGCTAGGACAAATTGCACCGAGCATGATGGGTGAGCGGTTAACGCTCTGGCCTCGCATTCGGGGTGACGCCGGTTCGAATCCCCGTCCAGATATCCAGATTTGGGTTTTCCATGGTTTCCCCAAATCACTCCAAGAGAATTGCGAGATGCTTCCTTCAAAAGGTCATGACCGAATTCCTTCCCGTCCCTTGTCCCCGGTCCCAATCCACCTCCAATGATCTCGACGTCAACGAGACGTAAAGTAATCAGTAAAAACGAGAAATTACCGAGAAGAAAATAAATAGAGAAAGCAATTATCGACTAATCCCACGCGATACCCTTATCTCTCGGTATTGTGGCTTGGTTATTTACTCCTAAGTTTAGTCACTCCGGCCAATCGATATTCATATATCAGTGTGTTATGCAAGACCCGAGATCAGAGCATTCTCCCGTTGTATCTCCATACGTCTAGTATGATGGCACTTTAACTCGCTTGCGCAAAGTATCGGTTTTTACTTTGATCTAACGATTAAAAATAAATTATCAACTGTTGTTCAGCTGCGTGTATGCTCATATTTTACCAATTTGATTTTGTACGGTTCTTCAACATTCCCTAGCACATTTTCCTGATCTTCCGATGTTATTTGTCATATTGATCCGCCAACACTGAGAAATTCTGAATAGATTGCTTTCATATCCTTACACCTCCGACAGAATTCTGAAACAAATTCTGTACACTGATTCCGCGTCCGGGCATCCGGATTTGGCTTTTCCATGGTTTCTCCAAATCACTCCAGGCGAACGCCGGGATGCTTCCTTCAAAAGGCCATAACCGAATCCCTTCCCGTTCCTCGCCCCCAGCCTTTCCCGTCTCTATTGACCTCAGTGTCGATGAGGCGTAAAGGCATAAAAAAATGCTGTACCCTGAGACTTACCGTGGGTGGTATACGCTCCAGGTAAGTAAAGGGGTGGCAGGTTTTTTGCGCGTGGACACATTTTGTGGGCGGCGGCCAACAGCTAACCAGCTGTCCACCAGATGCGGAACACGACACCCGGCCAGCCGGCCAGTAAACAGATTCCCTACAACCGCCACTGTGCAGCATCGCATGACAGGCGTCCGCTGTCTTTCGGATCCTATCTCACGTTAGAATCGAAATACAATGGCATACCTTCCTGCCTACACACTTACAGTACACTGTCAAGATGTCTATACCATAATGACTTCTCCTCAGAAGTACTGACAGCGAAGTCCTAAGACAAAGTCTGTTCATCATTTCTGTGCCTAATGATTGTGACAGCAATGTGTTTTATGGCCACTCGGAATGTCTGGCTGGGGTCATTAATAAAAGCGCGTTGCGGACAATTCATCACAATCTCCGTTATAATATATGTCGGATCCGGAATACGGGGCTAATCTGCTAGATGGCGCCACAGACGCAGCGAGCAGGATGCCAGCGCCACAGCGACTGCGGTGACCTAAGAGAGGTCTACTTGAGGGAAGAGCTCTCTTCATGCCTGAGGCAACATCATTCCGCTATCTGTCATTGTGTATTGTGAGACCGTGTCTAATAAACCGGATCATTGTATCAGCTGTGTTCTCGTAGTTACTCTCTACTCTCTACTCTCTACTGTCCGAGGGATATCCACAGCCTACCTTCACTATTGAGCCATCTTCCTTGAACCGGGAACTCCATTCAACCCGCCCGACTCCTGATCTTTCACGGATGGATTCGACATATATATTATTCCTAAAAGGTGTTTTTACTGTCACAAGCCATTATCTCCCTTCATACCTCACCCAAATCGGTAAATGACATTTTAATGATTAAGGTATCCACTTTGGTCGCATCATATTTTAAGAAAATATTTTTTTTACAAAAGGCCAAAAGATTAAATATTTCTAAAATACGTTTTTTTTTTTTTGTCACGAGCCATTTATTTCCCTGTATACCTACTTGTAGTCGATAAATGAACTACGATATTAAAAATTAAGATCTCCGATTTGGTGACGACATATATTAAGAAAGGAATTTCTCTGAATTCGGCCCTCAAAGGACAAAAGTATCATTATTTCCACAACGTTAATTTGTTACGAACAGTTTATCTTCTTTGATACCTAATCAAAATCGATAAATGTAGTATCATGTTAAAGATTAAGGTCTCCACTTAGCCAACATCATAAATTAAGAAATTTTTCGGAATTTGACACTTAAAGAGCAAAAGTAATACTTAGGAAGGTCGCGTGTATGAGACATTTCAGAGCCAAGCCGTCAAATAGCAGCAGCACATATCACAGAGATATTAATAAACTGCTTCATTGGCGTCGACAAGAATTGAGTGCGTTACCGATAAATAACAGTACCAGAGATATCAATAAACTGTACGGTTTTTTTTTTTGTCCTACAACAAGCCGCTCTTTGGATATTGTTTTCTGTTACAGAAACATTTCTGTTTTTCTATACGTTACGTTACGTTAACATCTTATTCGCAAAATTTTCTCACGAGATACGATCACAGCAACACAAATCACATAATATGAATGTTCTGTGTGTATTTTCTTCAGTTTAGTTTTATTCCGTTACGGTTAGCGACAGTTTGTCATTCCTGTGTTTTACGCATTCAAAAGTTTTTTCTAATTGTTTTGTAATGTGCTGTATTTTGTTACATACTTATTATACTGAACAAATAAACAATTGCTACAAATGAGAGGGATCTTCTTTCATCCTATTACACATCACCAACCTTACTATTCATCGTAATTGGCGAAATTTTTGTAATAAATATGATGTCTAATGCAACATGAATTTTGTTCATGTACCATGACACGTATTTTTTTCCTTCAGGGCTTATATATTTCCCACAGCACACAGTACTTTCGATTCCTTATCCCGTCCTTGCTCATTATGCGGCAATCACCTACTCCATTTCTATATTTGGAGGGAGGAGTGTGTCGTTTCGCATCCACGGTAGGTCACTCCCGCACATCTACCTATCTCTATTCGTCCGTGAATATTGTAAACTGAATGAGGAATTTTAAGTATTACTCTTTTATTGATAATATGCAATATGTGGGCTTTGCACCAAAACTAATGTTAATCAGGGTGTCCAGTACACTAAACTAGGGATGCATCAGCAAGTGCGGTACTCTCGCGTGAAATCCTACATACACAATCGCAGTTTTTAATGCCGATGTATAAGGGAGGTTTTGTTTACATTGTAATATATATATTGCTCTTTTTTTCTTTGTATGAGATTCGGCACGTCGTCGCTTAGCTAACAACAAAGTAGTTGTTTTTGTCTTACGATCTTGCAATAAAAGTAACAATGAACCGAACGGTGTTATTACCGTCCTAAGCGACGAATTTACAAGTTTGAATTTGCATGTAAAGTGAAGCAGCATCCGTTTAGAACTACCATAGAATGCGCTCACCCATTCACGCTACTACTTAGAAAGGAGCCAATAAAATGTTCCAAGCAATTCTTTCCGCTCTTACTTTCTCGCGGCACACCAGTGTCCTTATCTCATATACAGATGGAGGACAAAATAATACGAACACCTGTGAAAAAGTATGACGTATTTCATACCTCCAGTACAGCTGCGCCACCTGCAACAGAACTCTGCCACCTAGAGAGCGTGAAGAGGTAGGTATCAGTCTCTCAACAGCAGTCACCTGCAGTGCATGCGTCTATCCAAATGTCTGTGATAAGTTGAAATGTCAGACCTGTCAGAATTCCACAGAGGAATGATTGGCGGAGCACGTTTAAGTGAAGCATCGGTTACGGAAACATCAAATCTTTTGGGGTTTGCAAGGAGTACGGTATCAGCCGTTATGACAGCGTACACGAAAGAGGGTAAGAGGGCATCTTCAAAGCACAACAGTGGCCGAAAGTCAAAGCTTACTGATAGGGATAGACGCGTCTTGAAACGCATAGTAGCCTGAAAGCACAAGCAATCGTTACCCTAGATAACATCCGAAATGAACTTTGCTTACGAAAAAATGTAGAATTTGGGATAAAAAATAAACGTATTTTGATTTTAAGTTTATTTTTGATAAAATATTAAAATTTAAATAATTATAAATCAATTTTCCACCTCCGCATCCGCTTCCGCAAAACATTCGTATCCGCGGATGTCAACCACTGAACATCCGTATCCGTATCTGCATCCGCATAGACGACTTCCGTAACAACCCTACACTAAACCAAAGCCCATGAACATACTTTATTATTATAACAGTATTTATCCAACTAAGAATTGTATGGAATTACGGGACGGATGTAATAAAACAAAACCACGAGTGCGTGAGGTCTAACTAATGCCATCAATGTTCGCAGTGTGCATGCACTACAACAGTTCACCACTGTGCGAGTCTCATTCAGCTATGAGCGGGTGTTGCAGCTCTCGTCATTCCGGGCGCTAGCTGCGACTGTTCTTCGGACGCGCAAACGAGTTGACTGCAGACAAAGATGATCACCTTGACGCACGCTGGTCTATTACCGAGCAGCTGCGGACAAACGGCTGGCGCAGGGGTTTGATTGATGACGCCATTTGGGTCACTGACGCACCAAATTAACTCGACTCGAACTAGATTGTCGTATGTTGGAAGCGTTCCAACTGTTTAGATATAACAATTTATCCTCGGCTGCTAAATGGGCAGGTGGCGAAATATGTGTAGTCTGTGGGCCATTAGGGGGCATCCATAAATTACGTGAGGTGTTTCCGGATTTCCGGACCCCCCCCTCCCCCTTCTGGTGAGATCTGGTTCGTGAGACACCTCTCCCCCCCTCTAGAAATCGCCCTCGCAACTTTTTGAGACCTTTTTTTTTCTTTTAGCTCTACACTCCAACAAGATTTCGAAATCTCACGTGAGATTTCCGTTGACCCCCCCCCTCCCCCTTGGTGAGATTTCGCCGGACCCCCCTCCCCCTATTTTACCTCATGTAATTAATGGACGCCCACTTACAACAAAAAATTAAATCTGACACTGTGCTCCCAATACAGATTAAATGGGAAGATACTTAGAATTCTACGAAAAAAAGCAGCCCAACAAGGACAATATCCTTGCTGTACAATAAATTAAAAATGTAAAAAAAAAAAACTGATTTGGTAAAACATCCTTATAAACATGTTGCTTGGAATTACGGACACAGTACAGATTGCCTTTGATTGATAAAATTTGGTGTGATGGCTGTGTTTTATCGACACACTGTGCAGTGTTCTTGACATGGGAACAGAAGTTAATTGCTGACCTCACGAAAGCTATCTGGTTCAAGAGATTTAGCACACAGGAAAGAGAGGAGGAAGGAAGCCAATTGACACGGAATTTTAATGTGTTTTACTTTCTCTAGTCCGGTTGAACTTGGCTCGATATTTTTAACATGTCAATTGCCAGTAAACACTTCCTATGACTTAATAGCAATTACCGAGCGTGATGGGTGAGCGGTAACGCTCTGACCTCGCATTTAGGAGAATTCGAGTTAGAATCCCCGTCCGGTCATCCAGATTTGGGTTTTTCCTGGTTCCCGCAATTCACTTTAGGAAATTGCCGCGATGCTTCCTACTAAAGGCCATGGCTGAATTCCTTCCCGTTCCTCATCCAGAGTGCTTTTCCGTCTCTTATGACTTCGAGGTCAACGAGGTGTAATGCTACCAAAAAATAATTAATTTAAAAAAAATAATAGCAATCGCCGTTTGCTTCCATTATTTTCTATCACTCGTTATCGCGTGCCGTCACTTTTTTTTTAAATAGATCTTTAATTGTGTTCTCAGTCTACATTCATTCCGTTTCATAGGTAGTTTCTTGCCTACTGATTTTCCCGGTCGGTTAAAAATAATTGCATTTTAAACATAGAATCTGTACGTAGCACACCTATATTTCAGTCAAGCGATTGTTTTCCTGATATTTAATACTTTGGACAAAGAACCTGTGATTGTCAACGTATGCTTGTTAATCGAATAAACTTCATTATAATGTGTATAATATTGCAGTATTTCATGACGGCAGTGCCAATCAGCAGACTATTTTAGTAGGTACATACTCCCGCGCATTAAGAAACGACGTAAACTCTTTTGCCATACACTGTTGTCCAGTGCGTAATTCGTAAGCACGATTGCTGTAATGGCAAATTATAAACGTGAGGATGGAAGGTGGCGTAATCATAAGGGCATAGATATGAGGTAAATACTTACTGCTATGACTAGGTTAAAAGTTAGCTGAGAACGTGTCATTACAGACAGTGTTGGTTGAGTCACCGCTAAAGGCAGCACAAACTTAAAGAACACAGGCTTGCAAGTAGTGATGGAGAGTTAAGCAATAGGTCCTTGGTAGGTTCATTCAAACAATATAAGCTCCAACTAGAGTAAAGACTAGTTGTTGAATGCATATTGTGGGCGTGAGTGCGATAAATGAAGAAGATATGTTATTCACTGTGAAATAGCAAACGAACGAGTCGAAGAAGACGAAGTTAAATAAAGTATGTAAAACATATGCAAGGACTTCAACATAAGCACTGCGTCCATATTTATGAAATCTTTTTAAAGTTCCGCAAGTCAAAATGTTAAAAACGGAACTTTTATAATTTCGTCATGTCAATCCGTGGGTATGTCAATCTCGTGATTCCGCCGGCTTCTCATCGATTTAGATGCATTTTCACCGTTGATAAATACTAAAACTATTTTCGAAGGGTACCTCCACACAAAGGAACAACGTGGAGTGATTTAATTATTATTTTTTTCGCCCACCTCATATAGTGACGTATCGCTGAAACGCGGTGATTTTCTGGGATGTGTAGTTAATAGTTATATATTTCACGTGATATGAGCCACATCCGGTTTTAGATCTCTATTATCGAAAAGCCTGAAAAATTCAAAATTATGTCCGAACAACGAAAAATTTTCTGCATAGTGTAGGCGTTCAGTGACAAGATTTATATATTATACACTTTCACATGATTTCACTAGTAGCAAATATCCTTTTAAATTTGTCACCTTTGCATCTTCTCCAATGAAATTTCACCAGAAGGTGTTTTTTTGTCCTTTTTTGTTTCTGTATTTTTTTTTTAACGCAACATAGGTCCGAAAACAAATGCTAAATTTTTGCTTTAGCGTATCTTCCTATAAATATGACACAGGGATGAAAGTTCTTTCCTCGGAATGTGGTTATGTTGAAGAGATTAAAAGTGCAGTCAATGTTGTTCTGGAACATTTTTATTTAGTTTTGCATTTCAGAAGATTGAGGTTCCAAATCCTTACACAAAAGCTACGAAACATTCTGTTATTTGTGCACGATAAATAATTGTCAAATTTTTTGGCTAAGAGTAGTCTGTTAATTTTAACTCCGCATATGTTGTTAGCGGCAAACAGAACGCATATTCTAAAACATTGACGCTACGAATGTTTTTGATAAACTTAATATTTTAAAGAGAAAAATTAGAAAATATAATTAATTAAATGTCATCAAATGAATTTAATGCAAGAAAACATGAAAAGATTACAGTTTTCGGACTTCTGCGGCTTCTGAATAAACAACGGAACACATGAAATAAATCAGTTGTTTGCATGCCTGTTTTCCATCACTCATATCCGTATAACTTCTTAACTTAGAAATTAGTTAATTCTTGCTACCCTTAATAAAATATAAAGTGAAATATATAAAAATCAGAGGATGAAAATAATTGTATGGGATTCATTGGGAAGTTTAAAACTTTTTTAGATAATTTTAATTGGTATGGCACGAAAGATGGCATCATATTGACTCTAAAATAAAATATTCAATCGTTTTCAATCTATGATTTGTTTAAGATCTTGACGAGAAACGGTAAAAAGTGAATTTGCCTCTTTATTTCCAAGAATGCTGACCCGAAAATTCTTTCAAAATTTGTAATCCTAAGTTGTCTTCTAAAGATTACAGGAGAATTAGTTATCCTTTCAGATCTTATAGTTTTCATAAGACACAATTAAATGAGTAATTTTTCCAACTCTAAGACTAAAATACATATATCATTTGACAGAGAACCTTGCGATTACGCATTATAAAAAGGTAGTGGAAATAGTTGCTTCAAAAATTTTAAACAACTTACTGAGTCCACCATAGTTCTTAAACTTTTGCAACATTGCTTTCTTTAGTTGGTTGAATTTATGCAAAATATTGGTGCCGAACTGAAAGCGAGCGTTACTAGTAATTGCTTGATTACTTTTTGGTGACCTAGGCCATCGGCTGGCCACCGTTCTTACAGACTTGAGACGTGGCATCTGCGTTTAGGTGTCCTGGTCTCCTTTTTGGCGTACTCGTTACGTGGCCACTCATAACCCCGTCCTGACAACAGTCCGAAGGCCGCTCGCTCCTTGTTCGGCCATCACGTGCCTGCTTGTTAGGCGTCCACCAGACTCTCTGCAAAGGGTTTCCCACATTGTCCAATCACGTTCCACCTGCTCGCTCCTTACTGTCCGTACGTGTCTCTACATAGTAATAAGTCTTTTAGCTGTCCCAAAGAAAATCTTACTGTTGACAATGTATTCCTGGGAGACATGTCACCTGGCTCTATCCCTGATTTCGGAAAACCGGACCGGTGCGTACTTGCTTTACTCAGTTTCATACATTCATTCATCCCCAGAGCTTAATTTATCTTCACTCGTCCTGAAGCATGTTAAGAACATATTGTGTCGCGGAGCACAATTTTTATAAACTAGTGGTTACCCAGGGGTCGAAATTCAACCTAATTCATCAAGTTTTTTAGTTTCTTCTCTACTAATAATAACTGCATATATTTTTGAATTTGTTCTATTGCGTTTGCTGGAAACATAGATACATTATATGGTGTATAGATTGACGTCGTTGGCGCTAGCATGTACCAATACGTTAATAGCTTGTGTTGTTTGTCTTAATTCCCTGCAATACCTATAAAATTAAAATGATACACTCCAAGCGTGACTGTATCCGAAATTTTAGCTTCTTAACTAACCATAACAAATTATGAAATGTATTTATGAATGTTTCAAAATAATTTTTTACTTTCTATTTATCGACGCGGTTCGTTTGAATTTAGTCCATCAGACAATTATTTAAAATATTCATTTTGACTTAAGGCCGATAAAACTGCTTTAGCTTTATGACAACATAAAGCAAATGCAGTCCTTTCACCTGAAGTGACTTCTGATTCGAAATGTTTTTCATTGCAAAACCTGCATTGTAAATTCGAAATTAAAAATTAAAAATTTCTTGGAATGACATTTAGTGCGCATTTAAATATGTGCATCAAAATAACATCTTTTTATGTATTAGCTATTTAAATTTGGTCTATTATTTTGAATTTCACGCAAATAGGTATTCCTTCTTTTTTATCTCACTCTCTCTCCGACCTGTCAATGTTCTATATCGAGGCATAATGGAAGTAGGTGCAAACATCTGAATAATAATAATTAAAAAAAAACATTAATGAAATGACTGAAATTCAAAAATCAAAAGACCATATAGTATTTCGCAGACTCGCTACATTTTTTTCGAAATGTTCCTTTTATAACTTCAATGATTAATCTCTACTCTATGCGACTCTTTTGTATCACCAAAGACCACAGAGTATCTCAATGCTGGGAATACACGTAAGATAGTTGGCTCCGATACGATTTCACGCGCACATTCGCGAATTTATTAATTTTTTAATTTAGTAATGTATTTGTAACATGTATTAACTAAGCTTATATATTTTTTTTTTTACTGTTGACCACAGACATTGGCAGAATGGCTAAGTGTCGTTGCCACTAAAAAAAAAAAAAAAAAAAAATTGAATCTAAACAACGAATATTTAATTTAATGTATTTGTAACACATATACAGATTTAACTATGCCAAATCTCACACTTCTCCGTGTGCGCAATGTTTTTAAGAAGGGATCCGAAGTTTTCGCTTAGCGTATTAATACATAGAATATAAATAGTTTGCGATAGTTACATGAAGTAAATTCATTCTGAAACATCTATGACACATAAAATATATCGTCTTTTAAAATATGTTGTGCATGGTATGTAATTTGTTGCAGATCTAGAAATCCTCTTGTTTGATTAATTTTCATTCACGTATTTCACCTCCAAATCATCCTGTTCTTCTGTAGGTTAATAACGTATTTGTGTTTATATTTTTATCAGTACTTCACATACTCCGTTTTACAGGTATAATGCATTGGACTTTGTTACTAACTGAACATTTCTTCCATATTTTTCACAGTGCCAGAGTAAGGCCTGAAAGATTGTTTTGTGTTAATATTTTGCACTTTTGGCTGTAGCTATTTTAATTGCTTAACCCTCCTGAATTCTTGCTATGATTACAATTATCTGGTTTTTATATTTTGTCATTAGTTACCTAAAACTATTTTTATACTGTTCCATGAAATTTACCAGATCAATGCACAAGATTTCCACCTCCTTCTATAAAATCTAACACTCCATTTATGAGAAGTAAATGTAGTTAACGGTTTTTAATCTGAGGTGGTGGCAGAAGTCGAACGAAAACCAAGTATTGATATGAGATATAACTACAGTATCAGAATTAGAAACGATGGAGTTTCTAAAATTGGAAAAGGCACTTCTGGATTCGATGTATTAAGAACTGTCAGTTTTGAGATTCAACATCTCAACGCGTTTTACTGTTACAAATAGAAGCAGGCATAAACATATAACATCTTTAAGTTTTATTACCATAAGAAACTAACTAATATTTACGTAAACCAGAGGTCTTATGTCGCATTTTCCTTGCCATTAATGTTATTTTTCGAATGTGTTTCCCATACAAGTCTGCACATTCGAGCTCGGAAGGCTGCCAGAATATTTTGGCCTCGGTCTATGGAAATATCTCGCAAGTCACGATTTGCATAGTGGATGGATGCAGTGGTGCAATATGGCAGCCTCCAAGCCGCTTCTGGGCCAGTGACCTCAGAACTGCGTCCGAAAAACTGTTTGTTATTTTTACAAGTGACAGTACTGTATTACGGGGGCGTCTGGAAACCTCTGAACTTAGAACTCAAAGGGCAGCATTATCTCCAAACTAACAAATACGAGATTTCGTGAAAATTTTCTACGATGATAATTTCCAACAGACAAATTTTTTTTTCCGTTTTCTCCGCATTTTCTCAGCCTTATTACAGAGACTGTGTGTAATGTTTGATACATGGCTAAGTTTTTCAGCTCGTCATCGTTCGCGGATTGCATGTTGATGTTTCAATTTGAGTTTTGTTGAGTTGATGTGGAATGAGCAAGGATGATGATCCTTTACTCGAGTTTGATGTATAATGTTTAGTCCTCTTCAACCGAAAGGATTAAAGGTGTAGCGTAAGCCTCAATAAAGAAAAACTTCAAATCTAAATTCTGTCAGCAATTCTTTAAGACATCACATGATTCTTTATTAGTAACTGTCAGTAAATCTGTGCATTGATGCTTTTTAAAACTGCGAATAATTTCTATGGGTGGTAAACGTTATGTACTGTGAGGAAATGTATTATCAGGCTTACACGTGAAACACACTGGTTTGTTTCTGTGAGTAACGGCTCTTATTAGGCTTTCGTCTTAATCTCTTGGTTTTATTTACGATTAGTTATTATCTGAGTAACTTTCATTCAGCAAGTGTAAAATAGCTCCGTGTCTTGGATTTTTTAGTATATCGTTTATGACATTCCAAGAAAAAGCATTGTTATTAGCACGAGGTTGGTGGAATCTGTTTGAGAAATCACTTTGGAGATAACAGGAATTCACACAAAATATTATTTTTTCATAATGTCCAATTTGATGACTAGGCCTCGATTAAATTAATGGCCGCTTCGGACATTGTCTAGGACAGAGAAAGCTATCTAGCATATGTTCCTCCAGGTGAGGATGGAAAAACATAAAACGGAAAGGTACAAGCTTTGTTCATCTAGTAACTTGATTCCCTTTTGGTATGATTGGCATTCCTCCCCTCCCCCCCCCCAAACTATTGACACTGGAACGGAAGCGGCGTGGACAATCATTATGCTGTGGCCACTTTAGCTATAATGAGAACAGCCTTTCCCCTGTCACTGATACTAATTTCAATCAACGGCTTCACCTGAAGTTGAATTCTGAAGGCTCTATAGGCTAAGGAAGAGAGGAAACCACAATAATTTCCGTTACAGATTTTCGGTCATAATTTTCTTATGTTAACGTATATATTTCTCGCTGACAGTTGTAATTTCGAAACAGTTGGTGCAGCGTGCATTCCGTCGTAAGTTCAATTACGTGGCACCTCGTCGTAAACATTGGTATAAGAAATTCGTAGAAGATGGGTGCATTTCCAAAGGGAAACAGACAAAACGACCTTCCAGTGTCTTGTGCTTACGATTTAGTGTTGCATATTGATTTTATCATCAGTTTTGTTAACAAGATATATTTGTTTTTAACTAACTGTTGCCCGCAACTGGATTGTTCATATACGAACCTCTTAAACTGATTATGTCACATTTAACACAACTCCAGCGAGGGGGTGGGGTGGGGGGTACCTGTAACTTAACTCAGTGGTTCCCAAATAGTTTTTCCCGAGTACCACTTCCAGTCTAGTGCTTCGCACAGCCACAGCATTACAGAAATTTAATTCACACACACATACACACCGTTCGACTGTCTTAAAATATATTTTGTCGGTAGTAATGTTTGCGTAATTTTTTTTTCAATTTTCTATACCTCAGTCAAGAGAGAACCTCACGTACCCCTGGAAGTACGCGTACACTAATTGGGAACTACTGACTTAACTCCTCGAATTCAAAATTCAAGATAAACATATTGACTGCGAGAAGTAACTAACCTTTAAGAAGATACTAATAAGTGCACACTTTTGTCTTAATTTCTTATCTTTTTGACGCCACGTGGAAATAATGTTCTTTTCTTGGGACCATGATCCGTACATTATTCGAAATCCCATTATAATATCTCTCAGTCCCCGGCTTTATAGGAAATTTTATCTTGAGAATTATGTATAGGAACATGGGAATTGATTAATTGTATATTTGTATATTTTTCTTGTGATTAGTTGTGAATTTGTGTATATGGGTCATGCAAATGAGCCTTGTTTTATGGAAAAAGAACTTTGTAAATGAGATGTAATACGATGAAGGACAGTAATATGTATGAAACATTAATTAAAAGTTTGTAATTTTAAGCACTGATGTCAGCTAAGATGTTTGGAGGACAATTTTCGACGGTTTGGACTGGTTTATGATGATGATTTTGTATGTATATACGTGTAAGGATTATTAACTTTCATCTCACGGTGATTTTGTACATGTTGTAATTATTATTGTATGGATTTAATTGTTAGAATTCGAGAAATGACAGTTCGAACTCTTTGAATGATTCTGGATGATTCTAAAGCGTTTATTATTATTATTATTATTATTATTACTCCGCGATTCACTAAAAGTGTGTGGCGGAGGGTGCATTGCACCTATCGAAAAGGGTTATGGTTTGGAAGGGTTATAAGGGATATGGCAGGAGGCGCCCATGGGCTATTGTGAGGAACCATCCCCGCATTCGCGTGGAGTGATCTGGGAAAACCATGGAAAACCCAGATCAGGATATAAACACGCGGCAGAGACGAGTAGTTAGTTGAAAGAAAAGTTGAGTTGTCAGTCGGTAGTTTTCGGAAGTGCGTGAGTTTAATCGCTGGAACATTTGTGTATGATTGTACCTAGTATTTTTGGATCGATACCATGCGTTGTTGTGTAATGTTATAGAACTCACGGGAAAATAAACATAAGTGGAAAGTGTTTCGTCGGAATTATTCAAACAACCAAATGCTTATCACCATCAAAATTCTACCTGTAGGTTTCTGCAGGAGTAGCGTAGAAAAAAAAATGCGTATTAATTTCGTACCACTTTAATCTTATCAGTGATTCCACATAACATGAAAATGAAACTTACCATATTTTATTACTGTTACCAGGTATTGTACATTATTCAAACTCCTATCAAAATCCGATCAGTTGTTTTTGCGTGAATTTCGTTCATCCAAACATACATTTAAAAAACAGTTGAGACCTGTTCCTTATAAACAATGACACTCATTAAAAAATAGTTTTAAATGCATAAACTTTCCTCCCGTTACAGTCTTATTACATGTATTTATAGATTAAGAAAAAAACACGCAGCAAATAGCAACATTGCTTAAATTCTGTTTCCTTTATTTTCAGGTACGTGTCTAAATCCAGGCTACTATTTGCGAACGCAACAATGTGGGTAAGCAGCAACGTTTTACGTCTGAATTTTGATTGCACCTCGGGTTGATTCTTGGTTGTCGTCTAATTTTCGGCTTTTCCAACGATCCCCTAAATCTCTCCAGTAACATAATAATTTCCCAGATAATACTTGTAGCCGCTTTCCTTGCTGTATTTTGCCGACAGTATTACAATACTTGTAGTTCATTGAGGTCAATATGGAGGTTTTATTTTTTGGTAAGTCTGCAAACAATCTCACCGAAATTTATCTTAGATGAACGCAGTTGCATTTTAAATGGATAATGAGAAGAATTTTTAGTTGTAGTCATGTTTTAGAGTAACATAAAGACAGCAGTTTAGCTGATTATATATATATATATATATATATATATACGTCTCTCAACAGCGAGGTCTTTAGAGACAGGAAAGGATCGGGGCAAGGAATGGGAAGGAATTCGGCCATGGGCTTTTTAAGGAAGCATCCCGGCATTTGCCTGGAGTGATTTGGGGAAACCATGGAAAACCCAAATCTGGATGTCCGGACGGGATTTTATATTCTAACATTGGCGAAATAACTGTCATTACTTCACAGCGAATAGGTTTAGTTCCTAAATTCATTTATTTGAATTCATGTCACCTTGCTGGTCGTTTTGCTATTGTATGGCGGGTGTTGTTTTACTCCATTTCGATAGATGATTCTTGATTTACGTGCGTATCTTATAATGTCCAGAAAGTGTCGTGGTGATTATTATGATGGTGATATCCACCAGATGTTGGATCACTGTCATGAGAACTCTTCGAAAGGAAAGTGGTCCTGCTGTAGTTATCATTTTGGAGAAGGAGGTCGGCTAGGGAAATAAAATGGTGTTAAAAGAAAAATCTAGCTGGGTCCAGTTGAGCAAAGCAAAGTTGAACGACACCGTTCCCTGTGGACGGCGTGAAAGCAGAGCCCGAGGCGAGGCTAGAAAGTGGCGGCTATACTCACATCTAGACTCTTCTGAACTGTGTTTGATCAGCAACAACCATACACGGTATTAACTGCTGACCTATGTCTACAAACACTACAATCTAGTCATTCACGTGCCTACGCTTTCACTTTTCTCTAATTTGAAATGATTACTGTGGGAACTAAGATTGTATATATACTATCGATCTGCTACATTTCATTGAAACACATACTCTGCTTTGATATACCGGTACGTATACATTTTTGTTTTGTTTCTGTTTGTTTGTTTTTTCTTTGTTTTTGTTGTTATTTTGTTTTTCTAAGCAGCTATGTAACTTACCTGCATGAAAAGTATCTTGTGTGTTAACCTATGAAATAAGCTGTCAATATGTGTCTTTTAGTTGAAATCCGTTCTTTAGATTTATAATATATGCGCAGCCAAACAAAATTTCCAGAATTAATCATTATCATTAATGACTGAGTAATTCATCTGGAAAAAGTATCCTACATGTTAACCAAGATGTATGGTTTCGTCAAGTGTAGTTTCGTTGAAATCCGTTTTACATGATGCGACAGACGTAAGTTCTAAATTTTACAGTTTTGGCTTCTCTCTCATTAGTACCCTACATTTGAATTGCTATTTTTGAAAAAATCTAGTACAGAACGTTTAGACTATAAACTATACTTTCTTAAAAATGTAATTTTATACTGTCGGTCGCTCTGTGAACATTTTTACAACACGCTTTATTTTCTCGCAGGTTATTTGCATGTGTGATCTACTGATCTGTTAAAATACAAAATATTGACGATTTATTTTGTTCTTGAAATTAAACTTAGTAGTATTGGTTCTAAGATTCATCGGCTGAAAAGTGAAGTATCAGACCAACGGCTTGTTCGAGTAATTGTTCTAGCTTTGTAACGAACTAAATGTGATAGCGATTAACACTTGAGACTGATTCTTTTTGATGAATCATTTAGATTTACTCCCTGCTCGGAACTGATTCTTTTCGAAGGTCGAACATTGATGACGAGTTTATTAACTGATGGGGAGGCATTTGTAAATTAATAACAACTTGTATTTAGTGATTAATTTGTGATTTATTATAAAAAACAAATTATTATTACTATTTTCAGTTTTGGTCTCAATGGACCACATGGTTCTTAACTCTGGTGAGTTTTAATTTTGGCCCAATGTTCTCTCACCCTTGCACTGTGGTTGTCTTTTCTTTCTTGAATCCATTTCGCCCCAGATCGGGGCGCAGTGTTTTGGCTGTTAGTGAATGGAGAGAATAAGATGCTTTAATCAACTTATTCCTATTGTAAATTTCTTTGAGGTCAGTTTCCAGTTGCACGCGATCTTTTATGACTAGCCTTGTCCACTTTGCGTTAGTTGCTTTCCCTCTAGTAACAGTGTTGAAGATTTTGGAGGTGAGTCTATTATTGTCCATCCGAACTATGTGATCATAGAACATTAATCTCCTTTATCTCATGGCTGTGATAATGCTCTCCAGTTGTTTGTATAGGTCCTTATTATGCCTGAGTGTGTATTTTCCTTCTTTGACAGAATCCATGATTTTTCTCAAGATCTTACGTTCCTTTAGTACCAGTTTTCTGAGTTGTCCCCTTCTAACCGTGACCGAGCGTGATATGTGAACGGTTAACGTTCTGGACTCGCATCCGGGAGGACGTGGTTTTGAATCCCCGTCCGAGCATCACGATTTGGGTTTTCGATGGTTTCCCCAAATCACTCCAGGTGAATGAAAAAGGCCATGGCCGAATTCCTTCCCGTTCATTTTCCCAAGTCCCATCCCGTCTGTAATGACATTAGTCGTAGACTTAAAGCAATAAGTAAAAAAAAAAAAAACCTTCTAACCGTGTTCAAGCACTCTGATGCATACAGTACCGATGGTCGAACTGCAGTATAATAGTGCTCGAGTTTGAGGTTAAGGGAAAGGGATTTAGATTCATATACATTCTTACCAATGTGGTATTATTCTATTACTTAAACAAATCAAAACACTGAAGTTACAATAAAAAGATGCAACTTGCAAAAGACGATTACAACAATTTACTATTATCATTTACCAAAAGAATTCGCGTTAATTTTTGTGATATGAGCCAACCTCAAGTTCCAGATGCCAAGGCTCCGGTTTTTTAGAAGTGGATAAATATTTATCCGAACCTCTTCTATCGAGAAACTTGGACCCTCTTGTTCGCTGAGGTGAACGTAAGAGAATATTTACAAATTTGTGCAAATTATTTCTAAAAAGACTACTCATTCCAGCAAAACGTACGGTGTGAACGATTTTTTTTTTTTTTTCGAAAACCGAACAACTAATGACTGAAAAACGATGTAGGCTCATTTAACTAAAATTAATGCAAATTGGAAGGCTCTGAATTTAACCGACCACAAGTCAAGCACAAATCTCGAGCGACTTGATGTTTAGATCCCCACACGCCTGGGGACAAGGCTTAAGAATCGGAAGAACTAACGTGTGAAGGAGAGACCAAGAGTTGAGTAGAGTCGAAGCAGAAGGAGAGCCAAAACGTCAGAGGCGAGCGGAGAGCGAGTGGGCAGAGAGCCGTAAACCTTGACGAGTTGATGGCTCAGTCGAGTCGGAATCTGCACGAGTCTCCAACAGCGACGGTTCCACCTCAACTCCTAAGTGAAGCTGGCTCTTTCAAGTGAGTCGATTCAGAAGACGGTCCCTTTAGAGGAGCCGACTCTGTGGATCGATTATAGTCGAGAGGTCCTAGGTTCAAATGCTATCCCGACCACTGAAATTTCGTTTTCCACGTTACAATACTTGGGATGCTTAGCAAATATAAACCACGAAGTCCTAAATTTCTTTCCGCAATCCTCAACTTATCTAAATGTTGACTAGCTATAAAGTTCGAAAGTCAATACCACCTTACTGCTTTTGGCGCGTAATTACGCATGCCGCATTAACAGTTCACTGGTACTAATACCATTATAATTCTAACACAGAGAGCGTCCATAAACTACGTGGATACATTTTGTCCTTTTTCTTTTAACCCCCCCCCCCCCCCTTTCCCAACTCTACGTAGCCTGAAGTGGCTTTTGCCCCCGCCCCAGAGTGGCACGTAGCTTTTTCTCTATTAATTCCAGAAGACATTTTGTGCTGTTTTCTCTTACCAGACCATCGCTAAAATTATTGCGTACATGATTAACACGACCTATATTTGCTTTATATATTCTTTAATTATAACTATTCTAAATGAAATGGTGACACAAACCACTCCTTCAAATGAAACATTATTGGGAAAACATCATTCTCAGATACAGCCAGGGAACCGTTTCTCCTAGAAGTTTTACTAAAACATTCTCCTTATGTCATTAATCATTGTTAACTGATAAAATAGAACAACCTACACATTCAGCGTAAAAAAAAACCTAAAAAGAGTTTCAGTTTTTGTTTATTTGTTGCATTTCTCTCTCCTTTCTTTCGATATTACCAGGGAATGATTCTTGGTCCTGCTTAAAAGGTTTCCATGGCTCATTGAAGCCGTTTTGTATATTTAAAACTCTCTGGAGTAACAATTACTATGAGCCTCATGAAGTTTATCGTACAGCGCCATTTACACCACACTTAGAACTTCAAATAACACTTCGTAATGAACTGACATTGACTTTCAGAACAACAGCAGAATGTTTTTATCAAAGAGCGGTGTGGTGATACGTGGTTGATCCGAAATGCTGGAACAATACTGTCACTGGTATGGAAAATCCCGAGTGTTTATTGTTTCTGGCGCGTAATGTTCCGTCGCGTGTTGGTTACTTCAAATTCACCGGCCCCGTCTGTTCCAAAGACTTCAAGTCACAAGCCAGTTCAGTAATGTCCGTTTATAGGGTATTTATAATAAGGATATAATTAAATGATGGAAATAAAAATCCACGTTCCATTGTTTATATTGTACCCTATTTTAACTGTCACAAATAAAATGAGTGAAAAGCTACGTTGCTGAGCTCGGTATCCCCTCCCCCCCCCACATAGCCCAGCTTAGCATTCTGCCTAACCCCTCCTCCTTTTCACCGAGCCACGTAGTTTCTGGACGCTCCCACATACCGAGCATGGTGGGAGCGCTATGGTTTCGCATTCCGGAGGACGAAGGTTCCAATCCTGGTCTAACAACTCAGATTTCGGTTTTCCGCGGTTCTCTGAATTCCCCGCGAATGCCAAGATGTTTCCTTGGAAAGGCCGTGGACGAATTACTTCCTGTTCCTTGCTTTGTAGCCCTCCCGTCCTTTATGACCTCGGCGTTGATGAGGCGTAAAGCCATTAGGAAAATTGAAACCTAACATTTCTCTGTTTCAATCTTTGTGGCATTAAAAACCTAACAACTGAAAAGAAAATAATCGCATCATATCTATCTCAGAAGATATTTTGCAACACCAGAGCATGTTTTGAACTGTTGTTGTCATATTGCACTGAATTTTTCTGCTTTTTTAGTTCACAGGAAGGTTAGTATTAATAAATGAGCGAAAGTAGACATAGGCCTACCCGATATAAAACTAAATATAATGGATTAATTGTGAGCAATGTTTTATAGTAAAATAATGAACCACTCTATTTCGTAAGTCTTTTGTTAACATTTGTTGCATATTTCGGTATACAACCGCATAAGAATACAAAAAGTTTTTTTAATGCTACTAACTGGCATTGCAACTCATTTATAACGCGCGCAGTAATCAAGCTTGTGAAAGTTGATAGTTGGAATTTATCGATAAATTTAGTCATTTTTTTTTTCCAGAAGAGTCACTTGTCAACTCTTTATTGTGACCTCATTTTCTCTCAGAAGACATTTTATCGCTAAATGATATCGCGGAGTGGGTGGGTAAACAGCTGTCTTAATCCGTCACCGATCAAAGTGTTGCTCCCCTTTTCTCTGGCCTCGGCCGAAATCGAGAGCGCTTACTCGATCATTAAACGAAATTCACAGCGCAATTCACAAGGAGGACAGATAAAAGTGATTAACTGCTGTCGACTCACTGGTCCGTAACTTTTTCTCTGTCTTTCTATCTGTAAGTATTAAACATGTTCGGACGTAGGTACGAGTTTAACTTCTGGATTTATTGTAATAACATTTTTCCATTTATTGCAGAAAATTTGAGACTGAAAAATCTCTCCTGATTAACACACCCTCCTTAAAGCTGATATTTTTCATCGGACAGCAAAGTATTCTTTCTTTCAGAGTAGACGAAATTGAGTCCAAAAGCTTAGACCTCATCGCAGATATGACTGATATGTCTCAAAGTTGACTTAGCACTTTTGGGCTGCTATTAATTGTTTATTCAAGATACCAAACGAGACTACAGAGATTAAATATTGCAAGAAAGTTATTTCTATGGCATCTACTTTGTCATCGTGAAGTTTTCTATTCTGCATATTTAAAAATTATCTTCATACTGTTTATTAGTAATCAGGTGTTTCCAATCTCTCTCTTTCCATGACACTACTTTTTTTAAAAAAAAAGAAATCTAATACTGGTATGTTTTGATTATTATTCCGACGTTCTACAGTCTACCTTCATAAAAGTCGGAATTTTTAGCTCTGTGGGTTTTTTTCCATGTGTTAATGCTGTCATATATAATATTTCAAAAAGTTTTTTTTGTGATGAACCATCTTTCTTTCTTCGTACTTAACCAAAATCGATAAATAATTTATCATTTTAACGATTAAGTCCTCCGCTTTGGTAACATCATTAATTAAGAACCCGCAAATGGCAAAATTAACAATAAGGGTCACGCGTATGCGTTAGTTTAGAATCAAGCTACTAGGCTTCGCTGGCATCTACGAGGAGTGATCGTTTTACCGCTAGATAGCAGCACCACATATCACAGAGATATTGATAAACAGTGTACGTTTCCTGTTAGAAAAACGTTTCATAATTTCTAATAGTTTCGTAACACATGGCAAGCGTTTGGCTACATACTTATTTCGGTTGAAAAATAAACAAATGCTATAATTGAGATGGCTCTTCTTTCAATACTACTATAATCCGCCAGCCTCGGTATTCAACGAATATGATTCACGAAATTTTCTCACGAGTCACCTAGTTTTAGAGAAAAGTGCTCTTATTTACGTGTTAATATACCTGTCATAAATTTTATCGAAACTGAACAGTCAAACTTGCGGAAACGTGGAGTGGAGCTAGGAACTGTACAGTAGAATCTATTGTATAATCTGTAAATGTGTCACGCATTGTTCTTTGAACCAAGCGACCACTTGCTGGCCTACTACATATATTTATTAAAATCATCCCAATTGCCCAAAACTCCAATCACAATGTTCAAACAATTATTCAGTGACGCAGCCTTAGGGGACATCCATAAATTACGTGAGGTGTTTTTCCGGATTTTCGGCCCCCCCCCCCTCTGGTGAAATCTGGCCGGAACCCCCCCCCTCTGGTGAGATCTGGTCCCGTCATACCATACCCCCCCCCCCCCTCTTTTACATGTCATCTTCGCAACATTTTGAGACCTTTTTTTTAGATCTCACCCTCACTTTTCGGCGAAATACCGTCCTAAAATCAACTTTCGCGTCATTTGTAGACGGTTTTTTTTTTTTAACTCTACAGTCCGGCCCAATTTTAAAAAATCTCTCATGAGATTTCCGTT
The DNA here is from genome assembly GCA_031002005.1 of Vandiemenella viatica. Taxonomy (NCBI): domain Eukaryota; kingdom Metazoa; phylum Arthropoda; class Insecta; order Orthoptera; family Morabidae; genus Vandiemenella; species Vandiemenella viatica. The sequence goes on along the minus strand of JARYHS010008074.1, from coordinate 189,341,691 downwards.
GACCCCCCTCCCCCTTGGTGAGATTTGGTGAGATTTCGCTCGACCCCCACCCTATTTCATCTCACGTAATTTATGGATGCCCCCTTATAGCTTTACTCATTAGGGAGTGTCCATAAACTACGTAGCTCCATTTTGGCCACATCTGAACTGCCCTGCCCCCACGTAGCCTGAAGTGACTTTTGCCTCTACCCCCCCCCTTACCCCCTCGCATGAGAGGTAGCTTCTTTTTCCCTATTGATTTCAGAAGACATATTGTACTCTTTTCTCTTGTCAGACTATCGTAAATTACATACGGAGATAATTAAATGACAGAAACAAATATTCACACGCTGTTGTGTGTTCTGTATCTTATACTAACTGTGACAAATAATATGAATATGTGGCTTGGTTCCGAATCCCTCCCCTTCCCGTCCCCCACGTAGCCGAGCGTAGCTTTCTACCCAACCCCTCCTCCCCTAGACCGATCCATGTAGTTTATGGACGCTCCCTTAGAGGCGAGAAAGGACTGGGGGCAAGGAACTGGAAGGAATTCGGCCATGGCCTTTTGAAGGAAACATCCCGGCATTCGCCTGGAGTGATTTGGGAAACCTCGAACAATTATTTAACCAGTACGTGGTTGTTTGTTTTGGGGAAATCAGTTTTTGTAAAATGAGAAATCGATAGACTGGAGTGGTCATTAATTGACAGTTTAAATGTTCAGTAATATCGTAAATAATGAAAAGTACATGCTGTTATATAACGTGTAGTGAATAAAATCAGGATCCTTCTGTCTGCGAATATTCGATTGAAGTACAGTCCGTTGACGTAGCGACTTATAAATCAGTCGAGGTTGTATATTGTTGCCTGAAATGTTCAGGAGACAGAGAACGTAGCCTCGGAAACAGACAGTGCGAACTACAGCGCCGGGGGAGTGAAGGAACTCCCCGAGCTCGCCAGCCCGGAAGACAATAAACTGTTGTGTGCGAGCCAAAGAACTTAGCTCCAAGAGTTTCGGATGTTCCCTCCTACATCTTGCCAACTATTGTTTCGGTTCCAAAACAGAAACACAACAGCTGTGCGGAGAGTACCTCTGTAAACACAAGCATCCGAACAATGTGCTTCTGCGCTTTTCTCTTCTTAATGGGTTTCTGTGTGCGGTTAATAATGGCCGTGTGGTAGATACGGAGTTGTCTTCTACGCCGTGCTTGCAGACATTATCTTATCAGCAGCTGAGGGGATTAGTTGAGACCATTTGAAATGTCCTCTCTGGCGGTTCCCCGTTATCGTATGTATGACCTGGGGACACCTTAAAATATGAGCTGGGTAACGTAATTCAAACAGTGAGTCAGGTGCTGTAACTAACGGCATTACGTATCTTGTATCATTTCCTGATTTCCGATAAGTGATACCAGTCAGCCAATTGAACAATCGAGCTTATCAGATCAACGCGATGAAGGTGCATTTTAAAAAAAAAAGCGATAGGTTTCGCGGTTAATTTGATTACTAATAATTTTGAGCTACCCATCTAGCTGAGCAGTTACATTCACTTAAATCTACTTCAGCGAAAAATAATGCATTTAACAATCACAATTGTTTATATCGACTGCCAATTTCCTATTGCTCGAAGTCATGTATGTTGAGAGGAGAGACAATTAAACGAACCAAGATAAAAAATATGCAATTTACATACAACTTTTTACCAGCATTGTTTCCCTCTTTTAAATACACTGACTCCATCTTAAGGTAGTTTGTTTCCCTATTCGTTTAGAAAAAGGAAATTCCTTTTCGCTGCGCAAATCCAATAGTTCTAAACACTTTCTTGGTCATCTTGGAAACCTTTAGTCGATTTATAGTGTAAAGTCACTTCATGTTTAATTAATGTTCAACATCTTAATATTTATAATTAAATTAGTGGAGGGTCTTCTTATTGATATTATTCATTAAAAACCATAATTCTTTCTTTCCAGTTACCACATGCAATATTGTAAAGTCCTCAATGGGAGTTCATACAAGATGTTAGGCGTCCCAGCTAGACAAATCGTCACTTGCTCGGTCGTTGCGTCATACTGTCCTCTCTACTATTGAGCCCATTGTTAAACATTGTGCGAGAATGGTAAGCAATACGATCAAAGGTTCGTGTGACTAAAAAATTAAGTGCAGGCGAGTGTTAAGTTTTGATGGAACGATTCCAGTAAAGAACCTAACCCCATTATCAGAGCGCGTTAGAGTTGTATATCTTCTTGATTAGTGAAATTAATAACTAAATTACTTGAACCTGCATATGCAACTCTTTTTGATACTAGTGAGTAGCTACATTTTGCATGGCAGCCAGAACTAAACTATTTGCTTTACAGATAGAGCACAGATGTTATATAAATTTGTGATTTGACGTGTTTCAAATGCCATAAAATTGAAACTGCTTTGGCCTCAATAGCTCGGAACGTTAATGGAATTAAAATTATTTTACAATGCACTGTAAAATATTCAGAAGAGTAGTTGCATAGTTTCATTTAGTCGGTCTTGTGAATCGATCGATCGATATGTTTTTTGCCTTTTCTTTGATATATACAGTTTTATCTGTGTGTGTAATCTGATATCTCGGTGTTTTACTTTGAAACTTCAACTTTTTCGGTTCCAATCCCGCCGGAATTTCACCTGACCTTCACCTCTGTCAGAGCTTTGCTTTGCTGATACGTAGCATATGCGGATGCTCGGTGGTTCACATTGCAGGTCCAGCCACGGCAGAAGCGGAACGCGTGGCAGCTTGACACTATGTCGCCACATGAATTTATTTCATTACTTGTGTATGAAATCGGATACAAGCGATAAAATAAATTCGAAGGCGAGATATGGTGAGACAACGAATATGTGACAATCGCGCACAGCGACAATCACGCACAGTGACAATCGCGCACAACTGTGTCGACTCTTGCTACCTGCTTTTAGCTACCAATTAGTCACCGATACAACAGCACGCTGGATTTTGGGAATTCCAACCCCCATCCCCTCCTAACCGGACCGCACACCACTGTTCGCATTCACTGCTGTCTTGCATACCACAGTTTTAATTATGGAAGTTACTTCAACTACACATGGAAAGCCGTGTGCGCATTATGACGGGTGCAGCTATCTAGAGTTTAGAAAAAAAGAGGATGGAACGATCACCTGGTGCTGTCTCAAAGAAAGATCAAAACAATGTCGTTGAATTTTGAAGAGTAAGGATGCTGCCATACTGAATGTTACAGAGCATATATGTGTGGACTTCCTGACGACGCATGCGTTGAAGCACATCAGAAACTTCATGCGGCAAAGAAGAGAGCTCGAGCGGAAGATAGTTCAATCCCAAAAATTTACTCTAAGGAACTAGGAGATCTCCATAATAAAGGCTACGAATTTGAAACTGAAATTCCAGCCCAGTCAACTGTCAAGAGAAACTTGTACCGTCAGAGGAGTATATCACATGGAAACCAAAAGGAGCAAAATAATCCTGACTAAGTGATCTTGGATGATGAATTGTTGAAGATGGGAGATGGAGGCAGTTTCCTTCTTACGGGTCATATGGAAGTTGAAAGAACAGTTGTTCTGAGCGGTGAAAGAGGCAAAGTTTAAAATTACACGAACAATTCTTTATGAATGGTACTTTTAAAAGTAAACAGTTCTGCCAAATCTACACGATACATGCAGATTACGGCGGCACTGACGAAGAAACAAACACACATCCTGTGGTGTTTACACTCTTACCTCACAAAAAGAAGATTACTTATGTACGTATGTTTCGTGAAATTATCAAGGCTGTACCAGAATGGGCCCCTAAGACAGTGGCTGTAGATTTTGAAAGTGGTGCAGTATCTGCCCTCAGGGAAGCGTTTCCCTCAACGGAAGTAAAAGGCTGTTTTCTTTTTTAACATAAAAAATGTATATGGAGAAAGGTTCAGGAGCTTGGACTAGCGCGTGAGTACAAAGAAAATGAGAAACTTTGCCTCCGTATTCGTATGTGCCTAGCTTTGGCTTTCCTTAAACCAGAAGATGTGATAGATGGTTGGTTGGAGATCCAATCACAGGCTCCTAATAACGCAAAACTATTGGAGTTTTTCGACTACTTGATAGACATGTGGTTTGAGAATGAAAAAATCACAATTCGCATGTGGAATTGTCACAAAAGACGTCATCGCACGACCAATGCTGTTGAAGGATGGAATAATAGGATTAACAATGTACTTGGCAGACCAAACCCGAAGCTTAGAGATGTGTTACTTTGTTTGAAGAGGGAAGCAGAGTCTTCAGGTCTTATGTATATGAGATCTGAATTGATTCTTCAAAGAAAGAGAAGAAAAACCACATACCAGAAGTTGGACGAAACAATTGTAAAAACTGTTGACAGATATGAAAAGAGCGGCGACATCAGATCACCGAGCGTGGTGGTGTAACGGATAGCGTTCTGGCCTCGCATTCGGGAGGACGGCGGTTCGAATCCCCGTCCGGGCATCCAGATTTGGGTTTTCCATGGTTTCCCCAAATCACTCCAGGTGAATGCCGGGATGCTTCCTTCAAAAGGCCATGGCCGAATTCCTTCCCATTCCTTGCCCCCATCCTTTCCCGTCTCTAAAGACCACGTTGTTAAAAAGGGACGTTAAACTGTTAAAAAAAAAAGACATCAGATCATGTCTAAAAGCGTTGTCTTACATGCACAAGCTTGAATAAATGTAGGTCAACTGTAAATAATAATCAATTTTGACGAGTCTCTCTGGTTGATTTGGATAATTTCATTATTTTAAATAAATTTAAATAAGTTCTAAATATTTATTATGACGAAGCTTCTTGGCTGATTTTAAACACTTTACTTACTTTTACTTTTTGACGGTGCGGGCCGGTGTCGGGCTGGTGAAAATGGAGAAGCGGTAGGTAGATTGCGGAAATTTCTGGTCCTTTACGACCAAATTTTATTTTTATGTTACTGATTGACTTACAAAAGTGTCTTTCTTCTCTTAAAATTCACTTCCAGGTTCATCAGATTTTCTTGAAATGCACCCCGTAAGCAGACAAATCTAAGATTACATTTGTGTTTTACGATAGCAAAAATAAATTGTGTTTGAATATTTATTTTCCATTTGCTGTATATTTGGTCTGGTGACTCACAGTCTTACGGCTCACGATTTGGGTACTGAAGGTTCTCGGTCCAAGTCCCGGGTTCCGTTGTATCTAATTATTACAGGCCTTAAAATTGATGTTCACCTCTGGCAAATCTTTGGTGTGATGATGATTTGTCAATACTGCGTTACGTAAATTATAAAGTACACGGGAGAGGGGAGAGTGTGGCCTGTGCGCGATTGTCGCTGTGCGCGATTGTCACTGTGCGCTATTGTCACGACACCGAGACAACCAGTGCATGCCACAAAATACAATAGTTGTTCTAGCTCACACTTTTACCCAGCAAAGATTGTGATGTAAATAAACGCTATGTTGTATCTAGTCTACTAATCACCATGTAATATTGTTTTCGATGCAGACATAGTCGAAAAAAAAACTTTGTGCCATGAAACAACACAGAATTCCTTGCTTAAACAGTAATGAAGTTCGACGTTTCGGTGGTCATAGCTTTGCCGCCATCTCACAAACGGACTCGCTCGGCTAGCTACCATAGAAAATTTCATCTATATTCAAAGCCGAGAAAACCTCCAGTCTTACATAATATGAAACTATTAAGTTGAGAGAAAAAAGAAATTATTACAAGATAGAAAGAGGAGCAAGGTTGCGTGAAACCAGACGAAAAATATTAATACAGTAACTTCAGAGATCATGTGTCTTTGTTTTTCATTAAGCAAGTATAGAATCTCAGAGTACGGAAGTATTTGCTGTAAATTTATATAATGATTTAATCTCATATGGGTCATAGACACTGAATTAAATGTTAATAATCAGAATAAGACGCGAGAACGAATACGTCTTAATTTTGGACTACAACGTTTTCATTTCTTGCCTGTGATGACGGTTTGTTTGTTTAGTTTAATTATTTATTTTGATCAGATTTGGTCGAACAGAAAATTGGAGACCACATAACGCCAATGTACGTGGACGCCACTCTTTGTAGCAAAATGGCTAATCTCACGCAATCATGTTCTTTCGACCATACTTTCTAAATAGTCTGTTAGTTTTTACTATCAGCTGAAATGAGCGTAACTTGTATCTTCATAGAACAGACACGCCGTAAAAGGCGAAATAGTGGTTAAAAAAATATTGGTGGATGGTTCCGTGACTGTCTGTGTAAGTACTCCGTGTAGAATGAAGCTTAGAAAGTAAAGAACATTCCTCGCTTGCTACCACGCCCCCACAAGCACTAAACAGGAAATGTGTCACCATAGACAGATAAAGCATGCGATACTCCTGTGCGTAGGTACACAGCTGTACTTCCGGTGTCTTACCACCAACTTAGGCATTTCATGTGTGGTCAGTTTATTGCTGTGCATTACTTTTATGAGTGTATTCAACGTGCAAAATGATGTTCACACGCAAGTCTTATCAGACGCAATATGGATTGACTGTACGTGGATTTTAAAATTGTCGGCACGACAAGATTTTAAGATCATCTTAAATTTAATAAACAAGTCATTTGAAGTAGACTGAACTATAGCTGATTTTCAGTTTTAATCAATTTCTTTTAACATTAAAATTTTTCAAATTTTTACAATAGAGCTTTGTAGATTGCCGACACCAGGTTATTAGAACTGGGAGTGTGTGGTGAACAAGGAACGGGAAGGAAATCGACCATGAAGGAACCATCATAGCTTCCACCGGGAGAGATTTTTAGAAACCATGGAAATCCTAAATCTGCATCGCTGAACCGGCAATCGAACCCGCGTTCTTGCCGGCCTCGGTAGCGTAGGGGCTAGAGTAGGCCGCCGGTTCGAATCCTGACACGGGCATGGATGTTTAAGTGTTGTGTGTCTGTGTGAATGTCCTGTCCGTCCTGTGGCGTCCATACATTGGAAAATACAATATATACTGGATGATGACTTACACACTGAAAACTACAAAATTACATTGAGCTGGCTGTATGGTCTTCGTTGCCAAATGCCATTAAAAAAAAAAAAAATAACCCGCGTGCTTCAAAATACCTCGCCCAAGCATCAACTGGTTTTTCACCATACTGGGTATCAGCAAGGCGATAGCACTCTTTACTGTCAGGTTTCACGGTTCACTTTGTCCTGATTATCAGAATAAAAAAGATGTTGCAATCTTATCATTTTGATACCTGTTCTATGTGATCAACAGAACAAGTAATAAGATTCTACTATAGTACGGATAAACCAGTGCACGTTTATTGGTGTACAAATAACCCTTTTTCTCACCCTCCCGCTTTCCTCATCACTAATCAGTTGATGTGGTACTGCCTGGAAACTGAGTACGTAATTGAGATGCCGGGGCGGGCGAGTTAATAATGAATCAGCTAATTATGAAGTTACCAGTCGGCAGAGTCGCTGAAGTTTTGGTAAACGTATCAGCCAGTTGACGACTAATTAGTAGCGTTTATGGTTGGTCGTGTGTTGATGTCACGGAGTTGTGACCAAATTTCAGTGGAGTGCGGCAATTAATAAACTGCTCGTTAACTGCAGAGTGATATTCCCGCGGGAAGATAAGCTGATTTCGTTCATTAAGCGAGTGGTTTCACATATTTCGTTGTTTGTTTAATAGCGATATTTAATCTGTTCATGCAGAGTTAAACATTCATTGAATTCTTCATTACGCCGTCTACTGATTGTTCACTTGGTGGGTTCTCTTGCTATATAAATCACGACGGTAAAAATATGAAGAAAATTTACAAGCTTAATTTTTATAGAGATGTAATGTACTATTATGGATTTTTACTTTCTCATTTGTCGGACATAGCCTGTTTTTTGTATACTGCGGTATCAAGATTTGTTATGGAACTTCACTGAATGATAACAATTCTGTTTTATACGGATTAACAATATAGTTTTCTAAGTGATTTTGTAAGTATTGAGTTTCCAGATTTTTTCAAATATAGATGAAAAAAAATAAATAAAAGAAATTGGCAGGTAAAAGTAAGTTTGTTTTTGTCATCCCAAAATACAAAGTGCACTGTATAGAAAAAGTTTGGACACACTTTTTTCGTTACTTTGATCCATTCACAAATACTTGTTTTTCTTAAACATGTACACAGCACCTTCACGATCTATATTTAAATAATGACCTTATATTCTATTCAGTAAAGCTAAGATTTTTTCTTTCATCCCTCCTCTCTCATTGAATTCAGACGTGACAGAAGCAGATAGAAGAAGAGAGATTGTTTTAAATATATTTGTAAAATCTTCACTTTTATTGAATACTAGCTGATACCCGCGATTTCATACGCGTGGATTAAGAATATCTTTGCCAGAATTGAATATAGGAAGTTGTTGGTAACGAAGGATCGGTCCCAAACAACACCGATCGGCATAATATGACAGGAAAGCTATCATTATATCATTCTACCATGAAACCTGTCTCTTGAAGAGAATTAATTTTCAACATATTTCTGTCACCATTCGATAAGTTCTCAAAATTTCATGACTACAACTGTTAATCATACGGGGAAAAAAAATGTCCTGCGCCCTTCCTACAAAATTTCTTGTCAAATTCCATCAATATCGATATAGCCATTTAGTCGTCAAAACGTAACGAAAAGTCAGACTTACTTCCACATTTATAGTATTATTACTGCAGATCACACACACACACACTGACTGCGAACAACCCCTGAGGGATAATTATAACGTAAAAAAAGTGTACACCTACAGTATTGCAAGACTACCTACGATTTGCCTCGCATTGAATCCATAAATTTGTGATATCTACAGTTTAACATTCAATCCGAATAACCTACGGTTCAGGCGTGACTCTTACGATCAAAAACAATTTTTAAACATCTTTGCCTGCACGGTGATTTGAACCGGAGACCACGATCCAAACAGCAGTAAGCAAGCGCTTTATGCACTGAGCAACCAAACCGATAATGGAAAGACAGTAAGTAGACCTACACATCCTACGCGTCTATCACCGTTCAGTAATTTTTGGAAATTATGTGACAACATGTATTATTTATACAGAAAATTTTTCAACCAAATGTAGACAGTACTTTTCTCCTTGTTTCAAAGGATAGATGTACAAACGTTCATCGAAATTCGATGAAAACAAACAAACCAGCAAACAAACAAACAAACAAACAAACAAACATACATACATACATACTGTACATACATACATTCACCTTTATATATATAGATGTACTGCCATAAGCTCCATTCTTGTACTATTTTTGTACGCAAAAGGTCAACGAGTGAGCTGAAAGCCGTGTGACAGGAAAAAAGTAATTTAACGTAATTTATTATTTTCGTAGATTATAAATTACGCCTTTGAGAAATAATGTACAATAGAGTATGGGCGGCAACCCTGCCTAGTAGACATGGCAGTAAGAGGTGAACGAGAATACGTCTTTTACCTCACCGCATGCTGTTTAACATGTATGCTTAGCAAACTTTTTTCTATTTAGGTGTGTGGTGTCTCTAGATTCCGCATAAGTTTTTTGCGATTGACGAGACAATTTTTTTTAGTTTCTGTCCACGAATTAATGCTAGATATTTTTTGTCCTTTTCAACGTCATTCTCCCTAAACCAGAGAATGATCAATTGATTGATTCTTTTCGCCAAGACTGGATAACATACACGTTCATAGTGACAATGATATCTTCAAGTTGGGGCGTGCAAGAAATCGTTGCGTGATGTAGAGGGATAAGACTGACGGGGTTTGCTTATAGCGCTAGAGTATTGGTAATGTTGGCTATCCGACCGCAGCTTGGTAGTCGGAGCGGTCTGGTAGTTCAATGATTAAAGCGCTTGCTCTCAAAATTCAGGGTCCCAGGTTCAAATCTCTCTGAGGCCAAGAATTTATGAGAGTTGTGGTCGATCAAATGAGATACTCCATGACGATCCGTGATTCGAATTACACGTTCCATGTCCAAGTCCATCCGCGACAGAATCGAAATGCGCGACACAGAGAAACTCCTTCACACGTTTTGACTTCCTTTACTAGATGATAATGTTTCAAATTATTCCCATACTTGCATAACTGTTGCTTTTGGTGACAAGACTTCCCCATGAACTCAGAAGTATTAAGTCAAAATGTGCCTGAGAACTAATACAGGTGCCTCGTTTCGAACGAATTTTGTACAGCTTCATTTCTAATAACGCTGTTTGATGTTTGTGGGACAGAACAATGCAACTCTTCATTCCTAATCATACAACTTGAGCTAAAACTGTTTCTTTGTTGAATTCTGGTGAACGTTGCTTACTAATGATAACGTGCTTCTTAGCGCTCAAATACTAAATCAATATTTACAGTTTTGTGATCTCTATATTAGGAATGTTCCCTCAGTGTGAAGTTACATGCGTTCTTACTCAATAAACAAAAAAGGGCTTCCGCTGGAATTGTGTAAGGTTCTACGAACCAAGAGCGTGACCAAAGAAGTAGCTACATCAAGACGTGCACGGAACGTCAATTAATCAACTGTGGGGCTTATAGAAAGTGGATCGTGCTGTTAAAGTTTTCCTGCTGTGATTCTGTAGCTGCTGTTAAAGGTAAGATGGTCCAGTGCAGCGACACGGTAGCCTACTTAGCCAGAAAAAGTTACCACCGCTCATTTGATCTAGAAACTGTTTTGCTTGTCGGAAATTTAGATTCTAGTGGACAGCAGAGTGGAATGTTTCAGGCCTTACAGAGTCATGTCGTCACCGATGTGGATCACTGCATTGTCCATAGATGGAAGTTGTTTCGAGAATATCGACAGATATTTATTTATTGACATTTGATACGTGGTCTTACAGGCAGGATACATACATCGAAAGCTACAATAGCAACTAAAATATTGGGCCTATATATCCTGACTAAACAAAATTACATTCAAAATGTATGTGGACGTGGTACAACTTTGGTATATATATATATATTTTTAAAGTTATTGTTGTGCTTCTTTCTGTACTCTTACTGCTTTAAATTTTAGTTACTTATGTAAACAAATTTGAAAAGGTTTTTTTCTTTCACTTCCACTTCCCATAAAATTTAACATAACATTACATGAAGAAAAAATCAGAAAAAACTTTATTCTGAAATAATACGTCGTATCGTTGTAAATTAGCCAAGAACAGTTCATCTAAGGCTCATACGTCGCTTGTTTTATCACTAGCTCCGTATTTATTTCTCTCGTCTTTCTCGAGCAGAATTAAAGCTCATTAACTTCCGTCAGCACCTCGTCCTGTTGAACCTTAAGCCCAGGACGTTCTATGGTTGCGATGTGCATGCTGAGACCACACGGTTAAATATCAATCCATCTCATTAGAGTTCACATTAACTAAGCTCGCGGGCCCGTGGCTTTGACCGAAATACAAAGCCTCTTATTCAAACACCATATTTTCCGTTAGAAGCATCGCCTCAAAGTTTTTAAGCCCTATATCGTCATAGGTGGCAGATAAATAATGACCGCCAGGTACAATCTAGGTAATAAGCTGGCACGGCCTACTTCGTGATAGTTGTTCCAGCCAGTCGATTTATCGCCTGTATCGCTGCAGGATATCTCCCAGTAGCAATCGAAAGTAAGGCTTCGTGCCTCATTGGATGCTTGAGTCTTCACGCTCAAATGATTACCGATCAGTGCAACGTTCTGCCTTCAAACAAAGCACAATATATATATATATGAGTGCAACATCTAAATTATTAATACAGATAATGGAATTTGAAGACCCAGGTTGCCGGTTACTTTATAAACATCTTATGCCGACTCATTCTCATGACTGTGATTGGAGAAAGAAATACGGCAGTCGTCGACAGTCTTCGTACAGCGTTTAAACCATTAAGTGATATTACGCCTACAGCGGCAAGTCTCAGTTCACTAATATGGACTAAGCATGGTTTCAGTTAAATGCCTGGTGAACATGTTCAGACAGCTTTATGGGATGAACTTAAAACTAGTGGCATAAAGGAACCGATAGTCCAGTCAATGCTAATATAAAACTGCATTTAACGCTATTGAAATGTGGTAGTTGATTTATGATGATTTTGAGGTATAGGTTATAAGTCCACCTAATTGTCAGACGAAAAATGGGTGCAGATCCCGTTGCGGATATGACTGTAGAGATAGTACAAATCGGAAATACATCATAGACAGCTGTATATTATGATGATGATGGTCTTGAGATGTCGTATTAGCACTATCATTCGTAAATCGAGTTATATGTAATGAATGACTTGCCAGTGCGGTTGCTAAGTACTCTTTTTCTTTCACCGAACTAGTTTAGCTCCTCTGTCTAAAGCAAAGGTCCCCAACCTTTTTTGGCGTACCGCCCCCTTTTAGTAAAATAATACTCACCGGCTAATTTTTAGATAAAAAACCACAGCGACTCCCGTCCTTGTAATAAATAATGTAATCTCTAGTGCTCTACCTTTTTTGCCTCGTAACCCACTTTTCGAAACAATGATTCCGTGGCGCCCCTCTTACGTGAAGCGTACAATATCATATACAGAAAAACGACAGATTTATAGAATTACTGTGTTAAGAGATACTTACAATATCGGTGTATTGATCACAGTTTAACAAACACTTATTAGGAAAAAATAATATTAGAGGACTGGGCTTGGGGTAAAGACACTAATTTTTCGATTTTTGATACTTTATCTGTCATTACCAGTCTTAAATCGACTCGTTGCACTATTTACAACCCGTTTCTTTTCTCAGCTAATAAATTACTGACTACGCTGAATACGTTTTTTGCTGTATATGGTCATGGGAATGAAATGAAAAACTTCGTTGATGTAGCCCTTAAAGCCGGATATAAGACTGTAATACAGGGTGGCGGCGGCTGGCCCTATAAACTTGCCTTGGACAAGAAACACCCCCCACCACCACCTCAACGTACACAACTCAGAGTACCGCCGACACAGGGAACCATTGCTCTAAAGAATCATCAATACTAACTGAGGGTGATTCAGAGAGATATTGAAATGCTTTTACAAACCTGGTAACAGGTGTGGAGGGATATATACAATTAAAAAAAAATCACAACTTGTGTTTTTTCTGTGACGAACTGTTTCGTCTTGGTTTATCTCAGCGCTGTGACGGAATGGATGGGTGTGCGCAAATAATTGGAAGAGCTCCACATTTCAGAAACCACCCCTTCATCAAATTACACTAGAATACCGAGTTGCATACAGCATATCATGATAAGAAAATGGAGAAACAGTGATCCTACATAATTAATTACATTCATAGTGAATGTATTAATATTGCAAGTTACTCCAAACTGAGTAAAAATAACAATAAACAAATTCATTGGATCACTGTCAGTAAAATTGGCAAGAACTTGGATACATATTTCGGGTCTATCGTCTTTATAAATGTTCTCGGAATCACATAAACGTGTGGGTAGTTTCCAGAAGTAGGCTAAGACACAGTTATGAAGCTTCGGCAATAACGCGATTAAAAAAGTTTGAAGTCTCACCAAATATGATGTGACGGTTATACTAGATTGAGCATCTAAACCAGAAAATGGATTGTATCAACATTGTTGCTGTATTTTCTCTTTTGTGTTTCCAGCAGATATCAGCTGTAGTGAGTTAGGCAGGTCTCATTGTCCCAGTTGAGGCTAATGAAGTGTCGCTCATAATTATCAGCCTGCTTTCCGTTGTGCCACTTCTTTAAAGAGGAAGCCGTGCATTCTCTCTCTTCTACTATTCCTCTCTTATTTCTAATTCTGATATATTTCGAAACACAAAGATTACCGACCAAGTTCTGTGGTATATTGTTGCATTATCTCATGAAGGATCCTCCATGACAATGAGGAATTAATTCTTTTTATTATTCAATTTGTGTAGTTGTAATACTATATGGAAGGGCATTGTTAATGGTTATACTCATGTGGGTGGTAGCTGAATGCTGAGAGTGTGTCGCTTTATACTCACACTTACTGCGTATTCATAATCACTATTGTTTACACGCTTCACTGTGCGTGTGTTTTATTTCCATGGGCAAAATACTGTGTCATCAAGAGATAAAATTAAAGGAATAATTTGTTTCCTTTATGCTTAGTGTTGCCAAGTCAACGTCTGAATAAGCTGAATCCGTACTTCGATCCGCATATAGTGAATGGAAGGTATGTGTAACGCTAGGGCATCATTACGTTTCTGCTGTGCATTAATTGTTTGTGCCTCGTCTTTCGGTGTTAAATAAAATCAACCAGGCATAAACAGTGTTGTGATTTATGTGTTCTTTTTTCCTTTCCCTAACATTAGGGTTGGCGACGATCAGTACCAATGAGCGAACGATCTGGAGTAATTTTCTAAATGTGTTTAGGGGGCATCCATAAATTAGGTGAGGTGTTTTTCCGGATTTCCGGACCCCCCCCCCCACTTTCTGTCGAGACTTAGTGAGATCTGGTCCGAGAGACACCCCCCCCCCCTTAGAATTGTCCTCGCAACTTTTTGAGACCTCCCAAAGCCGGTTACACCCCCACTTTTCGACGAAATACACCCCCTAAAATCGACTTTCACGTCATTTGTAAACCTTTTCTTTTTTAGCTCTACAGTCCAACAAAAATTTCCAAAACCTCACGTGAGATTTCCGTTGACCCCCCGCTCCCCCTTGGTGACATTTGGTGAGATTTCGCCGGACCCCCCCCCCCCCCGCCATTTCACCTCAAGTAGTTTATTGGCGCCCCCTAAGGGGGCAGAACGCGAAGCAGCTATGCGTCCTGCTGAGGTACACCTACCAACATTGACAAAAGTGGCAAAGATTTTCGTAACATACAAATTTAATATTCTGAGAGAAAAAAATAAGTTCTTTTCTTGCTATTTCTACCATTGATACTTGCATTTACTAATATGATCCATATTCCCGGATATCACTTACTTCCAGACTTGAATAGTTCAAAATGATGCATGCACGTCTGAAGAGCCTTTAATGCATGTCAGGTACGTGACAGGCAATACGTCCGTGCAGGGACCTCTCACCGTATCCCCTGCCCTCGTGGGCACGGAAGCGCGGTTGTCAGTAACGGGTCGGCCCTGCAGCTTCTTGCACAGTGTCTCCGCTGTAGCGTGACGTCACTGACTTTCTCCCTCCCCGGCGGCACACTTGCCTGCGCGTGGGCGCGTGGTCGCCTCGCATCTCGCCTCACGTCGCCACAGCCAACTACGTGTCTTGCCCCTCTTCAAATGAAACACCGTTGCAAACAGAGTTACCTCACCTTGAAACAGGTTGTTTTAGGCGTTTTAGCTAATGGAAAACACACGAAAAGCATTACTAAGCTTTACAATCGATCTCAGTGACTGAGTGGTTGCGCTCAGGCCTGGCATTTCAGAGGACCCGTCCGACCATCCGGATTTAAGTTATCCATGGTTTTCGAAATAGCTGCGGGCGAATGCTATGATGGTTCCTTCAAAAGGCCATTGGAAGAATTCATTCCCGTTCCTGTTCCTTTTCCCCAACCCTCTCTTGCCCCTAATGATCTCGAGAAGGCGTAAAGCCTAATGCAAAAAGTGAACAAGATTTATGAACTGCAAGCGCGTATGAGATCAAATAAACTTGGTTTCAATTTACGATAGCATTAAGAACTACAGGGCATTGTATTAAATTCTCGATTCTTAATGTGTCATGTGTTATTTTCGTAAAAAAACTGATTCGCATATTTAATTTAAAAAATGACGATACTGCATACGTATACTTTTCTAATACATTACGAAACTGGATTTGTTATGGGCTCAAATTCAGGAATGGATGTTCACAACGTCAACAGGTGAAGGCAATCTTAAATACTTTCCAGAACCTGAATGTTGAGAAGGAAGCATATTAAGCCATTGTGTCTGAGGTAGGACGTTCAGTTCCTTTCCTCTGGGACCTACCGTTTAGAGTGGAATCTGAACCACGGAACGTCCTGTCGCAGCTCATACGATCAAACAAAATTCTTAACAATTCCTGTCCCCACCGACATTTGAACCCGGAACCGAACCCCGAACTTTCTTAAGCTTACCGCTGAGGTAACCTTATGCGCCTTTTAAAATCATTTCAAATAGAGTTTTGCAAGGGATTTCGGTAGCAAATTACATTTAAATTGCGGAACTAGAACAGAATGTTTAAATGACTCACATTGAATAGTGCGTCATGCGTCTCTGAATTAGCTATGAATTTTTGCAAACTATGTTGTTACTATGTCAGTTAAGTTAAATAAATCAATTTCCTTAGACAGTTTTTATTTCTCTGATGTGATGACTATCGGTTTCAAATGTGGTTGTAACCTACATGTAGGTAAATACCAACTCATCATAAAAAAATCATGGCTTCGATCATAAAACATGATGCTGATCATTCTTATTCGTAATGACAAATAATTTAACAAAGTTTCTCTGGAAACTTGCGACTTTTTGTGACCACTGATGATCACCAATGTTTCATGAAGTTCCAATTTTTATTTTGCAGCCAGTATCGTCAGCTATGGGCTAGATGGAAAACTTTTGGAACAGGCTAGTTTTAGTGGAAACTTGTATGTATGCCTACTTTCCTGTCTGGAAGATATCGGTCTATTTGTGTTTTTTATGGCATTATTCCTCGGCATCATCGATATGATTCGAGGCCGGAGAGTAGTGGGCAATACGAACGAGTAGAAACGTGAAAATGTTCGGCCACAGCTATTTGAAGGAATCATTCCTGCATTAGCCTGCAGTGATTTAGACTAACCATGGAAACTGAAGTTAGAATGGGCAGACGGGGAATTGAACTCACGTCTTCCCGAATACCATGCTCCAGCCACCGGTATGGCTCGCTGTCTATTGGTAATTTTGACAAAACTTCAGTTACATTATGCTCCAACAATCTGTTTAGCATACAGCGCCTGTTTAGAGTTTTCAAATGGTTATTAAAGGATGCACCAACGATCTATATGTTAAAACAATCAAGTTATAACGACGAGAAATATTTTAAATTTAAACAGCGTGTTTCACTTAACGGTGACTTATTAAACACAGCGTACCCACGCTCCGAAATTTTTAGCTCATGACATATTACTGGCGCAGTAGCTTACAAATTGGTTGAGAGGACCGATCCACAGGATGCTCATCTCTTAAGAACTTCAATTTTGCAATATACAATATATAGTTTTCTTATCATCTTGCGTGCTTTGCTTCTTTAAATGCTGATGTTTAAAAGAATGACTTCCTGAAATGTCCATACATGTATTGGACACAGTATAGACAATAAAACCTAGCAATGGATCATATAACTGTCTCCTTTTAATATTTTTGACCTAGTGACTAACAGAGGATTCACGTATTTGGTATTTGTGGTGGAGCCGAACTAACTACTACGATCACCGGTAAAGAAACTGCCTTCACCTATATTTTAGACTCATCGCTCAGATCGCCCTTGGCGACGCTTGAAAGCTATGGAAAATAGGGATCTAGTTTCTGCACTGGCCTTCCATCTCAAACTATTCTGAAAGCGAGAGCGACTGGTGCAGTGAGGGGCTCGGTGAAAACTTTTGAAAGCTGTCAACTGTAATTTCTTATCAGTGGCCCTACTATCATACTTAACATTTTTCATAGGTGAACTGAAGTGTTAAAACTGCAACCGAACATAATAACTACGCACAGGTATTAGATAATACATCCTTCCGTGTGGCCGTACCTAAACTTTTTCTATCTCTGTAGCTTTCATAAGAGAACAGTGACCATCACCAAGTGTGAGAATTTCTTATAAACTTTTCGCTAGTGTGCGTTTTGTTATTGTGTTCATGAAATGTTTGCCTGTAAACCAACCAAACGTTATCATATTTGTAATGGTAATCGCGGAACAGGTGAAACAAAAACACAGTTCTTCCCAGAACACGACACTTGTCGCTTTCTGATAACTTGTCACAGTTGACGCATAGCTGGTGACTGACCCATGAGCACCTAACATGTTTCATTGTTTCCTTTTTATCAACCAAGTTGTTGGTATAGCTAATTACTAGCTACAGACAGACAATTCCTCTCGAGTCTAATGTCATATTTCCTATTTCACTAATGACTACGACGTATATTAATTTTGAAAGTGTTTCCAAAGATTCCACGTAAACTACTGCCGCTGATACGTGTTGTGTGAACACCCAATTGATTTATGTTTTACGCTATTATGTGGCATAAGCTACTCAACTAAAACGTGATGGAATTCATTAGTCACTGCCTCTGATTCATATTTTCGTCTTATGACTATGTCGCAAGTTTGTAATGGCATCTTTGTCAGGTTCGGTACATAGCTAACGTTGGCGATATGTGCTGTATGATGAACACGATTGTTGTTTCCAACTTTAAAGCATCTGCAGCTCAGAGGTTTTCCAGTCACACTGTTCTTCTGACTCGCATTCGGGAGGACGCCGCGGCCGGTTCGAATCCCCGTCCGGGCATCCAGATTTGGGTTTTCCATGGTTTCCCAAATCACTCCAGGCAAATGCGGGGATGCTTCCTTCAAAAGGCCATGGCCGAATTCCTTCCCATTCCTTGCCCCCCATCCTTTCCCGTCTCTAAAGACCTCGCTGTTAAAGAGACGTTAAGCAGTTAAAAAAGTTCTTCTGATGTAAATGGCGTATTCTGGTTTTAAGTCTTCTTAGTGTTAATAGATGGATGACTTTTCCTGATAGATCCAGTAAGAACAACACTATTGGTTTAATGGTTCCCTTTTCGTGTGTCAAGTTGACTTAACGGATGCAAGAAGCTGTGAAATTATTTATTTAAAACATAGCGTAAAAAGTGACGTTTTAGAATTATTATACATTCCCCTGAGGGTTGGTGCAGTGTTTTTGTTACTTTAATTATATTTCGCAATAATATCACTGGAGAGGACTATGTTTTTCAGCAAGTTTACTTAACGGACCGATAGTAAACTCTCTAGGATTCAGACTATCATGCTGAGATTGAATGATGGGTGGCTGTAATTCGAGCTTGGCATTCTGAACAATGGACTCGATCTCTGGTCCGGCTATCTTGATTTCGGTTTTTCACAAGGCCATTGCTGAATTCTTTACCGTTCCTTGCCCCCTATCGTCTCCCAGCGTTAATAATCTGGTCTTTGAGAGAGAGAGAGAGAGAGAGAGAGAGAGAGAGAGAGAGAGAGAGAGAGAGAGAGAGTGAGAGAGTACATAATACAAAAATAAGACGACCGGTCCCGGCTTCAAATCCCGTTGGGGACAGGAATTTTTATTTGTTGTGACTAATCACATAAGCTATGCTACGTTCAGATTCCACGTTAAACTGTGGCTGCAAAAGGATAGGAACTGACCCAATAGTTTAGTAAGAATCCTTTTAAGAGAGGATCCAAACAACCTTATGGTTGTGGACTAAGTTAGTGTACATCATAATAGAATGCTCGAAGTAATGACCTGTTGTGTGTAGGAAAACATTATGGAAGGTAATTTAATTTTTTGTATTTTTTAAATTGTATTTGGTCACTTTATCCTTGCACCTAGCTCTCATTTCCCACGATACTTTCTTTGCACCGTCAACTCGTACCTCCTTATTTTATATATTGCGGTCACGGTTCTGAATGCAACTGACGAACGTTGCGGGTTTTTAAATAAGTCCAAAGTGATTGGTGAAACTGATTCCTCCTTTTTTTTCACACTTCCACTGGGTACCTTTATTTTCGTAGGCCTACTACATTATCAGCTTTATTCTTGTCACTGTGCCAGCATAAAAGAACTTCGCTTTCAGGCCATGATAAACGGGGGCAATTTGTACCGTTGACAGATGATCTGTCCATCTATCTCTCGCTCCCCACTGTTATGCCCTAATGACACGCGATCACGCGTCGTTTTATCGCTTCTTCTCTGCGAGCTGGGACCTTTGTAGCTAGTGATAGTCACTGTCACGTGGTGCATGTAAATAAAAACCATTCAATGTCACTGGAATAGCTAATTTTACTGACACCAATTGCGTCAGTCAGTTCGTTCAACTTGAAGATAATAACCGTATTGCGAACGAAGTAGCTTATCTCTGTATCGACAGGCTGACGGACTTTTAATAATAATGCACAGTACCTTTCGAACTTTTATCAATAAAATTGTTCCTGGAGGCTCAGACCTTATTGTAGCGTGTAACATACGCAGTAGACGGAAGTAACTGACGAAGATTTTTTATATATATATATATTTATTTATTAACGTTGGTAAATCCTTCTCTACTTACATTTTTTTTAAAGTCTGAAATATTGTTTTAAAGCTGTATAAGTATTATTTGATTTTGTATCGGGTGATAGCGAAATGATTATAGCTTAGAAACGCATGATGCGTTAAAAAGTATTTTACAGTGTTTAAGGTCTATAGAAATTTAACCGGATAACATGCAGGATCTGGTGAGGTGTTATTTTGTAGGAAAACACCTAGTGGTTTACTCATATAGTGCCTTAATACTAAATTGTGCAGACTGAAGTGCCAGCGGCATTCTCAGTTAAAATGTCAAAGATAATGTGAAAGGTTCTCGTATGTTGTGGTATCTTTTTTTTTTTTATCTGTTTAACGTCTCTCTAACAGCGAGGTCTTTAGAGACGGGAAAGAATGGGGGGCAAGGAATAGGAAGGAATTCGGCCATGGCCTTTTGAAGGAAGCATCCCGACATTTGCCTGGAGTGATCTGGGAAACCATGGATTCCCAAATCTGGATGCCCGGACGGGGATTCGAACCGCCGTCCTCCCGAATGCGAGGTCAGAACACTAGCCGTTACACCACCAGGCTCGGTGTTGTGGTATCCTTTATCTGTAGGTGCTTGAAAATTCTCACAATAAGATGACGGCGAAAAACATATATCCCTTTTGCTATAAGAAACACAGTTACACAATGCACCTTGACATCCAGTACCAATGCATAGCCACCTCGATCACCAAACTTTTGGAATTTTGAGAGCTTATATTGCACCTCAGTTGGAAATGTGATCAATGCGGCAGCTACAAAAGGGACGACCTATATGCTGGGCCGTATTTGGTAAGATATTCATTACAGCTCTGATGTCAGCAGTATCACGACCGAAATGATACTTTGACGCAATTCATGACATTTTAGCTACAAAACGACTCAAGATTCTGTATGTTATCTGAACAAATTTCGGTTTTCATGGTTTATCGAAATCACTCCAGTGGAATATCAGGACGGTTCCTTCAAAAGGACAAAACTGAAGTTCTTCCCGTTCCTTTTCCCTATCCTTTCACGGCTCCACTGATCTTGATGACGACGAGCCGGTCCGACAAAATAAAATAAAGAGTGTGGTGCAGTAGTTGGAGTTGCCGGGATGTGTGTCTCACGGGCTGTATTTGTTTTGACAGCTGAGGATGCGGCACTGACGCACACATTTGTATTTATTTTTCGCGACTCGTGGGTGTGTTCACAGCCTTGCTACTTTGATCCGCGAAAAAATATTTGCATTCCACTCAGCTCAATGGAAACAAGGGTATTTTTTATCTTTGCTCACGAAAAGATGTTGTTTTAGAAGAGATCATTCCTTCTTTAAGTTGATTTTGCTAGACAGACTTCAGTTCGTTCCCTATTGCTCTTGGTTCTTGTGCCAATCAAACACACTTGCAAATCTCTTTCCTCCTTCTTACAAATCTCTTTCTTTCTTAATTTTGTATTTCTTACTACCCATGAATTCTAGAGCTCTTATAATATTATCCATTAGTAATAAAATAACTTTAGATGGTTTCAAAAAAAATTCCAATGTAAATAAAATAGGATCCTTAACTTTAGTAATATTGACTGAATAAAGGCTAAATTTGGAAGCAAAGAATGAACAAACAAAGACGTTTGAAAGAAAAAGTTATATTTTGTTTTGGTTTTGGGAATGAGGTGAACAATAACGTGATAGTAAGGAATTTTTTCCTCCGTAACAAAGATTTTACTGCATTACTTGTACATCCCTCCTGTTCCTAACAGAAGGTTATTCTACGTTAAACCTGACTGGTGCATGAGCCTGCTTTATAAATTTTATTTAAGGGAAGAGAGAGCATTTACGGCTCGAAAATTAACCTTGAAATGCCAGACACGATCTTTTGGGCCACAAAAAAAGACTGGTCGAGTTTCCTGTCGGCTTACTCAGCTTCCTGCGTGAGTCTACCACATTAAACGGTCGCCAGGAGCAGCAAAAAGACGACCACACACAATTGCATATAACACCCACATCAAACTGACGACTTCTGTGCAATGAAAACTGAATAGGTTTTGAATAGCTGATATGTGTGTGATAGCGGCATAATAATGCTCTGTAAGAACAGCATTTAATTTCCATATGTTCGTGTAACAGATGTGTTGTCGGCCAAACTGATGGTGATTTGAATATCAACGAACGTGATTTCAGTCGTATTGGATGGATTAGTTGCTCTGCCGAAAACAGCAAAGATATTTGTTGGACTTATCATTTGAAAAGCTTAATCCATACGATACTATCTACAATTAGTGCGCTGTAATAGTTTGCTTATTCCCTGATAACAAAAATGAAGTAGAAGATTATTTTTTATATCATACTCGTTCGTGCGTGATTACCCATTGTGGTGATGATTATTCTGACATTCCGATTGATTCTGCCCTGATTATGTCCAGTGTAAAGCTTTATTGCTGTGACAGTTGCTACCGATAGAGGTTTAAGTTGCTTCTTGGCTTATACGTAGAGAACAGCGAATGTGGAAAGTACCTTGCTGCTATGCAGTGCGACGGAGAAAATCCAACGTAAGCAATCTAACACTTGTCGGAGACAATAATGACACGAGTAACGTTTCAATCGTCATCGAAACATCAAGTTTTTCTGTATTGACGGGATCAGAAGTTAGACAACTTTTGATCAGTATAACAATCTTCATTTCCCATTGGAAATTAACTGAGTTATAGGGAATTACTTTATTATTCTATAATTGATTGTTTGCCTGTGACATGAAAGAAAATAGAATCACAGCATTCTTGCATATGAGTTTTATTTCCAGTGCCGTAGCGAATTAAAAACGCATGAAAATCGTGAACACTGTATCTTGCGAAAGGCAGAGGGCTCCGACCCCAGGGTCAAGGGCACGGTGCTGACCCCACAAAGCCATGCTCATTTCTCAAGCTGTTTTCAGTTCTACATCAGCATAAGCACGTGGGTCTTGACAAAACACTCGTACCTACAACATTCGTCTTCCTTTTTCCAGTTTTGCTTTCTGTGGAAAGCGAAAGTATTTTGTGTGCGAATGTACAGAGATGTTCGTTTTCAGTTGTTTGTGATAGTATTAATGACAACTTAGTAGTGTTTTTCTCTCTTATTGCTGACCGTATTGTTTCGGGTCGAATGCGGCCTAAAACATTTGTGTGCATTAAGCTCCCTGCCACGGCCAACTAAAGATTTAGTTGGCCGTGGCTCCCTGCAATAATGCTGTATGTGATATATATGTATATATTTATTGCAACAAATAGTTTCCCACCGAGCGTGGTGGTGTAACGGCTAGCGTTCTGGCCTCGCATTCGGGAGGACGGCGGTTCGAATCCCCGTCCGGGCATCCAGATTTGGGTTTTCCATGGTTTCCCAAATCACTCCAGGCAAATGCCGGGATGCTTCCTTCAAAAGGCCATGGCCGAATTCCTTCCCATTACTTGCCCCCATCCTTTCCTGTTGAAAGTTAAAAAAAGTAATAGTTTCCATTTCGATCTTTTTATTTTTTTAAAAATATACTACAACTATAATAGTATGAATCTTACTGAAGTTCAACTAACATGTATTTAATGTTATAGTGATATGTAGTTACGTGTATAAAATGTTCTCGGGTCTCCCGACGGAGGATATTGTCAATTAGAAGCAACGTTTCGAAATCGCTCATCTGATTTCATCTTCTGGGAAAGTGCCATCGTTGGTAGGCCCGAGAACATTTTATACAGTTAATACACCGGAAAAGCCTCCATTTTTTAATGTTTTCGTGTGTTTCTGTATTTTCATTTTTTTTTATTTGATTTTATTAGATAGCGCATTTGGAGAAACGCGGATTTGAATCCCCGCCCCACCATCCTCATTAGGGTTTTCCTCAAACCATTCCAGCCGTATGACGAGATGGTTTCTTCAAAAAGTTCAAGTCCTAATTCATTACCGTTCATTGCCCACAGTCCTTTCCCACCTCTTATGACGTAAAGCCGAAAGGAAAAAAAAAAAAAGATGGCCTATGATTTCTAACCAGATTTTAAATAAATTAATAATTTGAAATAGTTTTGCCGTCTCTCTGACTTTCTTTGGCACGCAGCAAATTTTTTCGTTACTCTGAGAGTTTTGTTACTTGTAGAACTCTTGTAAAATACATATTTTGCACAATTTCCTCCTAAGCTTACAGTTTAAGGATCATAAATGTAATTTGGTGGTCATTGTTGTACCATTTTTAAAGTACGTTAATCGTGATAAGAATCGTATTTCTCTATTAAATTCCACTTTTTAAAATAAATTAGATGTCGACGTTTGTAAGTCAACTTGACATTGCATTTACTACAAAAAGGGGAGTCGGTGTAGTTTTTTTTTTTCGAAAAGTGGGCGGTATTCCAAAAGAAGATTGGAAACCTATGATGTAAACGGTAGCATGTAGTATTTTTTGGTGAGAACAGACACCTAGTCCTATTATGAGAATGAAATATACAGTAGGGTTTGAGTTTGAAACGTTGTTTAGCGGAGCAGTTGTGCACCTCACCTTTAGATAGCCTCAGTTGAAAATAAACGGAACCACTCGTGCGCACCCTCCTCACCGCCTTGCCGGCTTGGCTGTGTTCCCGGCCGCTGTACTCCGCTCCTCTTTTTCGCCTGTCTCCCGTCCCAGACGTTTCTTCCTGCGGGTGCTGCAGAGCTAATTAGGGACCCGCTCCATAACTACGTAGATATTAGGGCTGCTGTTGTGTATCTACGTGTTCAGCAACGATTCCATATCGAAATGTGTTGTTGGATGGTAACGTTCGGGCCTGGCACTGTGGGGGATCCGGGTTTGATCCCCATTCCGGTCATCCAAATTTAGGTTTTCAGTCGTTGTGTCTGAAGCCGCTCCAGGCCATATTCATAATGGTTACTTCAAAACGCTTTGACATCTGTCAATCCCGTTCCTTGTCTAAAATTATCTCCTGGCTCTAATCTAAACCTAAGTAAGAAATAAGGGCATCGATATGTCACCTCTAATTTTATTTGTTGCAATGTATTGGCGTTGACACCAATAAATGTTCTCCGTGTAATACATTTTGGGAACGGAAGTATTCTACCCGTAGTATAGGCAGTGGTTAGTTTCAACTTTGGAAATAATAATAATTTTCTATAGGAAATTTTATCATGCCCAAATTAATTAGATACTACAGCCGATAAAATTCTGGCAGCAGCTGAAAAAGTTTCGAGAGAGATTTTTGTTGCTGAAGAAACAACTTTATTTATAGTCATTAGTTAGATTTTCTTTGCATTACGTTTCATACTTTGTCTGTAGCACAACACTGAATGGTGGTAAAGCATGGACTTAAGAATACCAGAAAGAAGGAAAATCGAAGCATTTGAAGTAGGGCGATATAGAAGGATAGTGAATATTGGGTGGACAGTTCAAGTACGAGATGTACGTGTTTTGGAAATTACGGGTGAGAAAAGTTGTGGAAGAGTCTTACAGAAAGAAGTCAGATTGGTGCGGAACTTTTTAATATATGTCGGAATGGTTGATTTGTTAGTAGAGGTATTGAGAGAACAGTTGAAGGTAAGAACTGAAGAGAAAGATTAGAATATAATTATGAAATCGATAGTTGAGTTCGTAGGTTTTAAGGAGTATGGTGGGATGAAGAGATTAGAGCAAAATAGGAAGAGATGGAGGATTCGATCAATCCAGTTCAGAGACTGATGGCAGGTAAGAAAGAGAAGGTTTTATGCCTTATTAAAACACTTTTCATTAGTTTAATCTATCTGATTACACTAAAGTTTAGAATAATTTTGTCGGAGTGTTGTAATAATCAATCATTTGAGCTGAAAAATAAAACAAACGCCAATTAAGGGAGAAAACTGCAAGTGTAGTTTTGGCTACCGCCATGTTTTTGTCAGATGAAAATTAGTACTTACTCCGTTAGATGGATTTTAGCGGGCCGTATGTTATTCAACGTCTAATTTGTCAGTTAGGAATAAAATGATGATCAGTATAGAGTGTTGGTGGTAGGGGACAGGTCGTTTTAACTCCTGGTCCTTTGTTGAGAATACTACATTATGACCCAACTGATAGGATCTCTGTACCATATCATGACGTTGGTTATAAACAGTGTACTGTTCTGGTTTAGAAGTTGTTTCAAGGCCGCATCAGGCTTATTTCTGGGTCTCGTGGCTATCGTTAAGGTGATCATTTTGTTTATTAATCAGTCTTAGATGTTTCTAACATATCATTTGAGGAGAAAAACCTCTTAATTTGTGCGGTTAACATCTGTATGACTGCATTGGTCATAGGGTTCCATTTCTCTTAAAGTCAAAAGACACAGCGTGTATTGAAAAGATATCTGTAGCGCAAGCAGATGCCATCCTCTAATTATACGAACATAAAATGCAACGATTATCACATTTCTTCCTTTGGAAATGGACAAAGTCTCTTCGGATAAACCAGTTCGTTCAGTTGATGTGAAAAGGGGGAAAGAAATCGATGGCAACCGTTGACAGCCAACTTATTGAGACAGCAGCAGAGATACGGCTTAGAGTTCAACTTATTTCAAGAAATGAGTTTCTCATTTCCTGAGCAAACTTCGTTACGGGAACTTTTCGCAGTATTTCACAAGAAGCTTCGCCATTCTGCCTGCCTGGAGAATAATAACAGGGCGACGGAATGCGGCGGGTGGCGCTTCCAGTAGGGACAAAGAACTGACAGCCGCCTCGGCCACTGCGGGGAGTAATGAGGAACGCCTACGAGAGCAAGCACTGGCCAAACAGTCTCGGAGAGCCCCCTCCAATTAGCGGCCATTTGCTTGCTGTACCTACACGAGAGGCTTCGTAAGATACATAACACTAAGGACGCGCAACCACATACAGAATGGATTCTCCTTATGTCATAGTCTTCATTAACACTGATTATGTCCTGTTTTCAAAATTTATATCTTTTCATCTTTTTTAAGTGGTATTTAGCTTTATAGCCACACAGTCAGATCTCTTATTATTGTGATTGTCTGTGTACATCATTCAACTTTTACAGTGTATTGCTTCAACCAAGTACAGGACAGACCCAACGACCCATTTCCTACACCGGACACGAACCAGTGACCTTCCCAATGCGAGATGAGAGATCCTTCACTTCCAGGTCCGGCATCGTTTGATATGATTTATCGGCGTGCTTTCCTCTTTCCTTTCTGTTGGTAGATAATTAAATACCAGTTTCTATACGTAGTTACACTTAATTGAGTTTGCTGAACTACCTTACATTAGTATTCTTATCTGTTAAAAATATTAGTTTTTAGGAGTCCCTACGCGAAGTGTGGTTTGAAAGAGACTATATTAGCCTCTTCAAACTGGATATCAACATCTCCTTTACGTGATACGCTGTTCGCACCGACGAGGCACTGGAGACCACTATTCACGGTATAAGGAGTCACCCGCTGCTTCCAAACAGGGCACCCCCTTGTCCTTGGAGTCGGAAACATTCATTCAAACTGGATGAATCAAATGATCACCGATGTTAAGATTCAGAAAGCAGAGAGGGATGCCACTGCACTAAACGCCCAAAGGGCATTCAGAGACTATGTAATCCTCTAACATTACTTACAGGATCATGGATTTTCCATGGGCAAAATATTCCTAGGTAAAATATTTCCACAATCGGACCAACGACGGGTGGAGTCTGCTCAGGGAGGCGTCATCACAGTGGATAGGAACATTCTACAAGTCGGAACGTTGAATGTTGTAACTAGTGTTGCCAGGTCCAGGTTGTTAAAAATCGGGACGGAAGGTCAAGAAAATCGGGATTCGGCGTTGCAAATCGGGACGATTCCAAAAAATAGGTTTTTATATAATTCACGTTTATTTTTAAAAATTATGGAGGACAGAGATAATTTCAATAATATGTCTATCATATGATAGGAACTTATGAATCTCACTAAATATTATAATAATAGTCTGACTTGTTGACTAAAGTATTTATTTTATTACTAGCTGTCCCGGTGAACTTCGTTTCACTTACATCAAATATGTATAACGTATTATCATTATCTGTCTCTCGCTGGTCATCAGTGCGGTTTGCACGTGAGGCAGCTCGTCGCACATTTGATTGACTTCGACGACCTAAGTCAGGTCGTTTTCTCCTTCGCATTTTAAAACAATAACAGTAAAGAAAGTTCTCACGCACTGACAAACTTCCAGGTGACACTATTTTGCATTTCTAAAATCTAAATACACAATAATTCAAATGATGTGGACGTATGTTAAAGCGCTTGCTTCAAAATGTGATCGCTGTGAACGGAGCGCATTACTGAGTAATCGACTCTGAGGTACGGAATGCTGGTAATGTTCTAAAGAAGACTAAAGCTATGTATTGTTAAAATAAAACACAATATTGTCTTGTAGATAGTGTTTTATTTCATGATAGTCAATTGTTTAAGGCAAGCATCATTGTCAGAGAACAGTTTGTATTGGAAAAGAGCAGCCGACATTATGTTAGTTACGAAGGTCACAGATATCTTAGTGGCAATCGGCTGGCCATATTGCGCGGAGAAAAGTCCAAAGAGGGACAAAAATAGTGTTAGAATGGAGTCCAAATGATCACCACAAACCGAGAGGCAGACGGATGGGTTAAAGACATTCGCAGGGCTTTAGGAATTAACTGGCAGAAGATCACCCAAGATTGCAATGCTATGCTATTGATAGACTTGCGTACACATATAGATTAAATGAATAAATTTGAAAGTTCGTATTTTAATTTTAATTACTGTTTCATTCAATTTCTAGAATGGTATTGGATATGCAATGTTTTTGGTGATTCCAGGTACACTGGTAAAAATTAAGGGGATGTAAAGGGGAAGAGGGGTTGCATTTTTTGAAACAATACTTAGGCAGTATTTTTCTGTATATTTTATAGTATATTTTATGGTATACGTGTGCAAATTTCCATCAAAATCGGATAAAATCTGTGGGTTTGTCTAAATTAGGGGAATGTGAAGGGGATGAGGGGTTGCGTGATTGGAAACCATATACAGGCAATATTTTTCAAATTGTTTTTAAGTATACTTGTGCACATTTTGGTGGAAATCAGACAAAATCTGTTGGGTTGTTTAAATTATGGGGTGTTATGGGGAAGAGGGGGTGGCTTTTTTTGAAATTTTATTTCTTAGGAACCACCTCTGAAACGCTCTAGACAACTCACCAAAGTTTCACCGTAATCGGATGAACGGTTTAGGAGTGCATAGAGGACAAACAAACTCACATTGATTTTTATTATATATATAAAAAAAGATTGAATTGTCATTTTCAGTACTTTCTTGCAATGTTTCCATTTTTTCTCACCGTTTAAACCTTCCCTGAACGTCCACAAATATTTCAAGATCAAAATTAGCCAAATCGGTCCAGCCATTCCGGAGTTTTAGCGAGATAAACGAACAGCAATTCATTTTTGTATATAAAGATTAAAATTGTATTTAGTTATTTCATCATTTTTTATTTTATTTTTTATAACGTAATTATAAAATTCGCTATAAGACAAATTGGATCTGGTTTAACTGCTTTTACATGCTCGAGTGATTATTCGAGCTTTTAGACCAAATTATATTAATCTGGAATAATTTCCTTTCAGCTGCCCCGTTTGAAGCCGGTATTGATGCTATGAAAGCAAATATTCAGATTCATACGTCTCATAAAAGTGTTTTATAGGTTGAGCTCATTTGGCGTAGTATGAGAAATGACTGTTTCAGAATGAAATTCTCCAGCTAAAATTTACTCGTACACTGACCATATTTTACACTGTTATGCAAACTGTGTGCAGGATATAGCGCTGATATAATTTGATTATTACTATGGTGCAGTAACTCAGTAACTGGAAAAGCAATTGTGGCACCTGAAGTTTACATCTACGTTGTCCGCATAGTAACTAGTAAGATGTTTAATGTCAATACTGAGCTCAGTAGTGTCACTAACTTTTTATATGTGGTTGATGGAGCTTAATTCGCGTCTTCATAAAAGTCAAATTTCTGAAATTCTGGTTGGGCTGTAAAATCTGAAAATCGGCAAAAAATAAAATTAAAAAATTAATGTACTACCGTCATTTGAGGTTTCAGTAGCAACAGTATAAAATGTATTATTTTGAATAGTTTCGTATTTGAATAGATGGCGTACCTAAACCATTACGAGTATCTGCAATCCCAATAGCCTTTGTTCTCCCAAGTGACAATTTCTCACAAATTTTAGAATCATTATACAAAGTGCGATCGAGTTTTGGTTCACAACCGAATGACATGGTGTCCTTGACAGTGATATGTCTTCGTAACTTAAGCAGCTACGGTATGACTTTTTGATTCTTGGGTGGTCATCTAATCGGTGTTAAAAATATTTTCAGCGATTTTGTTATACTGAAACTCCATTCTTTTTTGTTTTCATTGCATTTCTTGTGTTTTGCTATGTCATTTTTGCCACCATGAAATATGCTAAAGTGTTTTTGGCACAATGTGCAGCTTAGTGGGGTCAGTTGTACCATGCACCGTGAATAGAACCAATGGTTTGGGTATGAATGCGTCTCGATGTGTGACACGCGATTTTATTTTTTTAGACGAGTGATGGGTTTTTATAATTTAGCTGAAAAATCGGGACATTTGGCGTCCCGATCGAGGGTAAATCGGGACGTGTCCCCAGACATCTGAAAATCGGGACGTCCCGAGCAAATCGGGACACCTGGAAACGCTAGTTGTAACTGATTTGAAACGACGCAAGACTAGTGTTGTAAAAAAACAGTTTTTTTTTTTCTGACGTGAAAAAAAAAACATGAAAAAAACTGAAAAAAAAACATGTTATTTTTTCTGGGACATGTTTTTTTTCATAACTACTAAATTTCAAATTTTTAAGGCATTTATCATTTAATATGACTGTTTTAGAGTTTATACTAAGTACTTATCTTACTTTTAAATCTACTATATCTTTCTGGTTCAGTAGAAAAAAAAATTACAAAAATATTGGTAACATCGACTGAAATTTTCTTTTACGAAAGTGGACTTTCCGAAAAGGCTAGGTTGCGTGAGAAGGAATCCCCGTTCGGCCATTCCCCATTGTTTGGATTGATACTCGCTATTTGAACTAGTGCTGCCAGGCCCTACAAATTTATCTGTAGACCTACGAATCTTTTCAAAAAATTAGGAAAATTAACTACGGTTTTTTACCTCTTTTTATTACTTGTTGTGCTTTCCTTATATTCGTATACTTGTTAAACTCGCAGCGTATAGTGATAATACTGAGTCACTGTCAGTAATTATGAATTATTTCCTTGCAACCGTTGGCGTAAACCAACGATTGAAAACAAATAAAGCTCCTATTTTGTATGATAATATATTTAAATTCAAACTTAAAAGACCGTAATACAGAACTATCGGCGCAGTCTTCATTCACAGTGCGTACTTTGTTCACAATTTAAAATTGCAATCTCAAAAGCTTTTGCATGCAATACAACCAGTAAAAGAAAATGTAACTATTTCTGAAGTTATTGATCTAGAGGGGACAGAAGAAGAAACAGAAAATTCCAACTCCGACCGAATTAGTGTTGGTAGTACTGATACTAGTGAATGTGGTTCCGACATAGAAGATGAATAAAAAATTATGTTACCTACATAAATACATTTATGAATCATTATGTAAGATATTATATGATTTAGTAAGGTTTAAAACACACATGTAAAATGTAAGTTCCATAAATAAAACTATAATTTATCAAATATATAGTTTTCTGAAAAAAAAACTAAATGTAGAAAAAAAACGAGGGTGCTAGGTTTTTTTTTCATGTTTTTTTTCTCACAAATCTGAAAAAATAACATTTTTTTTTTCAGTTTGCAACACTACGCAAGACAGATGTAGGCGAAACCCTACTATTGTCGCTCCGCTATCTGTAGATCAAACTTGTTCCCTTAACACGAGCGGGAGGTCTAAGACTTCAAATTTTATTGATCCAAAACCAAATATCTTTTTTACGTTCTGTAAAATCATATTAAAGAGGTATCCTATAAAAGCAAAGGAGCCGAAAAAATTTCTACTTCAGCTTGTATGGTATTGATGTTTTGAGCTTGGCAGGTAATGGACTAAGGCAATTTTTCATGGATAATGAAGATGTCGGTGACACAAAGTCCTTAGTTCTGGACAATTTTATTACCAGATCTCAAAAACTGCATTACCTACGAATTTGATTTAATATATATATATATGTATATATATATATATATATATATATATATCTGTATGTAAGCAGCAAATAGAAATACTCGAGATACGTATTAGTTTTTAATTAATATTGTGAATATCAATACTATTTTATCGAAAGTGCTCTTAAATAATCGGTGCACGTTGCATCCTATTTGATGGGATGGGTTGTAAGTATAATCAATTTGATTCTAATTGCAATTCGCGGCGCGTGGGCCATAGTGTACTATCAAATTTGGAAATATATCGAGCGTCGAGTTTTGTGACTACATTCATTTCAGTGAATGTCGTTACAGCTTGAAAATCTGATTGCTCTATGTTCGATTCGCACTTCGCACTTTGACACTTTTCATTTTATTTTGTTTCGATGTGGCTTCTTCTGTACTAATCTTTTTTCGTGAACTGTTTATTCCCATATTTTGTATTCCTCTTCGGTATCTTTAAGTCTTGCGCCAGTGAAAGTACCAGGTTCAATGCTCAAAGTGGAGGGAACTTTTACAAGCGTGTACGCTAACATTTACCTGCATGATAGCTTGTTTTCTGGTTGCAAACACACCGGGATCGCTCTGTTTCGCGTTATACTTTAAGCTGTTTATCTTGAAAGAAAGGAATTGGTCGAGCTATGTCTGACAAACTGTCTTAGTTTGCCTACCTCAAGTTGTGGATTATGTTTTATATACACTTTACGTATTTTCCGTTCTTTTTTTGTATCTTACTATTTTTTTCAATTATGTTAATGTTGGCAGCCTATATTCATTATGACTAATGAAGCGCATGTTGTTCTGGCACTGAATACTACTTCCGAGACATTGTTGTTTAACAATATGATTCGGACGTATTTTACCTTCGGAGGCCATTTAATATATCGACATTTGAATGTTACATTTGCGTACATACAATATAGTACGATTGGAAAAATCTTTATCTTCTTTTTTTAAAGTTATTAAATCGGTCTGCAATACTTAAATGTTATTTTTTCCCTTGTATTTACACCTTGTCGACGTCAATGTCATTAAGAGGTACGAAAGAACTCTGGAAAAGGAACGGGAAAGAATTCTGCCATAGATATTTACAAGAACCATCCCGGAATTCGGCTGGAGTGATTTTGGGAAACCATGGCAAACTCTAATCTGGATGCCCTGAAGTGGATTCGATCCTGCGCCCTCCCGAATGCGAGACCAGAGAGTTACCGCTCACCCACGACGCTCGGTGTTACGGTTCAAGTCCTTGTGGAAGTAAAATATCTGCGTATGCCGTCAGTAGCGTCTCTGAACAACCTTATCTAAATTTGTTCTATATTTGTTCCAACGAGGATCTGTGCCTTTAAATTAAAAAAAAGGGGAGGCATTCTGACATTTTGATCTTACAGGCAGCTGTGAAAGCGTTTTTATTGAAACTATGTATTATGAATTTAGTTTTTGTGTAGCTCCGAATATTTACGAATGATACCGTAAGATAAACACAACACAAAATGTAAAGCATCCATGCTGTAGGCCTGACCTGAACCTAAGACGCTTGCTTTGTAAGACAAACGAACTATTCGCTAGCTGGCCCGGATATCAAGGCACTATTTGATGACTACAGTTTACCATAAGGAGGGGTCTTGTTTGTTCGAGTAAACTTTAACACTCGCGAAATCAGGTCAAGATACTGGCGGTGAGATCTGTCGTTACAAGTCCTCCACTCAGAACGTTGATGGACCTAAGAGAACTTTCGACGCCAGGTCCTTAAATAACAGTTTATATTACCGTCTTTGCCGTCACTATCAACCTTAATATCTTTTCTTATTACTGCAGTATAAGTTTATGTGAAAACTTATCTAGCTAATGCGGAGTTCTACGTGATGTATAAACTCCCGACACCTCACAAAACTCGCCGAGGTAACCAGACTAAATGTGTCATTGGGAATTAATCTAGTTCTAGAAATTATTTTCAAGGCGGATGGAATACCATAGTGGCCGACTTATTAAGTAGTATCGATTTAGGACACTTGATTGCCTTTCAGTGGAAACTATGAAAATTTTGTAGTAAGCGTTAACAAAAATAGAAAGGGAGAGAGAGAATAAGAAGCGAATAAAAAAGAGAGGCCATCCAGATTTGGGTATTCCGCGATTCCTTGTCCTCCAGTTCTTTTCCGCGTCTAATGTCCTAGACGAGGTGTGTAGCTTGGAATAAATGGGATGATCGTTCTTTATAAATGGAGTTGCATTTCCTTGTCATTTCATGTCAGCTAAACTAAGTGTAGTGAAGAACATTTTAAATGAGTAACATTTATACTTTTAAATATTTTAGAATGACTGTAGCAACAGAGAGATTGCAGTGATTGATGCAATACCTCAGTATAAACTATTACTGTGCATCTTACTATTAACCTGCAAATAATTTCTTCACTTTAAGTAAAGGGAAGTCCACCAAGCAGATACATGGAAGTGCAGTTCATCACGTCTACCTATAAAAACTAACGTACCAGTAGTAAGTGCGTTTCGATCAAAGTCCGTTTTCGTAACGTGAAACATTGGCTAATGGGCCACGTCATTGTCACTGCTGCCTCGTAAAACTGCTTCATATAAGCAGTCGTAGGCAGAGCGTAACGTTTAGACACGACACCATGTGTTCTGTCCTTATGGCTCTCAGAACATGATGTATGCGGTTATTATATGACTTAATGAATGCTTTGGCCTAATGTACTGCGTTTAAAGATATGGCATCAACTCCCGGTCATTCCGTTTGAACTTATTACATGTTTGCCGTATGTATTGAAAGTCGATATTGCTGCTGATGCTTTCGTTCTGCCTCGTATTCGGGAGGACCGCGGTTCGAATCCCCGTCCGGGCATCCAGATTTGGGTTTTCCATGGTTTCCCCAAATCATTCCAGGTGAATGCCGGGATGCTTACTTAAAAAGGCCATGGCCGAATTCCTTCCCATTCCTTGCCCCCCATCCTTTCCCGTCTCTAAAGACCTCGCCGTTAAGAGACGTTAAACGGTAAAAAAAAAAGCTTTCGTTGGGTGATACGTTTTGAATGTTGCCTATGACGTGTGTGGTTTCTACTGTTCGACTTCCTGTATAGGACTCCCAGTAGCAACTGAATACTCAAAAGTTGAATTTAAGCTCCCCACTACTACACGAAACTGTGTTTTTGTTCCATTTACGTCTTCGAAATATGAGTACAACGCAAGCGGACCTGGTAAGAAACGCTGGTATTTCTATAAATCTGAGTTATGTGATAAACAATATGAAGAATATCCGACAGTACGTAAATAATAATATTTTATAAGATGTGAAAGTCCTAAAAGTCTCACTGATAAATCACAAAATATTTGTGACGCTCCGTCTTCTTCCTTATCAAATACGTCATCCCGAGTTGTGTACTTAATGTTTGATAAGCTCGGACTTGTGTGCAAAAGAACCGCTTATCATCTATTTGTACGGCAAGTTGCAAAGCGAACAGCAGTTAAACACCACGTTCTCATTTATAACTAATGAAAAACCCGCGTATGTAACGACTCGTGTGACTCCTAGATAATGTTCGTTACAGGGGTTTCATGCGATGGGCAAATGTTGTAGAAATGACACGGCTTTTTCGCATAATGGTACCGTTGTCCATTTGGAGGAAAACAAATGTCTTGCGTTTACATGCCTCACAACTCTGAAGATACAAAGTACTCTAATTCAACAAATGTGTCGTCAGATCCAGAAACATGTCAAACTGCCAGTGGGCGAGCGATGTTCACCTCTAAATTATAATTTATTTACAAAAGTAAAGCAATAAGTCGCGTACAGTTGAAATGCATTGTTGTTTTCTTTCCTGTGACTTACGCGTTCCTTGAGAAAACATTCTGTTGGCTGCAATTGCAGGCCGAAGGAAAGGGCGGTTAATTTCTGTACATGTTCTCGACCATCTTTGAAATGTTTATTGTATATACAGACGATCAAGTCCGATAAACTTTTTTCCCATCACAACGTCTTTTAAATATTTCACAAATTTAAATCGATTTAAAGTTTATTTTGAAAAAAAGTTATATATTGCATTGTGCCAGGCTTGAATGGACTGCTGCTTAATTTATTTATTTCAGACTAATATCAAGGGAAAATAGTTGTTCGCTAACGTGGAAAATTTCTTTCTTATCAGGATGTCAGGAGTTATATTAAATTATCACTGCGAATGCCTTTACAGCCGTCGAGCTTTTTGTTTTCCTCGCTTAGCAACAATCACTTCCGCAAAAGTTGGGGTAGTTCTTAATTTTAACAACCACAGACGTATTCTACGCATTGTTAACATTATTTGAGAGCTCTGATATTGATTACCTCGTCGATTACTGAAAGGGTAGACAGGCAAGAAAATGCATAATTGATTAATCGAATTATAATCAGTTTTCAAGGCAAGTTGTAAAAAGCACGTCTGTCAAATTTGTTTTTCGAATAATGCTGGAAACCCTAATCCGGTTCAATAAGTTGAGATTAAATCTTTTTAAAAACGAAACATCATAAAAATCGGACATCCAACTTTAAAATTTAATGAATATGCTAGCTTCATAAGAAATGAAATTAAGGACAAGTTCTGGAGTCTCGTTTGGAGTAAAGATTTTCTAGTGACTTTCTTTTAACTATTGAAACTTGACGGGTGGCTATAGAGTTTGAACAGAAAATCCTTTGATCAGTATGGTTAGCTATACTGTTCAGTTTGTATAATGAAGGTACTGACAGATTACGCCCAATAAAGAGTTTTTTTTTTTAAATAATTAAAAATGACTTTCAGACTTACTTTTTCATTTTGACTAATATTCCGAGAGAAAACTGCCGGACTGAGAATTACAGACTGATTCGGACCCATGCAAGGGAGAATCCTAGCGAACGTAACTTTGTTCACAGTCTGGCTCATAATTTATCAGCCAGCCGTTGTGGAACATTCATCTCGAAGAGTTTGCAAAGTGTTTTTGTCAGCCTAAGCTCTTTCTGATCCTCTATTAGGAACGGAGTGGCCAGGCTGTGGTGTGTGAGTGGTGAGGTGGGAGGCTCGGGAACTTTGTGGGCGCTGCTGCCTCCCACGCCCCCGGCTATATACGTACGTACCGCGTGTGTTCAGGGCAGCAGGCGACCTTGCGGGGAATGCGTACAGGTCGCTGCCCCCACGCACATACAAACAGGGTGCAGCCACGTCTGGTTGCGTGACTTCTATAGACGGATATCTGATACAATGGAGCGTCCATAAACTACGTAGCTCCATTTTGGCCTCCCTCTCTCCCTCACGTAGCCTGTCTTGCCTCTACCTCTCCCCTCCCCGCGTGGCACGTAAATTACATACGGACATAATTAAATGACTAAAATAAATATTCACTTGCTGATGTGTTCTGTAACTTATTTCAACTGTGACAAATAATATGAAAGAAAAGCTACGTGGCTTGCTCTCAACCCCTCCCCCCCTCTTTTCCTCAATCGTAGCCCAGAGATAGTTTTCAACCCAACCCCTTCCCCCATCCCCCCGCCGTCCCCCTATGTCGAGCCACGAAAGTTTATAGAGGCTACCTAAGAGATTATTTTGATACTCTTCAGGACTAAAAATGGGGCTGATTTATGTTCAAAAATATATCTGTAAGCGTGGTGCAAAAATAAATATTTCTCCTGTCGTTTGAGATGACTGTTTTAGGCAAGCACGCTTTCTGCTAGAATTTTTGTGGTATCTTTGGATTTGAAATTAGTTTCCTTACCCATTGACGCTAGTGGAAATTATTCTGGCATCAACCATTTCATCGCATGAAGCAGCAATTAGAAATTGTTTCTACTTTAGTCAATACAGTTACGTTAATATTTATTCTTCCACTGTATATTACTCTACTCTGAAAGAAGAGAATGTACGCTATGAACTGACAGTTGTACGTAGAGTTTGGTTAAAAAATTCAAAGAGCCTCTTTGACTTCAACTGGTCGCAGGAAATCAGCGTGCGCTAGTCTTTGTCTTCCATGGAGAAAGAGAGCTTTTTATTATTATTATTTCTGTCACATTCCGTTCAAAAAGAATATGCAATATTTATAATACAACAATTGTAATTAACTATTTTATGTCATTTACAAATTCCCTGAAAATAAGAGTACAATTTAAACAAATGCATTTCACGCTGCTTGCTCAAAATAGAATTTATTTGCAAAATACAGTTTGACCATTGTAGTGAGATAATTACCATTATTTAAATTTCAAATTATTTACGAATAAATATTAATAACAACCTCTTTTTTTAAATTCTTTCATGGGAAAAATATTTTCCATTTACAAACTTCACTGAAAAGTTTGGTACATCCTCAAAACTCTCGAATTAATAATAATAAAAATATAATTGTAAATTTCAATTATATCTTGGAACAGATATTAAAAAAATGCTTTATTTTGCAGTTAAAATTGTTTCAAATTCCTTGTGCGATGTAAGGTTCGGCACTAACGCCGGCGTCTATGAAATATTTAATTTCAACAAATTATAGTTCTGAAATAGTCTACTCTCCTGCGCTGGAACAGGAAGGTATAACTTCATAAGATTTGTGTATAAATTTATTTGAAGTTCCTGCTACCGGTGACATTATATTTCAAGTTTTTACACATCTTCACAATCTATCGAGCAGACAAGTGAGGCTATCACTTGAATTTTGTTGGCAGCATATGGCTTAGTTAAAACAGCTCATTCGGATTCTATATACATTTTTGTGTCTTATAAACAGTGTTTATTTTCATAACCACACCTTTGGGAGTGATATGGGGTTGAATTGATGAATATTTTTGCATAAAGCATCGACAAATGAGGATGTAGTAGACTATGTAACCAGTGTAATATTTTAAGCTTATGATTGCCGTTAGTAGTCATTGAATGTCATGCTTTCAAAATGTTTCCATGCTAACCTTACGTTCGGTTTTCATGATGCTCGAAATAAACCACATGCGTGCATCCAGATTTCGCTTTCTATATAGATTCCCGATGTCACTCATGGTGGTTCCTTCAAAAGGTCATAGCTAAGTTCCTTCCTGTCCCTTGCTTCCAATCCTCTCCCTCCTCTAATAACCTCGAACTTGACTAGTGGTAAATCTCGAAGCATAACCAATCTGAGCAAGCTGTTCAACTGTTGCCGTACCTTTCGCCTTCAGTCCGCTAAGCCTCAGAACGCGAGACAGGCAATTTCAGTGACGCTCTCTCTTCGACCCACATTTAGCAGACAAGGTCAGAGGGGATTACTGGAAGTGCCCTTGCTTAGTCTTCGATGAAGGTTCGCAGGCTTTGAAATTGCAGCTTTAGAGATTATCGAGGGTGGGATCATTAGCGCTCCATTCATACTTCGATCACCTCGGGCGCTAAGCGTGGGCGCTCAAAAGGAAAGGAGTAAGCCTTGTGACTGGGAATAACCGTATAACTACGTTTTACGAGCATTTCCCTCTCAAGGAACACCCGAAAGAAATATATCTCAATTGAAGAACAATCTCTGTTTCTCAAAAGAAAGTACAGAAAATATTCATTGAAATGTTAAGACTGTAGATAAGTCCTAACTAAATATGATTCCCATTGTACCCCATTTCATAGCACAGAACAATGGCCTAAAACTTGCTGTTTAGTCCATTATGTTTTTTTAAAGAAAATAATCTCTAATTAATGTTAATAAAGACTATTTCTATGAACTAAATTTGCGAAACTGGTTGCTAACGTTTTTATTTAACCCATTATATCAGCGCTAACTGCTGAAATGTTATCCAAAATTTCTATATAAGGCTGATGGTTACAACACCAATGCATGCCTAATGTTAAATTTCCTTAAAGAAAAGGTGTCTTGTAAGTGTGCATGGTGTTAAAGTATCAATCATTTTAGAAAGTGATAGTTTGCAGTAAAATAAGACGAAAGTGTCCAATAAACCTTGGGCCGCAAACGCACACTATCGGCGTTAATAGCAGGTGCGCATTGTATTGTCCATTCATGGCAATGCATGCCTCTGTCCTTCGGCGCAAGGAATCATGTCCTCTTTGAAACTGTCCTGGTTGGTTCTGAACGTGCTGGTATGCATTGAAAACGCGATCCTGCTACAGGACCAACCAGGACAGTTTCAAAGAATACGTGATTCCGTATGTCCTAGGGCAGAGGCATGCATTTCCATGAATGGACAGTACAATGTGCACCTGCTGTTACCTCCGATAGTGAGCGTTTGCAGCCCAATTTTTACTGCTCACTTTTGTCTGATTTTAATGCATACTGTCACCTCTTAAAACATTTAACGTTTTTTAACACACTGCTTATATTAAAAAATTGAATTTACAGTCTAAAGAATAGGAATTTCTTTGGTGCCATCTTTTCATTACACACCGCATTTCTAAGCCATGTTCAGCCATTCTCCATTTCTCCCTCTAAATTCCACTCGCTTAGTATCCAGCATAATGACGAACTGTGGCTTAGCATTTACGGGACTCGCATTCACAATTTTCAGCTCGTGCGTGGAAGTTCGTATATTGCTGGGGAATTTAAAGGTCTGTGCCTGATAATCACCACATTAAATCAAATGCCCAGTTGGGATACGAGATATTTATTGGGCTATTTACATCAGTATATTTAGTTAAGCTGAAATTCCTGTTATGATTCACAACCTACAGAAACATGTTTGACGCTTAAGTGATAAAGTCACACATTTGTCACACTTATTTTTAATGAGATAAAAAAAACTTAATCCGATATTTTGTTAAACCTAGAGCGCCTGAACTTTGATTTTCTTGGTAACTAAGTATGGTGAATCTGCTCTGTGGTCGCTTGAGAGACATAATTGTCAACTGAATTAAATTTTGAAAGGAGAATTTACAATAGTTTCCTGCCAGCGCAAACTTATTTACTCACAGCTTGTGTTCCGTTTGTATGAGAAGCGTTTTTTCGAGTACAGTTATTAATTTCAGAATAACTTCTCGTGACAATGTATGAGGAAGAACATGGGTATATTATTACAAGGGATTGAAGAAAATCTGCTACTTATTCCCATGGTCCCCATTTCCACAAATGTCTAGTCGCAAGTCTGTTTGCATTATAATAGTTTGAAAGAAGTTCGCGAATAGATTAATCATTCTCAAGCACTACGAAAAATTAACGTTCAGGCAATTTTGAAGTTCAGAATCCTTTTGTTTGCTTCTCAGCCTGATTTTCCGGGGAATATCCATAAACTTGCAGCCGATGCTGCACCTGTTCCAATGTTAGCTGTACCTATTTCTGGCGTTGTCAACACAATGATACGTTTGTTTACATGCGCCCGTATCCTTATGCTGTCGTAAAGTAAGTTAGCTTCTAACAACTTGTCAGAGATTCATATGAATGAAACTGTGCTATACTGTAGTAGCAGCGTATTATAAGAACGCATTTAAGTTTGTTGCAAAAAAAAAAAACAAATAAACCTTCTGCTTCGTTTTCATCTAGAAATGTCATGGCGGACAAGTTGGGCCTTTGGAAATGAAACTTGCAATTGGTTATAACGGTTGCACCCATTTCTGATTACAATGAACAACTGCTACAAAGCATATTTATCAGAAATAACTGTAACCAATTTTTGTGTTAATTTTTTTTCGATCTTTCTAACTAATATTCCATGTTGAAGAAAAACCGATCTTTTTAGAAAAAAAATCCTCCGAATCTTCAAGACCACCATTTTATCAGACATGGTTTATGGCATCTCCCATCATAAGATATTACAAATTCGAAACTCTGATAACCACAATACTCCATGGAGAAGAACTTTCAACATCTAAAAAAAGTTATTTCCAAATATTTTCTGGATTGTCACCTCCGAAGCCGTGCGACACATGTACAAAAGACTTTTGGATAGTTTCTTTAGGAACGGCATTAAGTTAATATATCTCAATATTAAATACTCGCATGATTGTTAAGAATACACGGATTTAATGAAAAATTTTACAATAAAGATCTTGTTGGTGTAAAACGGTTAATAAAACTCATCCCAATACATCTTTCGCCAAATAATGGTTGTCGGAACATTAATGACAAATCTTTTAAAATAGGACGTACTCCGACTGAATATGCTCCTTTCTCCGTCGAGAAAACATAAACGGCAAAATGGGTAATGCGATATACTTCGTTGCATGTAGTTCAACACCCTGAAAATATTGTATGATATACCTGTCTTTTATAGAAAAAGAGTTTACGGAGACTGAATTTTCACAGTACGTAACATTTATGGCAATATGTTGCATTTGGTTGTTAAACATAAATAAAAGCAAATATTTGTGGGATGCCCGTGACATCTTTTGTTAATTGTCAGCACTTCAAGTTTTCATCTTTCAGGCTTGTTCTTTTTACGGTATGATTCATTGAAGCTCTTGGTGTATCTGGAAAAAAAGTGGTACAAAAACCATAAACGTGGCATCGAATTCTGGGGCATAGAATCGAGCATGAACATCGGGCACAATTAAACACCGCAATATAAATTCCTCAGATACATAACTAATATTGCAGAACTATATGATCTATCCATAAAACTAGCAATAGGGAACAAAACAGAAAATTTAATCATACTGATGTATAGGTACTTTCTCATAGTAACCAAAAATATTGCACAAACATGGCGTGCCTCTCAGTAAAGATAACAGAGCAAAACTAATGAAGGGGTGGCTATTAAAGTCTTCAAAAAAAGATGACAGCTCGGCTATGAGTCGAATAATGAGGGACTTCAAAAAAGAAATACTTAAAAACCCAAATGAGTCGGAAAATAAAAGATCTTTTGGTGTTCCACATCCCCCTGTTTATAGTCGTGGAGAATTGTACAACATAAGGCAGGCTTACGCTAACCCCTGCTGGGTGGTGCTGCCCGCAACGCTCCGCAGTGTCCGTGGCGGGACAATGTCCGCCGCGTTGCAAGCTCTCCTGCCGGCGCGGCAGGAAGAGCCACAAAGAGTGCAGGCGCCGTGACCGACCCTACAGCCGCACCTGTCGCGCCGCTTCCGGACTCCGTTGGCTGACGCAGCACCATTAAAATCATCTCCCCCAGTGCTAACAATACGAGTGGGTACTCCGGAGTAAGTACTGATCCATGACCATAGTATACGATATAAATTGTTTAGTTACAAGTAGTAAAAATTAAATCGAACCAATTCGAGCATCGTGGTATTAATAATTAGTCATTCTAGGATACAGAAGGAGGGTACCTAGATCCTTTCTAAGTGGTATTCCGCGCATGTGTGTGTGTAAAAAAAAATTGAGTATTTTATTTTATATTGTGTGTATAAGAACAAATGGGGGAGAGAGAGCAAAACCAGGTACGTGGCCATTCCGACATAAGGACATCAAAGGGACTGGCAAATTCTTACTACCCTGTCCTAGGGATACATTACGTCAATAGTGTGGAATACCCTTCGCTCCAAACGCACTTTGAGAGTTCTGAGGTTTAACCCAAGACTTTGGTACACAACACGGAAATTAGGAATTGTGCATCTCCAACTGCCATACTCTGCTGGCCAAGCTCTGATTCGTAGAAATTTCTTTCAACACCTAGACTCGAACCTGATTAGCACCAGGCCGTCTTAACGTCTGAGCAATCTATACCAAGAGGAGGAGAGATTGCAGTTATAACCAATTAATAAATCAAATGGAATTATTGGTTGGGATCTCTTGTCGCTATCACTTTGCTTTCGTCGTGGGTTAGAAGTAATACTAGCTGGTTAGAAGGGACTTAGGCGCAACAGGTTATTCGGCAGTGGGAACAGTAGGCATATTATACACTAGAGGTTCTCAACCTTCTAGAGCATACGCCCTCCTCCTGGACTATTGTTTGAGGTTACGCCTCCCCATCCCATAACATTATATTAATGTGCAAAAAAACTTTGTCATCTATGTAAAAAAAATATGTATAATCGTAAACATATTAGTGAAAAAATACAACAGTTTTCCTTAAACTAATATGTTTACTCAGTTTATGCATCTTTCACTCATTAAAATGAGGCGATTCCCTTAAAAAAAAACTCTTATGCCACCCCAGGGGTTTGGGCACCTTCCACTTCCAAGCTTGAGAACCCCTGTGCCATATGGTTAAATTAAGGTTTAACAATAGTAAAGTTTGGACTGATTACATCTACTCAACCTTGTCTTACTACGTTTATAAGAGTATCCTTAAGTGGCTTTTGTGAAGGTTTAAAATTTAATCATAAGCCTCAACAGTGTAAGTAGTGAAAAGGATTATTCTGACAGCAAGAGAATACGCTACCATGAGAAAATTCTGATGTGGGTAGCTTATTTTTTAATTTTTTTACTTAATGCTTTACGCCTTGTCGACGGCTAACAAGGAACGGGAAGGAAT
This sequence comes from Vandiemenella viatica, assembly GCA_031002005.1. Taxonomy (NCBI): domain Eukaryota; kingdom Metazoa; phylum Arthropoda; class Insecta; order Orthoptera; family Morabidae; genus Vandiemenella; species Vandiemenella viatica. Next base: position 189,296,979 of record JARYHS010008074.1, on the reverse strand, counting down.
TCCGCCATTGCATTTTTGAAGGAAGCATCCCTGCATTCGCCTGGAGTGATTTGGGGAAATCATGGAAAACCCAAATCTGGATTCCCAGACGAGGATTCGAACCCGCGTTCTCCCGAATGCTTATTATGTTACCAGTGTTACCATTCATACAATAAACTTTTCTCGCTAATTGCGTTATCCCAGAAAGCTTGCAGTACATTTCGCGGTTCTCAGCAATTCTGGTAATAACAGGAATCTCAAGATAACATTTAATATTAATACAAAATGTGGTAACTTCAAACTCAGCAATTTACAGCCATGTTTTGTGAGATAAATTTCTGTCGAACGCAAGTTATTGATATTCACTAGTTCAGATGTCGCTCGCAAAACATTTAGTTTGGGTCTTTGGCTTTTCAGTATAATATAACACTTGCAAAAAGTCAATTTTGCGAAAGACCCAAAATTTGTTAAAAGATACCATTCTACTATATGAGTCACCTGTCAATTTGATATTTTTAAGGAACTTGTAGCAGTCTTAGTCGGCGAATGAAACATCTTTTTAAACAGATTGCTGCAGGTCTCCAGACTTCAGTTATTAGTCAGTCAGTTATATCCCAGGAAAAAAGAAGTGTTACATGATCTCAGTGAAGGTCTAGAATATTAACAACTAATGTAAACTTATCATGGTGTTTTTGAAATGATGAAGCCTTTAGAATAATCCCGTTTTTTTAGGATCAAAGTTCGTGACAGGTTTACCTGATGTGGCTAAAACACAAAGTTTACCTGTGTTTCACCCTGAAGGTTCCCTCTGCAAAATTTGAATATAATCTCTAGAGTTTGAAGGGACTTAGAAATGATGATAGAAGTGCTAAACACGGACAGAGACGATCTCTGTAGTACCTAAAGAAGTAATGTAAGTGATCCAACAACAGTGAACATGGAGCCAACGTTTAAAATTAAGAAAATACTATAAAAAAATTACACACGTTTTTACTTTTAATAGCCTCACGTCTGACGTAACTCATGTCTCATGTCCGATGAAATACCTAATCGAAACATAATGATGGCCGAGCAGTGTGGCAGTAGCGAAGGAGTTAATTGAATCGTAAAGTACAATTTTACTCTACGTTTTTTTTTAAACCGTAAAGTTTTACCATATTAGTTTTTAAGAATGAAATGTTACTGAATCAGCCTTGATGAATGTTTTCTCGGAGTTGATTTCATCGCAGTTGCTTAGATACTAAATTGTGCACATCTAGAATTTATAGTAATATCTCTGGTCGCTTATAATTTACGAGCCAAGACCAGCGCGTGACGTCACCGTTCACCATTCAATAGCTATCAATGTGGCCGATCGAGCTCAGGAAATTATAGCATAGATCTGAAACAAACACAGCTGATAAAAGATACGCACCAAATGATGAAAGTCGCCGAAAACCATATTCTTTTTAACCATGGTATGTTGTTATATATTTCTTCTAATGGATTTTGGAGAAACAATTATGAGACTCTGAACGTCAATAACGCGACATCACAGCCAGTGCGAGAGTAATATGAATACCGTGTTGCCTGTCAGTCTGGGCCAGATATTATCTAATATCAGTTGAGTGACGCTGCAGGAAGTTTGAGGCAGCCTTCCTCGTTGAAGCGCCACGAGTTGTTTTTCGCCGTCAGACGTGAGTCAAATATCGATTGCTGTTAACGCTCGGCGTGGACGTGAGCGCGTTATGAACACAGGTCGTTGCTCTTATCTTCAACGGTTCGTCATATTTTTTACCCACGAAATAAAAATTTTATGCTTCTGAGCGGCTTTTTTGTACGAGTCACTTCTGTAGAACACCTGTAACGTAACATTTCCTACAGCCGTACGGTCAGGGTTTGTACTAGATATTCGAACCAAGCATGGTGGGCGAGTGGTTAACGGTCTATAGCTTAGCGTTCTGGAAAACACAGGTTCAATTCTTCGTCGGACCATCTAGATACCGGTCTTCCATAACGCCCAAAACTCGCTACAGCTGAATGCTGCGGACAATCCTACAAGAGGCTGTTGTCAAATTCCTTCCCGTTCCTTGCCCCCCTCCCACGCTTTCCCTGCTAGACAAGTCACAAAATCTTAACAAAAATAAAATTGACTCCTTGATTCGTGCAAAATTACTACACCCGCCAGAACATTACAAAATCATTTTGCATTATATGAAATAAAATTATTATAAAACTTTTTACCCATGATATTGACTTCAGTATGACTGAAACCCCACAAAGTCCTCATTGTTAGTACATTCAGCCTATCATATTAAGAAAAATAAAAAAATGCTACATCTCTTCATTTAAACGTTGTACGGGTAAGGGTTACGATTTATCATTAAACCATGAAACATCTACTGGTAGTGAAATAAAATATCAGATTTGATGACAAGCTATATCAGAAACAATATGTGAAAACATGAATTTTTTGATTTATTGGCTATCTTTTCTTCTTCTGACATCGAAGTCATTAGGCAAGGAATGTGGAGGAATTCGGCCATGGCCTCTTCAAGATATGGAAAACCGAAATATGTATGGGTAGACGGGAATTCGAACCTGCGTCCTCCCTGTTACGAAAGGCGAGCATTAACTTCCACTTAACAGCTATTAATTGCAGCTTAATCATGTAGCCAAATGCATGATCTTTGATAGCAAAATTTTGTTATTTGAGTAATTGTACCGGCTTACACTGTGATAGTAGAAATCGGAGGACAGAAACTTCTGGAACTAACGGAACAGCAAAAGATCTTTAGAGTTCCCTGGTTTACGAGCAAAGGTAATCAGCTAATCAAAACGTATAGGCACGTTTTCGGTGTCTGACCTTTCATAGACACTACTGTACTTTTTGAAATGAGTCCACACAGTCACGGTGTGCACTATAATCGAAAACGCTCTCTTTTAATATTATGTACAGCCTGGCTATTAGGGTTGGAAGCTGGTGAGCCATCTGTGACACCTTCACCGCTTCCGAGCTTCTGTTCACCGGGAAAGTCAATTCCTCAATTTAGCCTAGCCATTACCTATGACAACTTCCATGTGTCAGAAGTATCTGTCGCAAGGACTGTAGAATTGTGGACACTACAGTGAGGACAACATAAGACGAACACAACACTTAATTAAAACCACCCATGCCCGCGGCCGGACTCGAACCGGCGGCCCTTGCAATGCGAAGCCAGCGCACTAGCCACTACACTGCCAGGGCCGGCTAAGTCGCGGGTTGAATCCGAAACATCCCTGCAGTGCTCGGCGTGAGGGCATACGACACTGTTGACGGTGATTCATCAATCGGATGGAGACGTTAAGCAAGGCGGCGCTCTGGGTGTCTTTCGGAAAAGTAGACGGGAATGGGCTGTTACCGGGTTTCACTCTCTCCCTTCTTTATCTTTCAGTTCATACAACACATAAAACACTCTACACCGAGCACATACAATATTAGTCATTCACACCTACAATAACACATACGAACACACATTGAGGAAGGCAACGGGAGACAACCATAGTTCATTTCCTAAGAGAGTTGCCATGGGGGATTACACTCATCATTGGAGCCGCCTTCGCCAGAAATCAGGCAAGTCATCATCATCAGAAGAAGACTAGAGGTGACCTCTTTTTTCCATCCATGATATCTCTGACTTGATGCTCTATGTTTCAGCGCCATAAAGAAACGCTGGGTATACTCAAACCTTCAGGAATCCGTTTCGTTTGTGTCCTCAGGGGGCGTCCATTAATTACGCGAGATTTTGTCGGACGTCCCCCCCCCCCATTTGAGCTCACTTAATTAATGCACGTCCCCTTATGACTCGATTCTTCCACACGATCGAGTTTCCACAATATATTCTTACGTCAACTATACCCTCCAGTTTTAATTATTTTAACATTTTCGTCACTGTAAAACGTGAAAACTAATGCGTCTAGTAGCTGGCGCAGTTACCGGCGGTTTAATGTTGGCGACTATAAATACCGTCGGGCTTTCCAGGCGACCAGCAAGTGTCAGGCGGTGGGCACTGAGAGCAGTGGAGGCGGCGGCGTGGTGTTGCGCAACGGCGGTTGCGTTGGCAGCCCACAGTAAACAGCTGCTAGTAATTGCTCCGCGCTGAGCAGGCCAGTGGTCGGTCAGCGGTTATTTCGGAGCACCGCACCGGCTGACAGGTCACCTCTCGAGAAAGGCGGGGGGCAAGTGTCTGTGTATCTCTCACCAGCGTGGCCCAGAAACTGCACCGCATTACATCTCGGCTACTGCGATGTCAGCACGGAGAAAATGGAGCAAGACGGAATATACAGAGGTTCACAGAACAAGACGAAACAGAGAAATGTTACTGCAGGAGTTCTTCAAATTATAATCAATAAAAACAAAACAAAATTTTTCCTTATACGATAGTCACAAAAATTTCTTCTATGGACGCAACTTTCCATATCTCAAACCAAACGTGGGGCATCGTATGGCGTGGGATGGGGTATACTTCCAGGTTTTCAGTTATCCTCATATTATGGACAAATATAGAGCAACATATCACCATCTTATACGCCAGTGTTCACACAATCTCCCAATCATTAAGACGCCTGACACATAATTCATCCTTCTTGAAACTCCCGATCATAGAACATGACAAAAAAGGCGCTCTGCATATTCTGAGTCAAGGTCAAAGTGTAATTAAGTTTGATTTTTAATTAATTTTTTTTTTCAGTTTATCCGTACTTCTGTTCTTAATCGTCGACGGTCAATATTCGTTTCTGAGTTTGTTTCTCACTTGCAGACACTTATTTACGTGGGTGTCGTTGATGCCTGATCAGACCAATACTGGCTTAAAACAATCGTCCGCATACGTTAAATCTAATTGTGGGTGGCGAAGTGGTAGCGAATGTCCCGTTTTTTCTCTATTACGACTTCTACTGCCTGACTTGGCTACTCCTCTTCAAATACTGTGACAGCCGTAGAGGTGGTTTTGCGTCAGAGAGCGCGGTCTTTTGCAAGGTAGTCCCAGGTGTTTCGGTCTTCACGATCTTTTTAAGCTGGTCTTTGTAACGCTTCATGGGGCACCACGAGATTCTTTCCCAATGCTGAGCTCACCATATTGCAGAGCGAGTCTGCTGTTACTCAATCGCTGAACATGTCAAATCCATCTGAGTTGGTGAGTGATTAGGGTTTCAATACCGTACATTTGTGTTCTTTCTAAAACTGTAACGTTGTACTACCCTCATCCCATTTCTTAAAATAATTTCGTAATATAGTTCGTAATATACTAGTTGGATATACCCCATGCTGCCGGTGATGTAGGTTTCATATAAATTTCCTTGTTTGCTAGTTTAAAACTTATATGGTTGCGGTGGAATTGCATTGATGATGAAATAAGCAAGAGAATATGAACAGTAAATTTTTATAATTATTCAAAGAAACTGTAGTTTACCAAACAGTCATGCTTACCGTTTCTGGTCCATTTCCTTTTGCTTACCTATACCCAAACACTTATCGCATTGGAGAAAGTATTTTTTTAATTATTATTTTTTGTTTCTTTTCAAAGACTCTCCACGCCGCAGCTTTGCTCTTAGTTTAGTTCCCATCATACGGAACAATCTGGAGCAGTGACGAAAAAACTTGTTTCCCGAAGAAGGTATTTCTCTGAAAGAGGGCTCAATTCAGTTGACTAAAAATACTCTACAACAAAATTAGCATCAGTTAAATATCAAAGCAAGTGAATTATACCTTCTGAAGTGGCTGTAGTCTTCATTGAATTAATTCAAGCACTTTAACGAACTCTACTATTGCGAATTACAGTACAGGAGGCTGTAAGATTCAACGTCATCAGAAAAATGCATATTATGCATCAGTCAGCTTGATATTTAAAGTAAGATTTTTTTAAGTGAAAGTGATTGTAAATGAGACGGATAGTTAGAATGAAAGAATAATGATTGAACCGTTTTCCCCTTGTGTATCGCCTGCACATCTACCCCTCTTTCCAGATTTATTGTGGCTAATCTTATACGATTTACGAATTTAATATTTCCGCCCAGCACTCCGCCATGTGTGTGTGGGGGCGAGGCCATTATCTGTATTTTAAGCTGTGCGCGGTCGTTTGTGAATTACGCGCTCCCATTTAGCCCCGCGCGTTAACCGCCGCGCCACAGTATTTCACGCGCGCGCGCCGCGCCGTTAAGAGCGACGACCCAGTTCATCAGGCACGACTCACCACCTCAGAGGCAGTGCTGCGGGCTGCAGGGCACGCAGGCGCAGTCACGCTCCCTCCAGGAGTGAGTTTTATGACTCCCAACAGCAGTTAACGCCACATCGAAGATCGAATTTATCATTGACCAGGAATTTAAACGTATGGATAATATCTTTACAAGAGTGGTAATGGGGGGGGGGGGGGCGAATGTCGTTTAATGTATTCGTGCACTCTCTTCAAAAGAAAACTTGTGGTCTGCTTTCCACTGCATTCTCATGATTTCCATACACTTCCTGAAACAAGATTTAAATTCTTTTGCGCTATAATATTTCTCAAGGCTACACTCGTTAATTGCAGCCATGGTTGTGACAGACTTGTAACTGGAAGCACTGAACTAATAAAACATCTTTTTTTGAGAACCTTTCTTATATCTTTTCAGATATCTGCTTATAGTTGCTTTACAAAGTTGGCGTATTATGTCCCACTGGTGGTTTCACCCTTTCTGAGTAACTCTAGATGCAGTTCCTCATAACAGCAATAATAAAAAGAACATATATAATCATTTTACCTACAGAAGGAGCAGCGTTGCTCTTCTTAAGATAAAAACAAATGATACCATTCCACTGCGTTAAATTACTTAGATTCTTTCACAGCTACAAGTCGTTTAACGATATCTATTGGTTTGATTTGAAAGATGGCTAAATTTTCCGCAGGCAGCCCAGTTCACTTCAGTCTACCGCCAAAAACTTTCGAATCCTAAGGATGGAAAGAAATTTCATGTTCAAGTAATCTGTCGCAATGCGATCTTGGAATATGACATATCTGTCAAACTATTAACCTTCTGTCTGCCATCACCAACTGATGAGAAATGATCAATGCCGGTGCCCCACTTTCAAATTCAGATGCCCACATTTTTCTATGCAGTAGGCTGTGGTTCCATTCTATAATGTTTGCACCAAGTCTTCATGAATGTTCTTTGACGCTATCTCTTTCGTACACACACATTTAATCACAGTCCGAATTTCTTTCGTCACGGTTTCAGATTAAACGCACACCTTATCCACTTTTAGCTATTGTAATAAAGAACAAGTTTGTTCCAGGATACTGTAGTATTCGAAATTACTCGAAAAAGGACTAAAGAATTATCTGAACACAGTTGTAAAATTCCCCCCCCCCCTCTCCCCCTCGTCAAGCCAGTCTGGAAGCGACCTTCGTATATTTTACTATTATTGAGCAACTTTCTGGTACCAAAACGTGAATAATGTCGTTTCTATAAAAATGAAGAGAGAAAAGAAATACTTACCAGCTCGAAGAATACTCAGAAGAATTATATAAGTGACAAAACTTCTCATTTGTTGAATTGTAAGGAAACTAACCTATCTTAAGATAATACAACCACCTTAAGTCATAAATCTGATTCAGAAATTAATAGAAGATTCACTGAGATGGAAAAGAATACTTATGTTTTCGTCTGGTGTCTGTGCGTTGTTTAAAACTATGTACAGAAAAATGGCATTGAATTCGTAAAAATATGGCGCACTATTATATGACATCACCATTCTGCGTTGAACTGATTAGTGCTTGAAGTATGTAACATATGTAAAGGTAAATCTGTAAAGATTGTCAAGTATTAGTAACTTGTGTGTGGATACTCAAATCGTTCACTATTATGTAGTGGCAGCCAATTCCATCGCATTAGAACTTGATAACAGATGTCTCCATTTGCGGTTCAACTCTCAAGTTCACATATCTTAACACAGACATGTAACTTTTTTTTTTTTGTAGAGATAGGATATCTTCATCGTATAGCTTAGGATAATTTTAATAGGAAGTCTGAATCAGATGTATTAGATTCAGGAAAAAATATAATTTTGTGTGGCTCAAAGTATGGGATGACATAAAATTAAGTTAGACTAACTCGAAAAATCTTGAAATACTTGTTTTGAGATCGGAAAGTAATAATTAAAAAAAACTAAAACCATCGTGTTTAATTATTAGCAGTGATCTATCCACGTTTAAAGATTTTAATTTTTAAAATTTTTATTTTAGCTTGCCGCCGCGTTGTTGTCGAGGTTATGGAGGAAAGAGAGAATGGAGGGTAAGGAACGGGGAGGAATTCGGCCATGGCCATCAAGGCATTCGCCAGAAGTAATTTCGCGAAAACCATGAAAAATCGAAATCTATATGACCGCATAGAATGCCAACCCCTAACGTTACCGCTTACCCAATATGTCCGATAGTATATAAGCTGAATTTATGATTCTACATTATTTGAACTTTCTGATAACTATAAAGGAAAATAACAACAAATAGTCAGTTCCATTTCTTTTCACTACTGAAAGGGTTATTCAGCTGTCTAAAAAAAAAAGTACTAACTGACGTCTTGAGACCGAACTTTTGTGGATGCAACTTATCAGTTAAACAGTTGGTCCGACTGTCCAACATACGAGTTTTCGTAACTTAGATTATCTTTCTCTCTCTTCAAGCACGTCTTACGCCAAGGTACCACTTAAACATTCATATCGATGTAACATCTAAAAAGGAACAGTCAGTCATAAAATTAATTTCGCATATTTCCTCGTTGGATGTTTAAGTCACTGACATCCTTACACTTCACTATAGTTTAATACAATTTGCAATACTTGCATTGCCGGCTTAACAGAGCTCTGGTATTTAATTAAGCGTATGACACTACGTATTAAATGGGTAATCCCGTCTATCACTTGACACTACATTGTATTCTTTATTTTATTTGTAGAGGCTTGAATAAGTGTTTGTATTACAATTTAACAATCAATAAATCGGAGGTTATACAGGCCAGAACGATAAAAGATATATCGGGTATAGCCGACTTTCAAAGTAATGATATTTGGTTGCTGCACATGTTCCTTGCTTACTGCTTTACGACACTGTAACTGGAAATGTTTCAAGAAACATTTATCTCTGTCGGTGAACAAACCGCGGCAGCAGGCAGCGTCAATCGTAATAGCAAACCTCGTGTTAGTGGTTCTGTGTTAATGTCTCTGAGCAGACATCACAAAGCGCGCGTCTTCGCTGTTATTCCGCTCACTGCTACAGTCGACTCGCTTTTATCAGCCAGCTACACACAAATTTGTCAACAGGCCTTCATGGGCTGCGATTAGTTTTACCTTTGAACAGACTAAATCTCTTGGCTAATTTGCAAGGTAGGGACCCGATAAAAATTGTTTTGAAAAAAAAAAGAGCTTTAAGAAATTAGTTAGTAACAAAACTGAATGAAGTGGTTATCTTTTTGTTGCAGGAAACAAATCTGGTTTTATTTACGGAGAGAAACTTTATATAGAAGAAGCACTATCTTTGAAATTTTTACATTATCTGTATAATTTCTATTAAGATTTTAACATAACAATCTTTCAGTTAAAAAAGAAAAAAACATTTTGCGTCCGCTATTCCATATATGTGAAATTTACTTGATATATTTTAAAATTTGTGCTCTTAATTCACTGATGAACTACCAAACAGCTGTTGGTTAGATCCCAATTTCTACTCGTTGCTGCTTCTCTTCCTTTCGTTCTGCATATTGAATTTATGCAAATGTTTTAAACATATTTACGCACGTCATTTGTTTCTACCACCCCTTCGAATGATGTTATGGCAGTGGATGACCAACCTTCAACATTATTCACAAGTATTTTCCGTTAACAATACACTGCCAATTTTGTCATCTGTTGTTTGATACTACAATACGTACCTATACTTACGTAAAACAGCCATTACGTTTTTCTTTGAAGGCATAGATTGTACGATTACTGTGCAGACTCATTGACAGGCCTAAATATATAAACTGGCATTGTGATACATTCGATTAAAACCAGTGCTGCCAACTCTAAAAAATATTTTATGCCAAAAAGGGTTTAGAAAATTTCAGAAATGTGTTAAAGTTTTCAGAAAAATGCTGAAAAATTCCATCAAAATTAAAGGGCGCATTATCATGCCTTCGAGAAAAATCTCTACGCAGATTAAACTCTAACATTAACAGGCATACCATGAACATCACTAAGATCATTTCCAAACATTCATTATACCAATAAACAATTCTACCAAATATTACCTTAAACATATATACCAAATGTAATATCTACCATAAATATGTCTACCACTTTTACTCTCTACCAATTAGAAGCCTTAACAAGGATTAACAAGCCAACCAATTTGTAAACCTACCAAAATAAAATTTTATTAGAATAATTCCATACCCCCAACATTACAAAAAAAAAGTCCCTATGAAGTAAACCTTAAATTTATGTTTTAGTTAAAAGTAAGAATAAACAATAGATGTTTAATTTTTTATAAAGGAAAAATACTATTTAAAAAAAAAAAAATCGTTGAGCTATCAGTAAAAAATGTTTTTTTTCATGCCAAATCACTTAAAAATATGCTAAATTCAGCCATTTAAATGCTAAATTGGCAGCACTGATTAAACCCCATACAGTGTTTTAAGGTAAATGGATTTTTGACGTTTCTTTCGTGAATTAAGTAACTTATCTAGATAAAAAGTATCATATACGTTAACCCACGACATAGGGTGTCATTGTGTGTATATTTAATTGAAATCTGTTCGTAAATCTTTTGTGTAATGCGTATGCAGGCAGATAGACAAATTCCATGTATTTGGTTTTGGCTGCTGTATCATCAGTAGTATAAAAATATCATTTACTTATTTTTCAATAAATTTCGTCTACAGACTCGACTTAAGAATGGTTGAGGCATTTTCAGTAGTGCTGGGAAGCTACTTTTAACTATCTAGTTATATCCTTATTCGGATATATCTCTGAATTTAAATCCAGTAGCATTGAGCTACATAAAAGATTTTAATAATGCAAACGCGAACAAAATATAAGCTGTATATTGAAACAATTATTCACCTAACATGACACAATGTATGATAGCTGCAGATTTTACGTTGAAATAATTCTAAGAAAACAATCGAAAAACAACTACTATTTGTGTTGGACATTATTTCTATTTTGTAGTTTTTATAATTACCGAAACACGTTTTAGAAAGGAAATAGGTGAAAGAATCTTGTCAAACATGTTAGTATCCAAAATACAAGTTTTTTTTGGTCCAAGTAATATGAAAATTGTTATTGTAAACCTTGTCTTAAATACCGGCCTCTTGAAAATATCCAAAAGTATGAGAATAATAGATTCTGTTTTTCAAATGATTAGTGCCATGTGGAAAGGTTGTTTGTCAGTTTAAATAATACACTTAGTGCCGCCTCTCCGTAATTTTCGATACGTTTTGGAACCTAAAATGCAAATGGTGGAAATGAGCTATTCTGAACTCTGCCAGTTGGCATCGGTGCGAAAACCATAATTTTGATGCCCTGAAAAATTGACTAGCCCCTATGGTGTTCTAAGATACTTGTTATTTTTACGCAGAATTTCTCATAAACTTTTAATTAAACATCAGGCAGATGAATGGCTAGCCGTGTGTTCTTGCATCTCCTGTTACTGTTCCAAAAGTCGGTCTCGTTCTGATAGGTCGGAGGCTATTCCCGGAGCACTTGGCACACGTTTCAGCCGCCGCTGGACACCAGTACTTTGGAATTACGTCCCTCCCCGAGCTGGTGATAATGGCTCCTGTATTTATAGGCGCCTCCAAAGCCCTGGCGCGGCGGTCAGCAAATTGAGCGAACCGTCTATGGACTCAATCCTGTGGTCGGGAATAACCCGACGCATTGCAGGGCCCAGCGCACAGCACAAATGGAAAGGTGTATTTTCGGTATGACGTTTTAAGGGCTTACAAACACAGTTGTTAAGTGAGGCAAGAATACCACTCACACAGCACACTGCAGCAGTTAGATAATAGAGACATAGAACTAGTTCTGATACATCTGTGCAGGCGGATCACATTTTCCATTGTGACATGGTGCGTGATTGAATGTTAAATCCTGTTGTACGATTCGTGGTGGACTATTTTTATCAAGTCCAGTGTTTACTGAATAATGTGAAACGAGTACACTAAAAACAGCCTAGCAACTAAGACTCCAATGCCGCTAATTTTTCTTTTATCTCTGTTTATTTCTTTTCTCTTTCCATCTATCGCCTAGCTCCTTTTTTTATCTCTAAAAATGCCCTTTGTTTAAACAATTATTGTAATTGAAAACGTGGACTCTGATCATTACAGGTAGCCATTGTGAATTACGAGGTAGAGGGGAGGAGCTGAGTTTCTACTTGAAGTATAACCGGTCCTAATCTATTGGAGGAAAATCACCTGTTGCCATCTGTCTCGGAAACGTGTAACTTCATGTTCTGCATGAAAAGTGTATGTTTTGTTTGTATATTCTTCATTGAAAAAAAAAAAATGTTTAATTTGAAAATAGTGACTTATTACAAAAAAGTAGAATGGGATACAAGAATGCAATAGATAAGCCAAATGATGATGAGATTAAGATTGGATTCTAAATAGAACTCTTTTTTCCCAAATCTATTACCCCTAACATGGACGTTATTTTTCCCCCCAGTATATAGTATTATCGGGTGTTGGATTGCTGCTCCGTAGAAATTGTCTTGGTCCTTTAGAAGATTTTAGTAGTTAATATTAAGAGATTTTTTATTGATGGGCCACTTGTAATATTTCTGATCAGTAGACTGCTGATGTGAAGATTGACTGACCAACATGTTCATGTGGAGTAAAAGCGTCTGTTGCGGGCTAATTTCATGCGGAACAACTTAGGCCGAGCTGCGCGTCCTTTATGTCTTCAACAAAGAACGCGTGATATCATAATTTGTGTGTGGTTTGTGTTTGCATAGATTTTTAATAAAATTTCCGTGTAAAAACAACTGTTGATTTATTTCCATACGCGTTTCGCCCTTGTGGTGTGGGGCATCATCAATGGCTGTGAATTTGTTTACATGTGTGTTATTACAATTTGTTCGGAATATTAAAAATTATCATATACATATTTACATTGTACTTACAGGTATGGTTATGATCTTCAAATGGCGGTCTGGAACAGCACTTTATGCAGCTTTACAGATCGTCTTCTGTATAAGTAACACTGTTTCAAAACTTTCACGGATTTCTGCATAACTATTTGGTAGTGTATACATTATAATATCAACTGTACACTGTTTTTTTTCCCTGTTACTGTTATGCAGAAATTCGTGGAAGTTTTGAAACAGTGTTACTTATACAGAAGAAGATCTCTAAAGCTTCATAAAGTGCTGTTCCAGACAGCTATGTGAAGATCATAACCATACCTGTAAGTACAATGTAAATATGTACTTAATAATTTTGTAATATTCTGAAAAATTGTAATAACACACATGTAAACATAAATTCACAGCTACTGATGATGCCCCACGCCATAAGGGCGAAACGCGTATGGAAATAAATCAACAGTTGTTTTTAGACTGAAATTTTATTAATAATCTATTGATCAACAACTGAGGAAGATGGCCTATAACCAGATTTGTAGTGTTTGCATGTTTCTAATTTCTAAAGATGGAAGTCGATTTTTGCGGGATGGCGCTTGCAGCAATATGATAGCTTTAAACTTTCAAAAGACAAATAATTATTATTCAGTAATCTCCTTTCTTCCCTAAAAGATGTGAATATTAGAATTGTTGTATATAAAAGCTTAAAACATAAACTAAATGATTTTATCCCCTATTAATTCTTTTTCTACATTATTCTTTTTCTACATCTCTTCTTCTCTACCACCTTTTCCCAACATTAGGGGTCGGCTTCTTCCAGCTTTCCCGGTCTACAGCGTCCTCTTCCTTCAGTCATAAGTTCACCAGGCCCTTCTTCACTAGATCCTTCCCTCACCCTTATCCTTGGTCTCCTTCTGGATCACTTTCCTCGCACAGGCATCACCCATGCTTTCTTGATTGATTCTTCCTCACGTCTTCGCATCACATGACCGTACCACCTTAATATTACATTAATATTCCCTCTCTGATAACTTCACTAATACTAGCCTCTCCAACTATTTTTCTTATCTATTCATTTCGCTGTCCCTCAGAGAAAAACCCAATAGCCACCTTAGAATCCTCATTACCGTCCTCTCCAGGAGCCCATGTTTCTGACCCATCCACCCTGCATATACTCTGCAATTCACGAAACTGTGGTTGGAAGAGAGTGCTTTGCACCAAAACTAATTTCTGCTCTGTGCCTTCCAATCTCGAATGGAACGAAGGGAGAAGGAATTCATGTAAGCGACAGTGCAGCACTGTGGTGACTGTTTTGTCGGATGGCTGTGTGTATAGTCTGTACTCAGTCACATAATTAAGATTTGCGAAGTATTCTTCTTGCGCCGCGCCGTTATTCTTCTGTGCTTGTCTGACACCTGAAAATATTATCTGTGGGCTTCATGGGAACGGAGAATCATACGGCTTTGCATTCGTCGAATGAAATACTGAAGTCGTTAGACTTAATGTTTATTGCAACATTGAGTAATTGGTGGGGTGTAAGGGTTTGGGAGAGGCTATACTAGCCTTTTCCAACCAAATGTCAACCTCTCCTTCACGTGGTGCACCCTGTTTGCACGAACGAGGCTCTGGCGACTGAAAGATTCTCGGTATAAGGAATCACCCACTGCTTGCCAACGGCCTCCGAAAGGAGGGCGGAAGAGCGGGGAGCGGTTCAGGGCACCCTCTTGCCCTTGGGGTTGGAAACGGCCCCTAAAGGCGGATGAATCAGAAATGATCAACGGCATGGGGATGCAGAAGGCAACGGGAAACCACTGCATTAAAGACCCAAAGTGTATTCCGAGGACATGTAATCCTCTCAAATTACATATATCATGATGGCTTCTTCCTGGGTAAAATATTCCGGAGGTAAAATAGTCCCCCAATCGGATCTCCGGGTGGGGACTGCTCAGGGAGGAGTCATCAGAATGGATAGAAACATTCTACGAGTCGGAGCGTGGAATGTTAGAAGTCTGAATAGGGCAGGTAGGTTAGAAAACTTAAAAAGGGAGATGGAACAACTTAAGTTAGATGTTGTTGGGATTAGTGAGATTAAATGGAAGGACGCACAGGATTTCTGGTCTGGGGAACACAGGATAATTAGCACACAAGCTGTCAATCGAGTCACTGGTGTAGGATTTGTAATGAACAAGAAAGTAGGGAAACGGGTGAGTTATTATGAACAGTTTAGTGACAGGATTATTTTGATGAGGTTAGAAACTAAGCCCGTCCCAACCACATTAGTACAAGTATATATGCCAACGTCACAGGAAGATGACGAAGAAATAGAAAAAATATACGCTGAAATTGAAGAATTAATTCAATATGTGAAGGGGGAGGAAAATCTAATAGTCATGGGTGATTGGAATGCAATAGTGGGAGAAGGAAAAGATGGGAATACTGTAGGAAGTTTTGGTCTAGGAGAAAGAAATGAACGAGGAAGCAGGTTGCTAGAATTTTGTGAAAGATATAAGCTAGTAGTGGCTAACACACTGTTTAAGAACCATGCAAGAAGAATTTACACGTGGAAACGTCCTGGGGATACAGGCAGATATCAGCTAGATTATACCATGGTCAAACAGAGATTCAGGAATCAAGTTCTAGATTGTAAAGCGTACCCAGGAGCAGACATAGACTCTGACCATAATTTGATAATAATGGAGTGCAGGCTGAAATTTAAGCGAATAAGGAAGCAATATAAGCAGAACAGACTGGAAGTGAAAAAACTGAAACAATCTAGCACAAGAGAAAAATTTGCAGAAATGGTAGACTTACGTCTAAGAATTAACTGTGAAAGGAGCTCAACCGAGGACGAATGGAATGCATTAAAGACCGAAATAATGAAAGCTGGCAAAGAAACCTTAGGCTTTAGGGAACAAGCTGCCCGAAAACCTTGGATCACAGAAGAAATTTTGCAGCTGATCGATCAGAGGAGAAGGTACAAAAATGCTCAGGATGAAGCAGGAAAAGAGCAGTACAGGCAATTTAGAAATCAAATAAGTAGGAAATGAAAAATAGCAAAAGAAAAATGGCTACAAGAAAAGTGTGAAGAAGTAGAAAAGGAAATGGTTGCAGGAAAAGTAGATGTTGCATATAGAAAGATCAAACAGAATTTTGGAGAAATGAAGAAAAGAGGTATGAACATTAAAGCTGCCGATGGGAAACCTCTTTTAAGCTCAGAAGATAGAGCTAACCGATGGAAAGAATACATTGAGAAACTTTATGATGGGGACGACTTGAACAATAGTGTAATGGAAAAGGAAGATGATGTTGACATTGATGACTTAGGGGATCCTGTTTTGAGGACAGAATTTAATAAAGCTCTGAATGACTTGAAAGCAAATAAGGCAGTTGGAATTGATGAGATCCCTGCAGAACTTCTTAAATCCCTAGGAGAGGAAGGAATCGAAAGATTATTCAAGCTGATATCCAAAAGTTATGAAACAGGAGAAATTCCAACTGATTTTAATAAAAATATCATGTTCACACTTCCAAAGAAAGCACAAGCCAACAAATGTGAGAATTATCGCACCATTAGTCTAACATCACATGCTTCAAAATTACTGACCAGAATAATATACAGAAGGATGGAAAGGGTAGTAGAAGAGATAGTAGGTGAAGATCAGTTTGGGTTTAGGAAAAATCGCGGTACAAGGGAAGCAATTCTGTCTTTAAGATTAATACTTGAAGGGCGGATCAAGAAAAACAAAGATACTTTTATGGCATTTGTTGATTTAGAAAAAGCATTTGATAATGTTAGGTGGGACAAGATGTTCAAAATTTTAAAGAAGTCAGGTCTAAAGTATCGAGATAGAAGAATACTCTATAAACTATATAAGAATCAAGTGGCGGTAATAAAAGTAGAGAATCACGAGAGACATGCATCAGTTAAAAAGGGTGTGAGACAAGGCTGTAGTCTATCCCCGTTAATATTCAACTTGTATGTAGAGGCAGCAATGAAGAAAGTCAAAGAAAAATTTCCATGTGGCATAAGTTTTCACGGAGAAAAATCAGTATGTTACGTTTTTCTGATGACATGGTCTTGCTAGCAGAGAGGGCGGAGGATATTGAGAAGTTACTGAATGGCATGAACGAAATACTGAAGGAAGATTTTGGACTGAATATAAATCAAAGCAAGACAAATGTGATGAAATGTAGCAGAAATGATACCAATACTAGATTAAATATAAAAATAGGATCGGATGCAATAGGAGAAGTAAGCGAATTCTGTTACTTGGGAAGTAAAATTACAGCCGATGGCCGAAGCAAGAATGATGTCAAAAGCAGAATAGCACTAGCAAAAAGAGCTTTCATGAAAAAGAGAAACCTTTTAGTTTCAAATATTGATCTAGGAATTAGAAAGAACTTTTTGAAACTCTTTGTGTGGAGCACAGCTCTTTATGGTAGCGAAACGTGGACTTTAGGAATACCGGAAAGAAAGAAAATTGAAGCATTTGAAATGTGGTGTTACAGAAGAATGATGAAAATTAAGTGGAAAGACAAAGTAAGAAATGAACGAGTTTTGGAAATGATGGGTGAGAAAAGAAGTTTATGGAAGAAGCTTACAGAAAGAAGAGACAGGCTGGTAGGTCGTATTTTGAGACATGCTGGATTGGTTAACTTGTTAGTGGAGGGAACAGTCGAAGGTAAGAACTGTAGAGGAAGACAGAGATTAGAATATATGAAACAGATAATTGAGGACGTGGATTGTAAGGGGTATGTAGAAATGAAGAGGTTAGCACAGGATAGGAAAGGATGGAGGATTGCATCAAACCAGTCGAAAGACTGACGACAAAAAAAAAAAAAAGGAAAAGAGTAATTGGTCACAAGGAAAACACATCTGCGACTCCGCGCGACGTAATGCTAGAAAACTAGGGTATGTTGTAGTAATTATCCTACGACATGTAGAAGACGAGAATCTTGGCGGGTATCGACCCGAGGCCGAACTTGTCGCTCTTACAGATCAGTCACGAATGGGGAAAGTTGCAAGTTGTTTGCTGCAAAGTGACCTTAGCTACGCGTGCGATTCTGACACGCGCGTAAGATTTCTGCTGAGCTAATGGCAGGATTTCCGCTCAGCGTTTTACCGCACGTACGACTTCGCTCAGACTCGACAAATAAAATACAAGATTTTAATATAGTAAAAATGCGTCCTTTACAGCACCTCATTTCTCTAATACATCTTTCCTCTCATCGCTACCCAAATAGGTAGATGGACGAAGTGTTTCATGACACTCGCAAATGAAAGTGGGTATACACATGTCTACCAATAAGTTTTTCGGAATCATTTTGTAGTATGACTCTCCTTATATCAAACCGCAAGTAAAATATCGAACTTGTGTTTGATTCTCCAGTAGCTTAGCTTTCGCCCCGTTGTTTATGTTCTAGGTACCTTTTTTTCTGAAAACCAGAAGTAACAGTCTAAACTACTAAATATTGCTTTAGTAAAAGGATCTGTCCATTCTGCCGATATAAAAATTATTTTGGGATTTTGTTCTCCTTTTTAGGAAGTTACTTATTTTACTGTGCCTATTGACTTTTATAGAGTGTATTGTAGTTACTCTAGTAGGTAATAATTGTTTGACAATGTGTCTGTTATAATTGTTATAGAATTCTGGATGGCTACAAACAGCAACTTAATTTTTGTGATCGACCGTTATAACTTTACACAATACATCAGTTGCAATCCTTATTGAAAGATAATATTTCTTTGTAAGACCAGTTATTAAACGGTTTTTTATATCTTTAAATATTTTGAATTAAGTACTTTTTCATCGTTAATTTCCGTAAAAATGTAAAGTAAAGACTCGTGACGTCATAACGATTTAATGACAGGCTTTTTAAAGGCAGCGCCTTCAGCTTAACCCGGTAATCCTGCCGACTATAGTGGATCAACAGTTTAATGTGGAATCCGAACCAGGAAAGCGTTCTGGGGTACACCGCATTACTCAGCAAGCTGCCTATTAGGAAAGCGTGTGGGCATTTACGCCGTTGCTCTTGGCGCTTCGTGCATGATCCATGTTTGTCAATACTTGCTCGGAGAGTCTGAAGAGTAACGGGACAAAAGTGCGGCTCCTGCGGTGCAAAGAGACAGTTGGTTATTCTGATTTAGAACTATTAAATCGTGCAGCAGGCCGAATAACGAACTAATAGTATTAAGTGAGTCTATAACTGAGACTACCCAGGGAAAATGGCCTATAATCAAGCCGGGAAATTTCATGTCCTCCTAAGGATCTGTGTAAAAGTTTGTGGGCAAATGAAATACTAACGAGGACCAAACATTCGATTTATCGTTAACACGGACAATCAGTAAAGCTAACATAACATGTTCCCCAACAACGCTAACCATTTGAGGTGTGGTAATTTTACTTGAAAACTATTCAATTATAATGACATTTTCCTGCTAGGTTAGGTGATGTTAAACATGACAAACAAGATAATACGCTTTACTTTCATATTTTTACCCTTTGTCCACCAGTACCAGTAATCTCATACGTTGTTGCCACTGTGTGTTGCAGGCACGGGGACGTTTGGTCGCGTGTGCCTGTGTCGTGAGAAGTCTACCGGCAAGTATGGCGCCATGAAGATCCTCGCCATCTCTGACGTCATCAGGTTGAAGCAAGTGGACCACGTCAAGAACGAGAAGAACATCCTCCAGGAAGTCCGCCACCCGTTCGTCATCAGCCTGTAAGTAAAACAACGGTGCATTGTCTACTTAATTACCGACCACTTGCTTTACTGTGGATTTAAAAAAAAAATACACACACATTAATAAACGCAAAGAAATACTGATGTTTGGAAAAAAAGTTTTTTTTTTGTGAATTGGTGCTAACATTGAAGCAGTGACTTATCATCTTGATCCTCATTTCAATTAATTCTTTATTTTATTTTCTACTTAAGTTGTCCTGCCCTAACTCAGGTCTCAAACGCCCTTAGAAGTCTCATCATATCTATCACTCGATTTCATGCATAAGGGAATGGTAAAATTTTCTTTTGTGAATAAGGGTATCGGGGATTGGAATAAATTACCACAAAGCGATGAATAATTTACTAAAAACGCTGAAGGAATTTAAAATTAAAATTCTTAGATCGAAAATGTAAATTGGTGAAGGAATTTGACACTTAATGTATTCGTACATAAGATAATAAAAAATAAGGGATGATTAAATGACGAGGGTTGCCCCTGGAGCATGCGCTCCATAGCAGTTCAGTTCAATGATACAGAGATGGGTGTCTATTTCCTTTGCTTGGTGTATTTAGTATTGTTATCTGTGTGCAGAAGACTGTGATGAGTGTGTGTTTATTCGTGTGTTATATGAGAATAAAAGAAACAAGATAGTTAAAACCCTGGCCAGTATTTTCAGGCCTGCTAATCCTAAAGACACCTTAGCTGATGCCAAGTTGTTTGCTTTAGGCTTTACGCCTCGTCGACCTCGGTGTCATTAGAGACGAAGGGAATGAGGACGAGGAACGGGACGGAATTCGGTCATGGACTTTTGAAGCAACCAACCAGGCATTCGCCTGGAGTGATTCGGGCAAACCACGGGAAACACAACGTTACCACTCACCTTCCGTGCTCGGTACCGTCAAGTTTACTATCCCATACGACTCCCGAATCACCATCAAGACTGCAGTAGGATTAGATTGTTTCGCACCATTACATGTCTCTTTCATATCATTTTCATTTAACAATTTTCTGAGGTTCACTGTCTGTCTTTTTGTGCTCACTAGCGGAAAAATAGCATACACCACCTGAAAATAACTGACAGTATTTCCACTTTTTTATATATAAGTTGTCCAAGTTGTAGTATACTTACTTCTGCAGTATCAAATCTGTATTTAGTCCTCTGCTCCTGACTTATTAGAGCGCAATTTTACTTACCAGTTTCCCTTGAAACGGCCAAAGATATCTCTACACCCATACCAGTCATTTTTCCTGGTAACCTGTGAATTAATACGTCTCCTTCAATTGAAATACAGAATTCCCTTGAAACTCAGTCGTTTCTGTTACACAGAATTCAGATTTCCATTTACTTCCCCAACAAAGCTTTATTTCCACCTTTTTAAATAAACAATAAACTTACCAGACTTTTCAAATCACTCGTACTTCTTTTAGTATAAAACAACAAACACACAATCTCTTTTCCTTCTTTTATTTCTTGTTACCACCTTTTATTGTTTCGTAATGACGACTCACCTATATATTAAACACTAAGAATGAAGTTGCAAGCGCTGCATTATCGAATTTTTCTGTGCTTTACATGGAAGAGGACAAGAATGAAATTGCAGTAAGTTTTTATCACCCATTGTGACGATTTTGTCGGATGGCTGTTTTGTATAGTCTGTACTTGGCTAAATTAGTCTCTTCATGTTTACTAAGACTTGCGACGTATTTCTTCTTCTGCCACGCTGTTATTCTTCTGAACTTGTCTGACACCTAAATAAATTGTTTGTGGGCTTCAGTGGGATCGGAGAATCATACGGGTTTTACACTAGTCAAATAAAATACTGAAGTCACTATACTTGATGTTTATTGAAACATTTTAGTAATTCTGTCACAAGAAAAATACATCCGTGAACTTCACGCGACGTAATGTCAGCAAAGCTAGGTTTATGTTGTAGCAATTATTCTACATGTAGATGAACGAGAATTTGATGGGTACTAGTGGATCTATCGGTAGTCGATCCGAGGCAGATCTTGCCGCTATCACAGATCAGATACGAGTCGGAAAAGTTACAAGTTGTTTGCTCCAAGGGGAACTTAAGCTACGCGTGCAATTCTGCCACGTGTGACGTATTTCTGCTGAGCGGGCGGCAGCGACTTCCGTTAGTTGAAGCCAGCGTTTTATTGCACGTATGCCATCGGTTCAGACTCGGTGAAGTAAAATACAAGAATCTAAAAGAATTAAAATATGTCCATTGCACCTTTGACAACTTTATTACTTGTAATGAACGGGAAAGCCTCTCCAGGGCCTTTGATCTGGAAGAGATGGAGTTCTCAATCAAAAAGGCGACAAGAAACAGATCACCTGGGCTTGATGGAATACCAATTGAATTTTACTCAAAGTTTTGGCCGCTGATAAACAACAAATTACTCCAAGTGATGAATGACATATGGCAGACCAATACTTTGCCACAAATTTTCAGTGAGGGGATAATAGTACTCTTGCTAAAAAGTAGTAAAAATAAAGATGTGAGATATTAGAGGCCCATTACATTACTGAACTCAGACTTTAAGATTTTAACTCGGATGCTAAAGAAAAGATTAGAACCCTATTTAAATCGGATTTTCGGCAATAATCAATCAGGCCCGATACCAGGAGGAGGGATAATTCAAGTTACAAATGAATTTCGGGACATTAGCTGCTGAACAAAAGTCTCGTTCTGCAATCTATTTCGTTGATTTTGAAAAAGCCTACGATCGTGTAGATCATCAGTTCCTACTAAGAGTATTGAGAAAATTTGATTTAGGTATTAAGTTCATTACAGCGGTTGGAAAAATAATAACTAATGTTTATTCTAAAGTTCAAATTAATGGTAAAATGACAAAGTCTTTCAAAACAACCCGCTCCGTAAGACAATGATACCCTCTGTCAATGATATGTTTTAGTATCTCGATAGTACCATTACTATTATGTATAGACAAAGCTATCAATGGTTTTCATTATGACGAAAAACGGAAAAGCTGTCGAGCATACACAGATGATGTAGGTTTTTATGTCACTTCACAATACGACATGAAAAAATTACAAATACTACAAAGCTTTTTCAACTTGTTAACACTGACTGTGGCATTCGTTGCAAGTCTGTACTTCTTCATATCGGTAAAAGACTCATAGGACTAGAAAAAGATTATTCAGGCCATGAAGTAACCAGACATACTTCCCTACACATACAGCTCGAGGGAACGTGTTAAAAATGTCGACAAATAATTGGAGGAACATCTTAAATAAAATCATAGTACTGTAGTGTCACCGTCTGTACGCCTCGGGATTTACTATTTTATAAACGGTTTTATTAGCTAATAATTAGATAAATGATTATGGGTGGGGTTCTCTTCCGAAGTGGTTCTTTACATTAATACAAATGAAATATAATATATTAAAAAAGAAACATAGTGATTTTATTGATTTTATACATAGACAGTAAATTTTATTCGATGAAACAGTTACTGGAATGGGTAAATGATTGTTCCCTCTCAGGTAGTGGAATTTACAGTTCATAAGTTCTTTTATTTTTGGAGCTCGTAGTGGTCTCTGTAGACCATTGCGTTACCGTAATGTTGAGCAGCGCAGGCCATGCGAAGAGTCGTGTCGGTGACCGCGACTGTGTCGAGCCGATCGGGCGTGTTTTCGGCAGGGCCCAGGTAGTCTCGTCAGCTGAGCCGAGGGTGGGCCAAGCGTCTGGTGTCTCTCATGTCAAACAGCCTCGTTGTCGGTGTCCCAGGAGACCCTCAGCACTGCGCGAGCGATGGTGCCTCGCTCCGTCTTGCCGCGCCGAAAACCAAGTGTCCGTCCGCCGGACTTACATCGAGTCTCCGTCCACTGTACCTCCCTCGTTGACTCGCCTTGGGCGGAGCTCGTTCCCCTTCTCTCTCCCGATTGGCCGAACGTATAACAAACATAAACAATTTATCAGCAACCAGCGGGGATGAATTCCATTGGCTGGGATAACCCCACCACCAGCGTCATTTTCTTGGTAGGTCATCCCCCTCCATATAACCATAGTCTGTGTCTGCTGATTGGGCTGCACTTCTTACGTACAAACAGTATATTGTTAATGAATGTTTCTTAGCCAGCGACGTCTGCGAACTGTCTGACAGCTCAGCGCTGGAACACTTTATTATTGGGGTTTTCAAAGAAGTCCTTCATTCGTCGAACATCCAAACAGACGAGCTCACAATGTCACACTGTGTCCTTTGTTTTGAACAAACCCGCACTATATTCGAGGGCCTCTCCATCATTTCAGTAAATTAATGACCCAAAACATTCGGTAACACACAGGAAGTCTGTTCTTTGGAACGTCAACCAGACCTCGATAAAGTACATTCTTTATTACTCACTAGCCTGTCCACTAGATTACAACCATTATCCTTTCTATGACAAGTAATAATACTAAATATTCCTTATGATAACCTTGTCGGTCGAGAACCGCATTCAAATCAAAACAAACGAACTCATGGAAATTAAATACAGTTATGCAATAAAACGACAATCTAACAACAACATTTCTTGTTATAGATAAACAATGAGATCTAGAGAATGGGACATCTCGGTACTAATGCGAATACACAGTTTTTGGAATTTCTACGTGGTACAAAATTCAAGGATGATGTCCTTGGCAAAATGAGTTATTTAGCTCAGGTGTTACCAGCGCCTGACACTATTGCCGAAAATCTGCAGAATGCTCTATGTTGGTATGTGTGCCAAAACGATATTTTCAAAGTGAAATTTGAAACTACGACTCTCCCAAAACCGAAGAGAGGTTTGAATGTGATCAATGTGAATGCTAGATGCAAGGCGCTACTGATACATGCAATAGATAAATTGAAAAACTTTGAATTTAGTTTCACATCCACTGTGTTAAGGCATTACAAACCACAAAGTACAGAAGCTCCAGTACACCTAGAAAACATAGGGAGAAATTTACATCATTTCAAGGTTTATTTCTTAGAAAAAAGTTACTACCAGAAGTGTCGTGATTTATCTCCCACAAAGACCACATAGGTTATTTACAAGAGATTAGTGTCAAATGTCGGAAGAAATAATATTGAATTAAAATACCCTAACACCAATTGGCCCCGTGTGTGGCGAACAGTTTTCTGTACACTCCTTCCATCTGATGTAATGTCTTTTTGGCACAAAGTAATTTACGAATTGATACCAACAAATGAGAAACTGTTCCGAATGCCAATAGATACCAACAGATGTCACAGATGCGGTAATACAGACAGCCGTCAACACCGCTTATTTGGAGAAGGCTTAGATCAAAATTGGCACAGCTGGATAAGTACTACAGTACGTAGAATCTCAATACAGGAAATCCTCAGGTCGGATAAGGTCCGTAGACCGGCACAGAAACAAAATGATGCAACATGGTTGATGGGATACACAGAATTGTATATTTGCCAATAATAAGAGAAAAATTACATGGATTTCATTTCCTTTATGTATAAATAGTTTTTCAAGACAACAACTTCTCCCATTTATATCACCTCATATGGCAAACTACTGCAGTTTGTAAAAGGTAGAAATTTAGAGATTCAGTGGTGATAGCTGTGAAAAAGCTTATGTTTTTTCCCTCCTTTTATTTCTTTCCAGTAAAAGAAAAACAGT
Organism: Vandiemenella viatica; assembly: GCA_031002005.1. Taxonomy (NCBI): domain Eukaryota; kingdom Metazoa; phylum Arthropoda; class Insecta; order Orthoptera; family Morabidae; genus Vandiemenella; species Vandiemenella viatica. The sequence continues at coordinate 189,271,523 of JARYHS010008074.1, read as the reverse complement.
TTAAGAGTACGAGAAAGAAGTGTGAGTTAGCAAATTGGAAGTCAGCGTTAAGCAATCTAAATATGATTTAAATGTGATCTATGCTCGTTAAATCAAAATGAACTGCAGATTGTTGTAAGCTGATTGGCAAGCTGAAGGGATGCCAAGATGATCTGGGAGAGAACCGGCAATCAGATCCCGGCCTGGAATTAGAGGAGGAGACAAATGAAGATCACCGAGCAGCGCGCATTTACTATTTTCATGTACGGAAACTCTGTCTGATGATAACCTCGTATACTGATTAAGTAATAAATTAAAAAAAAAAAACAAAAACAAAAAAAACGAAGATTTCATATACCTTGTGCCGGTCGGTAAATTAAACGGATCATTAATTAATACTATTCTCCTTACTGTAATATGCATACATGCATCTATGACTCTTCCGTTTATTCCAACATTTCCCTTTTAGTGTCATACACTCGCACTCCATGTGAACAGCGGACAGTTTTAGTTATTTAATCATGATCTTTGGCACAAAATCTGGTGATTAAAAATTGGATATCACTGTATTAATTACAACAAATACTTGAGAAAATAAACAATAAAAATAAGCCAACACTTTAAATTCTTATTTTATGTTTATGAAATAATGTCAGTACCCTCCAAGTTTTTTTTCAGTTCGGCCGTTGATAATCTGGGTTTACTGGTTTCGGTTGTCATCTGTTTATTTGATGAGCACTATACGATTCTTTTGGAGTACTCCAGGAAATGAATATTTACACAGAAACACCTCTAGTTAATATTAACCCAAGCAGGCAGTTAGCTAATCTTGATTTAGAGAAAGTGGTGAATTTTAGTTTTAACAATATTTCAAGGCAACTGTTCCATATATAACACAATAAATGTAACATCAAAATGATTTCCTTATCTCGGAAATAATTCACTGGCTGCAGAAATCGGAGAGAAGTTTCATCAACGCTAATGTTGATTACAATCAAAACAAAGTATGAGGTTGAATATAATTTAAAGGTTAATAAGTTTCTTTCTTTAACTTGAAAGTTTATATGATTTTTTGACCTTTACGTCATTAAATGCATTTAAAGGGAGAAATGAGACTTGGGAACCGGTACCCCATATTTAATATTCGTGTTGTGATAATACTAAGTAGGCCTACTGTAAAATTACTGTCCATCCTAGCACTCATATGAAAGAAAACTAGGGGGGGAGGGGGCTCTATTAACAATTTTATGCGTCCAGAAAGTGTTCTTTTTAGTTGGATATCATTTCATTGTAAAAAATGAATCTTTGGTTTGGCCATTCTTTTAATGTGAGTGCCTGATGTGTAACCAGATATTACTTGTATTTGTGTTTCAGGAGGTGGCACCACCGCGACGACAGCTGCCTGTACATGCTCTTTGACTACGTCTGCGGCGGCGAACTCTTCTCATACCTGAGAAACGCAGGCCGCTTCAGCACCAGCACAGGTAACAACAGATCCCTCAACGGGTATAGTTTTTTCCTTGAAATTTTGCTTTTGGTTCCCATTGTCAGGTTGAAAACTAGTTGATGGTCCTATGGTACTCGGTAGTTTAGCCCGTCTCGTGACCCCGAATTCGTCCGTAATAGATGTGGCTAAAAAGTTATGGAAATTTTCAAAATGTTGTGCATACAGGAACGAACGTAGCACTCGAAGATAAAACGGACGGGAGCTTCACTCACGCCTACAAATAAGTACACTACAATCAAGAAAATGATATAGCAATTACCTAGGCTGCGAGATAGCTACACTTTACACCATTCCAATAAATCTGTTGGTCCGTTCACTCTCTCATTGTGATCTCTGTCTCTGTCTTTGGGAAAACAAATTATATTCAACTTCAGCATACACTTTAATTTCTCGTTAAAACGAACGAATCGCAGTTAATGACTACTCTCCATTGCAAACCAGTTTCTTCTCGTTCACTGCCGCACACACGACGACAACCCGATCCTTGTCTGCCAACCTTGCAGTATACAATTCACTTTCACAATATATATGTATATCATCAATAAGTTGTGAATTGTCTAATTTGCTATACAGTAACTAACATAAAATAATAATACTGTACGTAATACATCACCCACATTTTAAACCCCCAAAATGACCATTCACTTTGTACTGTTTAGCGGATATGTAAATAAGAAACCACTGCCGCTTTTAATCTTAAAGTGCAAATGTGTACGAAATTACTTTTTTTTTTAACTGCTTTACGTCTCTCAACAGCGAGGTCTTTAGATACGGGAAAGGTTGGGGGCAAGGAATGGGAATGAATTCGACCATGGCCTTTTTAAGGAAGCATCCCGGCATTTGCCTGGAGTAATTTGGGAAACCATGGAAAACCCAAATCTGAATGCCCGGACGAGGATTCGAACCGCCGTCCTCCCGAATGCGAGGCCAACACGCTATTTGTTACACCACCACGCTATTCGTTACACCACCACGCTCGGTACGAAAGTACTAATTCTGTTGCAGTCAAGTATTTCTAATATTGTAGCTTCACTTCTTTGGACAATTTTCTTATTACAAGCAAACATTCTGATTCCAACTATATTAACTAGCGTGGTGTGTGAGTGGTTAACTTTCTGGCCTCGCATTCGGGAGGACGCGGGTTCGAATCCCCGTCCAGCCATCCAGATTTGGGATTTCCATGGTTTCCCCAAATCAATCCAGGTGACTACCCGGATGGTGCCTTCAAAAGGCCATGGCCTAATTCCCCTCCTATAATTTCCCTCCTATAATGGCCTCGATGTTGACAAGGTATTGAAAAAGAAAATAGAAATAAGGATACAATGTTCATTATATTCCGCATTAAAGGACTACTGTTCGCTATCGAGTTTTGTACTAATGCCACCTTTAAAGGCGATAGGTTGAAGAGAGCGATACATTGTAATTTAAATGAATTTGTTTGCAGACCTACGATACACAGCAAGTTGTGAGAAAATAGCTTTAAATTCACTGAATTCGTTGAACTGAATTCACTGTTCACTAGCAGAGATGTTAGACGTAAATGATATAACGAATTGGAACATGAAAAAGAGATGCTGGAAATAAACCAAATTACGCATCGTATTGAGCATTACCGTCTAACAACATACATTATGTATGTATCATATATTCTTAATTACCTCATTACTTGTCAGTTCACTACATATTAATGTAGTTGCACAATCAGAGCTTTTAAATCAAAGATAGAAGTTTTAACGCATCGACGGATATTTTAGGCGTGTTACTTCTTGGAGAAGCTAACTAATACTTTTTGTAATATTAAATTTTAAGCGAGGCGAACCAATCTGAATCGACGTCCAGAAACAATTTGTTTTGTTTCGTTTGACCTATCGTTCTGTGAACTGGTTGAGGTAATTAAGGACCAACGAAAACAGCAAAGAGGAATTTTGTGAGCTCTGTATATTTTTTTAAATTCTATATTACATCAACTTTGGTAAGAAGAAACGTGGGTGGTGACGTAAAACAATGCCCTAATCGTCTTTGTGGCTGCTCAGCCCTTTCGCAGGCTTCATGTAATCTGTTTGCGTGCTGGTTGTGGGCTGCACGCTGCCGAATTACAGGGAACTAAACACTTCTGGGAATCCATTACAACATACGAACACATTAACAGCAACCACGCTAAAGTTCTAGAAATGAACGATGTAACTATTCATCGTATTTTCAGCAAAATATATGTTTATCTTGCTTTCTTTATATGAAAAAACTTGTTTAAATGAATTATGTATTCACGACTTCATGCGTTTGTGGTGGTATATGTTTAGCAGGAAGTAAGCAAACCCTGACCCCTCTGTGAGACCCTCACTTTATGAGTACTTTGCTTGGATGGTGCTGCTTTCTGGCAATATGTATTTGAACATGTAGATGTCGAATGAAATGTGTTTTGAAGTTTGCAGGGCTGGGCAGAGACAAGTTTCGCGCCAGTCATGCTATTAGTGCTTTCAATGGGAGTAAAAGCTTTTGCAGAGGTGCATTAAACATCCTTTTTGCAGTGTTCCAAAGGGGAAAAGTAACATTCTGTTCACTGCAATGTGTTTGGCAAATACTATTCTATATCACAGTGTCATTTATTTACTTTAATAGCTACCCAAATTTATCTTTAAATCCCTGAAACTTTGAAGTCATAGACGTCCTAAGTAGAGTGCCTCTGCATTCCATAACTCATATTAATATTTCGTCAATTTGATAAAATGATTTGAAATCCTGTTTTAGATGGCCAAAACAAATAGAAACCTTGGTGAGAAAAGTGGCTATTTTTGGTCATTATTTGAAGATATGACTATCACTTTTTTCTTAGATAGTAATTTACCAAATTTTATGAATGTCAAATAAGCTAAATTGTGTAGACCGCAGTCAAATATTAAAATAAAACGCTTTCAGATTCTTCCTGCTAATTTTTTTGTGTATTCTTAACAGGAGTCAGACTTTGGTCACCTTTTTTTCAGAGACTGTCTCTGCAAATTTGAACTAAAAATGAATTTGAAGACTATGAACAGATATTTACTAATTTCTGTCATGAAGGCTATTTGAAAACATACAAAAGAACGTATTCCACTAAAATGAAACTACACTCAAAGACGAGACAGGTAAAAAAAAAAACAAAGTGTGGGCCTTGCTTTGCCATGTCCACTATAGACAGACAGAAGTCAAAACCATAAGATTTTGAATTTTTGTCTCTCGGTTTGTCCGAGCATAGCACAAAAACTAATGAAAGGATATTAAAGAAACTGCAGATAGTGATAGCGTAGGTCATTGGTTTTTTTTTTTTTTTTTACTGGGATTAGTAACATAGTTCACTATAACACAAAGGCCAAAATGGTAAATATTGGATTCTGTGTCCGGACGCGCATCATGCAAAAAAATAATGAACAAATTTTAGTGAAACAAAACTTTGCTATCGACTAATAGCCTGTATATGCCTCTTTTTTTCCCCGATCTGTATCATACTCCCGATTATGGAGAGGTAAAAATTTTGGAACTTTATAAAGCGAACACATTTCAACGAAATTGCACGTGGCAGAGAAGTGATTGCTTATGTTATGGTTTGATGATATGTAGGTAAGTTCAGAAATAAGAAGAGTTCCCTCAAATTTCGTACGTAGTAGATCCTATCCATTTAATATTGCTTGTCGCTAGATTTCTCGTAGTGTAAATATTTGCCACGATTGAATAATATAAGGAAGTCTCATGCAAGATCTAATAATGCTAGTTTAAGCCTAATGCATTTCAATATTAATAAATATTAAAATTTGCGCCGTAAGTACATTACATTTGTAGATCACTTATATCCTGCTAACAACCCAGTTTTTTGTTGATTTTATCCTCTACGTTAATTCCTTACTTTATTTGTATCAAGTATCAGTAAATTAATTATGATAAATTATTACAAGTGGAAGGGAAAAAGATCTACAGTTTCTCTCATCCACGAGGACTAGGTCATGACAATTTTATAAATAAATTTACCTGGTAGAAGCAGCTTTAAGTCATATGTTTAGTGACAACTAATTATTCCATTTTTCTAGAAACAAGTACATGCATATAATATTAAACGTTTGATATGATTTCACTTTTTTGCTTCGGGCTTTACGCCTCGTCGAGGTTATTACAGGCCATTTAGGGGGGGGGGGGGGTTGGGACAATGAATGGGAACTCGGCAATGGCATTTTGAAGTAAATATCCCGACATTCACCTGGAGTGATTTTGGGAAACTGTGGAAAACTGAAACTTGGATCGCGAGCTGAGTATTTCACATTTAGTATGCAATCTCAGATGCTTGATGGAACGAACATTGGATGCGTTTGATTTTAAGAACACGTACACTACAGACGCTGTTAACTAACATACCATTTTAATGCTATAAACATTTTGGTAATGTAACTCAAATAAAAATAACATTTATATTGGTCCGAGAAATGGAATTTCTAAAATCGTAACGATTAACTGTCGATGACCAGTTGTTAGAGCGACTACAAAATGATGACCGAGTTTCCAGTCCCGATGAACTTTAGGATTTTTCCCTAAATCTGAACGTCTCCTTCTTTTTTTGTTTTTTACCTGTTTCTGTTTTTACCTATCTCCATTATACCAAGATATACCGACCTTCTTGTCATTTAAACTGGCTACAGTCCTCAAATCCAATTCTTTGAAATTGCAGACGGAGTGAAAACCCGGACAAGGCTCTAACAAATCAAAATACTTCACCAGAATGTAGATCCACTTATACATATCGTTTACACTGTTCATACAACTACTTTTTGATCACTTCTATCTTATACACATACAGATCTCTCATTGTTCTTTTAATCCACTTTACAAATTACACTGACTCTAAAACACTAGCGAGGCACACCACACTAGTCTCCACCCGCCATTTTTCCATTTAGGGGACTCCTCCCTCAAAGATAATCATACTCTCTTCCTTCTCACTTTCCAAAGATGCTCAGGCACAGTGACTAGTCTAAACCCCGTACTTCCTCTCCGATATATTAACAAGCCAATTTGAATTACATTCATAAAGGTTCCAAGAACGACAAAAGAATTTATACATGGAATGTTTCCTTAGTGTTCGGTGTAAAATCTCAAATCACTTTTCGAAGCCAATACACTAACGACGATGGAATTACTGAGATTTCTGACTAAAGTGAAATGAAGTTATTCAGCGGTTTGAGTTTAATCAATTATATCGGTAAACTCCTAATACGATTTGATCCCCGTAAAGCGGACGATTTATGCCGGCCTCTACTGAACGTCCGTCCATTACATGTTATTCGAAGAGAATTACACTGAACACGTCAGATAAAACGCTTACATTCTCTGCCGTTTCATTGGCAGCACTGTCTTCAATGTCGAAGAAATTGTTGACTACAAGTGGAACTCCCTACTGAACCTGGTGGGTGAGAGGTTAAGGCTCGGTCCTGGAATTTCGGTGGGATGCTCGACTCGGCAATTCAGATTCTGGTTTTCTTCCGTTTCCCGAAATTAGTACGGAAAAATGTCAGGATGGTTCATTAAAAGGTCATTGCCAAATCGCTTCAGAAGCATAAAAGCCTCGGTAAGGGAGTGTCCATGAACCACGTATCTCCATTTGTGGTCTCCTGTGCACCCCCCCCCCCCCCGCGTAGCCCTACGTGGCTGTTGCCCCCGCCCCCCCTCGTAGCACGTAGCTTTTTTCCCCTTTTGATTCCAGATGACATTTTGTACTGTGTTCTCATGTTAGACTATTGTAAATTACATACGGAGATAATTAACTGAGCGAAATAATCACATGCTGTTGTGAGTTCTGTTCCTCATATTAACTGTATTAAACGTTATAAAAGGAAAGCTACGTAGCCTGGCTCGGAAGCCCCCGCCCCCCTCCCTCCACGTAGCCCAACGTAGCCTTCCAGCCATCAACTCCACCTCTGGACCGAGCCACGTAGTTTGTACACGCTCCCTAAGAAAAGAGACGGTTCTTTTGAAAAAGTTATTCCCTGTACTACTGAATAGTTCATTTCACTACAGTTACAAAGGGAAGTTGTAAGGCGGGAAAATACATAATGATGGTATTAGAAAATTCTGACAGCTAGACTTGCGCCGATCTTCTTTCTTGTTGCGATGTAGTATGTTTTGGACTAAGCTAACTGAGCTGGCACACTGGAGCTGTTTACTGATACAACTAATTTTCTTATACAATCGACAACTGCTATAAAGATGTTTAAAGAAATAAGTTAACAGTCCGAAAGAGTCAACTTTCCGCATTGTAATTGTAACTGATTTCACACGACACAAATGGGGAATGGATTTAACATTAGATTTTTTTTCTTATGGTTTTACGTCTCGCCGACGTCGAGGTCATTAGAGGCGCGATGGGGCTGGGGACTAGGAAAGGGAAGGAATTCGGCCATGGCCTTTTGAAGGAAACATCACGGCATTCGCCTGGAGTGATTTGGGGAAACCATGGAAAACCCAAATCTGGATGCCCGGACGGGGATTCGAAATGGCGTCCTCCCGAATGCGGGCCAGAGCGCCAACCACTCACCCACCACGCTCGGTTTAACATTAGTGGCGTTAATCTCATTGTAATGTCCATCCAAATACAGTCACTAACTAATTTCCGTCGCTGGACAATATTGGGATTAAATAACTGCCGAGTCACAAACTGCACATTTCCGGGGTAATTAGTTACGAATTACAAATGACAAATATAACCACCGTAATCGTTTTCTCAAACAGATATCGAGGCATGTTCAGTAAATCTCGCCGCCCACTGACACCATGGCTGCGCAAACCGTTCACGTGACTATATAAACAGCTCGTTTATTTCAGGACGGACCTAGTATCGATGTCAGCTTTGGCCACAACCTTATTGATTATCTCAGTTTAATTTTTATCATATATTCATCAGATTAATCTCCATGGATTTGATAGGAACTAATCTAATTTCGTTTCTCTCGCAGCCAACTTCTACACGTCAGAGATCGTGCTGGCGCTGGAGTACCTGCACGCCCAGTCTGTGGTGTACCGCGACCTCAAGCCTGAGAACCTGCTGCTTGACAGGGACGGACACCTCAAGATCACGGACTTCGGCTTCGCCAAGAAGCTCACCGACAGGTGAGACCATACTCTCTGTTTACTGTAACATATGGTCCAGCCACTGGTTACCGTTACTTTCCTTTTTCTCCCTTCTTCTTATGAACGCTTTGGCCGTGTCCGAACGTAAGGCGTTACCGTGGGGGGGGTGTTAATCCCTCCATGGCAGTTTTTGGAACAATGAACTGCAATGGTTTCTCGCTGCCTTCCCCATTGTGACAGTGTTCTTCAGTGTTGTAGTAAGTGTGTGTGACTGTCATATTCCGTGTACTGAGTGTTGTGCTTGAGAGATGAAAGAAGGGATAGGGTTAAGCCCTGTGCCGGACCATTCAGGACTACTCTCGGGAACACACTAGAGGGTGGAAGCCGCCAGGCTTAACGCCCCCATTCTATGGACGAACCTACCATCAAAAGTATCATATGCTCTCACTCCATACATACAGTGGAGAGGTTTGGAATTAAACGAAGCACTTTGGTCGACAATTTGGTGATTAGGATTTCTGCACCAACAGCTCTCGTACCTCGCCCGTCAACTCCTGGTAATGAAAATTTCTTCTACTACCAGGACTCGAATTGTGGTCTCGCGATCTGTGTTCTACATAGTGCGTTATACCACTAATCACCAATAACCTTTCAACTTTCCCTAATTAATTTTAAAGCTATGTAGAAGTGTATTTGAACGGATCTACCATTTCGAAAGTCTTCGCTGTTGCTTCATTGTGTTAGTTATTACTATACCTCCTAAAAATATAGAATTTTTGTGTTACAAGTTTAGAAAATTGTCCCTGCGCGCCAAAATCTTGAGTTATTGGCGAATCATATCTTCTCGCCAACCGGGGTATTCCTAGCATCGTCCGCCAACATCTCATCTCAAAAGAATCAGTGTGCTACCTGTTGTTGATAGGTATAAAATTAAAAGACTGCTGACAGATAATAGTTCTGTGGTGTTTACTTGACATGTAATACCAAATAAATTACTTCTTGTTTTACACCTACTCTAAGCTTTGAGGTTGGTGATATGTTGCGACATTCGTGAATTACGTTTTCGGAGCGCAGGCATGTATTTTCTGAGGAGTCCAAACATTTTAGATCACTAGCTGCCTGTCTTGTACGCCAACCAACTCTTCGTTTCCTTAAAGAAATGGCAGAAATCATCTAAGATTAATTTTATGATTTCTTGAATAGTCACCGGTGGTGCTCTTAGGCTTTGCTTCACATCCTGTTTTCGTTTGCAGTGAGCACGACATTTTCTCTTGCGTACTTGCCCTGTAGGTGTCGCGAAAAGCAAAGTTTATGCTCGGCTATTTCCTCTCCAAGTCGTAAACCTTTAATGTGGCCCCAGAGGTAAAATTATAGCGCTGCTTTCCTGGCCCATGCGCCAAATGAATTCTCCGTGTAGAACGATTAAAATGCGGTAATAAGACTAGAATAATGGAGTGACGTGCAATATTTATTACAGCTTTTACAAAATAATATGCCGACAAAAATTCTGCTTGTATAACAGATTCAACTTGATCCATATTTCTTGTTTTTATAGGAGAAAATCCAAACAATGTTGAAAGGTCTTAAAAATGGAAAACAAATGAGGCAAAACATCTGGAATATTTTAGAACATTGAAATAGAAAAAAAAAATCTACGGAAAGAAAGAGTGTAAAAGAATATTGTTGACGGTTTTATTAATTTGCTGTAGTTGGACATGTATTTGTATTATAGTCTTTTAGCATTTGCAAGTTCATTAACTTCTAAATCGACCCCTATCTCCCAAACTGAAGTTGATTCAAATTAAGTTGAAAAAGAATGTTGGAAACCAATGTCTCTCTCCATACTGGGAAGCTGTTCCAAATTCCAATGCGTCTCGACAAATTTGAGCTAAAAATTTTTATTCTGTAGGTGGGAGAGCATCAGGAATAAAACCTCCATTTTTTTACGAGCAAAGATATGGATGGAAAACTCAACCATATTATTGTCACACCAGTGCCTCTTCTTACGGCCTGTCATAGACCTTCTGCTAGTAAACTAAAAAATTTGGAGACCTCAAATTTTTGCACAGGCTACATATATTGCGTTGTCTGAAAACCTAATAACGTATTTATAACTTTGTAAACTTACATAGTTCAAACAAAGGAGGTGTTTTTGTTTTATTGAAAATTCGGAAATGAGCTACCGTCCACGATATAAATTTTAGATTTTTTTTTGTTGTTGTTGTTACCAGTTCCGTTAAATAAAGCTGTTGCATCTGAACTTGAAACAAATGCGGAAAGTACTTTTTGTCTCCGTTCTTGCTTTTGTGTAATGTAATTTGTAAATTGCGAGAAAAATTTTATGTTCTGCGGTTATTACTGTATTAACACCGTTTAATTGAAAGTGCTCTTAATTTAGAATGCACTGCAGCATGATGGATTAGGAAGGTACTGCCTGTAATGGATTTTATTCGGTTGAACCATAGCATTAGCGGCGCGGCTTTGGAGTGGCGCTGCTGCCTAACCTGAAAAGGACCTGCCACATCCACCTTTATGATGGCCGTTGGAGTAATTTCACGTGATTCGACTCGCACCTGGATGCGCATTAAGTAATTTAATTTTAGGAGCAATGATCTTTATTACAGTGTTTACCTGAAAAATATCTTTGCGAATCATTACATTCTGTCGCTTTTTCTGTCAATGTCTAATACATATTTATTTACTGATTCTTTGTCACGACAAAATTTTTGAATCACGTTTGTTATCATGCTTTCTTGTTTCTGAGGATACTGCAATGATATATGAAGATCACTACCTTCGTATCCTGTTTCTTAGCACTACGACCCATTGTCTTAAAATGAAAAAGTGTCACACTGCGATTCTATTGAGACATTTTTTGATAATACCAAACCAACCTGCGTGTATCATTAAAATACCAAAATTTTTGCCTTTTTTAATAAGATGTGGTAAACATAGTCGTACTGATTTTTTTCTTCTTTTTACTCCAGGACGTGGACTCTATGTGGCACACCAGAGTACCTGGCTCCTGAAATAATTCAGTCCAAAGGTCACAACAAGGCTGTTGACTGGTGGGCGCTAGGTAAGATACAGTCTCTTTCTTTACGTTAAGATGGAAAATCAGAGAGGCTACACAAATCACTGTTCGTTGCGTGAACTGTGTGCTAACGTTTCTTGTCACTATTTCAGGTGTGCTCATCTACGAAATGTTAGCTGGCTATCCGCCATTTTTTGACGATAATCCGTTTGGAATTTATGAAAAAATTCTTGCTGGAAAAATAGAATGGCCTCGACATTTGGATCCAGTGGCCAAAGATCTCATTAAAAAGTTACTAGTCCAGGACAGGACAAAAAGACTGGGTAACATGAAGGTGTGTATAAGTTCTTAGATTTCATAATTGCGAGTTACTACTCGCGCAAGTTGATTTTATTTAAGAGTGAATAAATATATAAAACAACAATTACGAAAATTATTTGTTGTGATCTGTAGCTATGTCTTGCCGTACAAAGATTTTAAGCCTTTTTTGGTCATAACTGTCTTACCTTTGAGCTACAGTGGTTTCGGGTGGCTAATTATCTGAGTATTGAGAACAGAGTTCATAGATGATACTGTATTACTTCTATGATATTGTCATAAATCCCTAGCTCACCGACCTTACACTGTTAAATCCAAATATTGCAATCTCGGAGAGAACAAAAAAAAATATTATGACATTTAGCAAAACTAAAAAGGATGTGTGATTACCCAACAGACTAGTTTCCCTTGCTGTACCCGCCTAACAAAAGCTTAATTATGAATATAAGGTGGGGAAAGAATTGCTTGCTGAAGACTAGAAGTGTAAATATACTGGCATTACATTTGATAACAAGCTTAACTGGACAGGACACATTGGACAGGTGGTAGGAAAAGATTTCAAAATTCTGCGCTTGTTGGAGAGAGTGATGAGGGGATGTACGAGAGAACTGAGGGTGTTGGATTACAAAACTTTGGTCAGACCATTGCTGGAATATGGTAGTGTAGTATGGGACCCACATTTTACGTATCAAATACAGGAGTTGGAGAGGGTGCAGAAAACGGCTGCTAGATTTGTTTCTGGAAATTATCGCAGAATGCAATCAGTGACGGATACGATAAAGGAGCTGAAATGGGATTCATTGCAAGACAGAAGGAGGATGAGGAGGGTCATGGGAGTGTACAGGGCGTATATTGGCGATGAGGTATGGAAAGATATTGGAGTAGGTATGAAAAGTAGTGCATGGAAGGGAAAAGATGACCATGACCACAAGCTGGCACTCGAATTCAGGCACAAGGGTGTGGGAAGATTTTCTTTTTTAGGTAAGGGTGTCAGGGATTGGAGTGAGTTACCAAGAGAAGTGATGAATAATTTACCGAAAATGTTGAAAGAATTTAAAGTTTAAATTTGTAGAGGGCAAATGTAGGTGGCTGCAGGATAGGGGGAAGATGGGGGTGTAGGGAAATTGCCACCGGGGCCTGTGCTCCATTACAATTAAATTAAATCGTTGTAATACAGAATCGATAAATCTGTAAACCCATGGAGCCTTCAGCCAATCGTAATGACCCGTGAAATTTGAACTGAAGAACTTGTCTATTGCATTGCTTTCAATTCCGAAGAGTTATGTGATACGTCCAATGTATATTTGCATATTAGAACCTTATTAATTACGAATAATAGCTGAAATTACACAAAAAGTAGCTCAATTAATAAAAATAAACTACGCCTTCTGGTGTGACAGAGAAATAATTATAAAATAATAATTTAAAATACCATTAACTATTTTAAATTTCTGTTGCATAAATGTTTTGTTTCGCAATCGTTTATACAGAATTCCAGTGGTGGTCAATTAACTCCAATGTACAATAGTTATATAAATGTGTTATTTAAATGAAATATCTACATTAAAAGTTGAGCGTCACAGTTGTGTTTGTTACAGAATGGCGCCGACGATGTGAAGAGACACAGATGGTTTAAGGGCATCGACTGGCAGGACGTCTTCTACAGGAAACTGAAAGTGAGTTCTACGGTTGCAGCTTGTTAGCTTATGCCATTTCCCGATTTCAATCTGTATAGTATATCGCTTTAATTTAATTAACGTTGAATTTTGGTCACCAGTATGATGGCATAAATGAATTCCGACAGCTCGTTGACCTTCCTTCAACACTAAATCTAACTTTAGTTTTTATTAAGTTTTCTGTTAAACTTTGCAGGAAGGTTGATTGTTCACAGCACCTCAGATTAAAAGACATACAATACATTCATTTTCCGTAGATCCAAATATAAGAGACTGGTTATGTGGGATGTGGGAAGCTGTCAATTTACAGACAAACATATGAATAACAAAATAGGTGAATTCACCAGAAGATTCAGTCACAGCATAATATGTACATTAATAATATCAACTACATTTACACATACTACTGGCAATTATTCTGTAGATACCTTAGAAATTAATTCTTATATGAAGTAGGAGTTGTCAGTTAAATATTCTTTTATTTTTTTCTGAATTTAATTTTAACCCCTGCCCGACATTTAAGGTGTGTGGGGAGGTTGTCGAAGATATGTGTCCCCTTTATGAACAAATGACAACGATTTGTATTCCTTGTACAGATCAGTTTTACTTCTAGTGCCATAATTGTGCATTTTACTATTTTAGTTCATTTCAGGTGATCTATTTTTAGATTTTGCTTGGTGGTTTGTTAGATTTTAAACTGTAATTCCAATAAATACGAATACTGAGGACTAAAGTTATAACCGGATAGTAATGACTTTGTAGGTACGAAGCAGTATAAAATACACACTTTTCGGTCAACATACCAGTGAAAATCAGCGCTACAAAGAATTCCACGTGCTGTCCAATTCCCCATGTGGATCGTCATTAGGACGCAACTCCACATGGACAGTTTACTGCTGCGGCCGGAAATGGTGATGAGGGGAGGGGAAGGTAGGGAGGGAGAACAGACATTTCAATGGCAACTGTCGTTGCGGAAGAATTTTGTAAATATTAACAAATGTCTATCGTACTACTATGTCTGAAAAATTCAACAGTAACTAAGAATGCCGATTATTTTAAGTAGTAATGACAAATTAACAGAATGTCTCGAAAACATATACTTGTGTATAGAGTTTGACGGTTACCAGAGTTTTGTGAAATAGCTTTTTTTTCGCATTTTGCACACAGAAGTACAAGCTCCCGCAAATCAACAGATCCCTGACAAATAACGCTAAAATTAAAAATTCAGAGTAGTTCATTGACAAATGAACAGCTATGTCTATATCTGGCAAACCGAGCGTGGTGGTGTAACGGTTAGCGTTCTCGCCTCGCATTCGGGAGGATGTCGGTTCGAATCCCCGTCCAGGCATCCAGATTTGGGTTTTCCATGGTTTCCCAAATCACTCCAGGCAAATGCCGGGATGCTTCCTTCAAAAAGGCCATGGCCGAATTCCTTCCCATTCCTTGACCCCCCCCCCCCCCCATCCTTTCCCGTCTCTGAAGACCTCGCTGTTAAGAGACGTTAAGCAGTAAAAAAAAAAAAAAAAATATTTGGCAAATTTGAAATCCCATTCAATGTTTTGTTTTTATTGTACCAGAAACTGTTAACGGGGATGATAGTTTGTGTAGCTGATATGTGTTGGAACGTATGTTCCAGCCGCCCATTGTGCCCCGCATCAGCTACGACGGAGACACCCGCAACTTCGACGAGTACCCCGAGGCGGACTGGAAGGCGGCCCCTAGCGTCACAGACGCAGACCTGAAACTCTTCGACGACTTCTGAACGCCAGAGGTCCAAACACCAAGACTGCGCCCCACTTCAGTTCATCAAGAGCAGCTGTGGGAGGTGTGAGCAGTGTCGTAGACATTCACATTAATTACGTATTAAACCGTTTACGAAATAATTGGGACTATTCTTCCCGACGCTATGAGTTCTCCTAGAAGTCCTGATGGGGCATGCGCAACATCACGTAGATCATTCAGTATATGCAGGGACTTGCATAGTTACTCACAAAGTTATTGAGGAAGAGTTTTTTTTTACTGGCTTTAGAATTGTTTGAAGTGAATTCTATTCAGTGTGATGATTAGTGCTTTCAGCGCAGAAATTATCTGCGTAGTTGGACTTGAATGTAAAATGACTGTAAGCTGATTCGTTTTATTTATCGCTTGTTTCCTTGTAATTTTTTAGTTTTCTATCATTCAGTTTTTAAAAAAAATTAAGTGCCCAATGTAATATGGTCATTGCTGTTGTCCACTTCAGGAATCCTTCCGTCTACTTACTGGTAACAGATTCTCTTGCCGCCTTAATTATAAACACATATTTTTCCCCTTAAAAATTTAATTATTTTATCATTCTATTATTTTAAAGGGCACGTGTTGAAATGTTTGTTATAGGCTAGATGCTTTTGACATAATTCACATATATCTGCACTCAGTCTTTGAGGAACAATAATTGTTGTTTGCTCCAGTTCGTTTTAATTGTTTTGCTTAAAGCTGTGGCCTTATGTTGTTTCGCAGAGTGTTAGTTAAATTAATGTTTGATTTCCGTCATCAGTAAATGTATTTTTTTATTATACTTTGTAGAGAAGATGTGAAAGATCAGAATATTATTCATGATCATCAGTAAGTGTCTAGTCTGTTTGAAAATTTTATGTGTCTGAAAGATGATATTTAAAATGTAAACAAATATTCACGTATACTAAAAGTGTGTGGAGAGTAAATGAGATATTTTGCAAATATGTTTAAATTTTAAACAAGAAGAAGATAATTTTTGAGTAAAGTACAAAGTTATAAGAAAATATGTATTTAAGAAAAAGTTTATGTAAAAATGTAAATAAATAGTTATTTAAGATTCTTTTCTTCATTTCTTAAATGTACTGACATCAAAATTTCATCATCCCAAGCAATTAATTATATTACTAATTCCATTTAATATAAAAAAGGTGTTAAATTACTGGAAAAAAAAGATGATCGGCTGCGATGTACTTACTAGATAAATTTTCGAAACTATTTTTAAAAATCAAGAGAGTACTAGCTTTTAATCTACTTGTTTACTCATTGGTTTACACTCCTTACCGGCGTTTAAATGTGATTGCAAATTTCAACATAATATAGTGAGAATCTTCACTGAATTTCGGTGAGGTGGCCCGATACTAGCGGCCTCTTCAAACCAGCTGCTTAATACACATTGCAATCAATTAGTGAGTTTTAGAAGAAAAAGTTCAAAATGGATTTAACAATAAGGCAATCAACACTTAAATTCAGCTTTCCCTATGGTTATTCACGACCAAAAGTCCACGAGTTCGACCTTTGGTTATACGAAGAATTGCATTACGTGAAGAAGTAGTTGGTCTACAACATGATGTCCTAGAAAATGTGGTATATGTCAAGATGCGAGATCGTAAAAGCTACATTAGAGTGATGGAGACAACCAATGGAGAATGTGAACTTGTACATTGAACTGGAGAGGTAAGCCATGTTAAAATAGGTTTTTTTATTTTTATTTTTTTTTATTTTATTTGGTCCTTGGCTTTCGCCAATATTGACCAGCTAACAATGTTACATTTTTGACCAAATTACAAAAAAAAAAAAAAAAAAAAAAAAAAAAAAAAAAAAAAAAAAAAAAACATTCTTGCTCAGTTGATATTAATACATTTTGCATAAAAATCAACACTTGTTTGGCCATCATTTTAAGACACAATTAGCAATAAAAAGTTTTACATACTTCTCTTACTTTTATCCTTCTATCTTTAATAATAACATATAATCCCTATATCATTATTTAGTGTTGGAAGGAACTAAACCTTTACATATTACCTATACATTTTATATTATGCATATACGTGATACCCATTACATCGTACAAACAGGGGCATCCAAAAAATTAATTTTTTGCCCGCTTTCTATCTTTTGTAATTAATTTGTCTATCTAAGTCCTTATATATTTCATACAAAAACCTAATTGATATTCAGA
Source organism: Vandiemenella viatica (assembly GCA_031002005.1). NCBI lineage: Eukaryota > Metazoa > Arthropoda > Insecta > Orthoptera > Morabidae > Vandiemenella > Vandiemenella viatica. Next base: position 189,253,971 of record JARYHS010008074.1, on the reverse strand, counting down.
ATTGTACATTTGTTTATAATACATTATTTCTCCACACAAACATTTTCCTATCATCCTGTACTGGATTTGGAAAACTTGATAGTTTCCTCATAATAATAGTTCAAATCGAGCAATAATATAAGAGATACCTTATTTATTTTAACACGAATTATTAATATTCCTGCTCACAACAAAAAATTCCTTAAAGAATAATTTGTGTTCTCTTGTACAAAGTAGCTCTCATATCTACATATATACACTCTTAAAATAGGTTCTACATCTAAAACTATACTCTGCAATTCACAAAATTGTGGGTGGCAGAGGGTGCTGAGCACCAAAGCTAATCTTTTTTGTGCATTCCAATCCCTAATGGTACGAAGGAAAAAAGAATTTATATAAGAATCTTTGCGGCATCTTATTTCTCTAATCTTATCTTTCCTGTCATTCCGGCTCAAATAGGTTGGTGGACGAAGTATTTCACTACACTCGTAAGTGAAAGTTGGAGTACACATGTTTACCAATAAGTTTAAACGAAACGTGCGTCGTCTATCTACCAGAGACTCCCAACCTAGTCTACTAATCAGTTCTGTGACGCTTTCATAAGGACTATAGCTAGCTGTCACGAATCGAGCGGCTCTTCTGGTACTGGTCTGCGATCCGTGAAATTGTATATCATTTCCTTTGAAGTTGATAATGAATACATTAAACGTTGTTTGCAATCATATGGCAATGTAGTGCATGTTTCTGGTGAAAAGTGTGCCGGGAACATGAGGTTCAAGGTAGACAATGGAGTGAAGATAGAATTGATCTAAAGAAACATATATCGTCTTATGTATTTATACAAGGTTTCAAATTTATGATGGACAGCCAAGCAATTGCGCTTTTTGTAACTCTGTGCTCCGAGATAATCAGCAGTGTCCGCAACGGAAAATAGGCCCTAATCCTAATATTAACGAAATATTACGCATTTCCGGCTCTTCTACATATGTCGGCGCCGTATCTGGCGAGGTTGGAGCCAACAGGAATCATAGAACAAGTAGTAGTTATACTAACCATCAATAAAGACGCTTCAAAATCTAATTAAATTATCCAAATATAATTAACCCATCTGCTTGACAATACAAAAGAATGACACAATTGTGATCAAAACAAAGTTTTTATAGACAGAACAAAAAATCAGACTGCTGAAATTACTCACCTGAAAAGAAATACCGATACATGAGAAATAAACAAAGGGCCCGCTTTGACTGCGAGATATTCATCCGCTGATGTACAACAGATCAGAGATACAATTATGTCCAGAAATTACAACTACTCATTTGAACAAATTATCATAGAAAAAAAATATAGACTCAACACATAATGATAAAGAAGACACACACTACACAAAAAATTAAGAAAACAAAACTTACAATAAGCGCACGAATAAAAACCCGGAAAACCAATACAATAAAAGGTGACACAACCTTGCCAAGCTCCACCGCGTAAATGGACATAGTGCCGAACATGCCAGCGAGGAAAAGTTACTTATAGACAAAGAAATGAACGAGTCTGGTGATACACAACAAACATTATGGCCAGATGAGAACTCTGTTTAAATACAAATACCAATCAATTCGTTTCAATCTTATAATATTTCAACAATAAATATAAACCATACAGAAATACCTTTCAAAGTACAATGTCTTGCAGAATACATCCACAACACACAGATTGACATAGCCTTATTGCAAGAAGTTACACTGTCATAAAAAAAATCTAAAGAAATCAGTACAGGGACAGCCATTTTAATTAAAGATGGAACTGAG
>JARYHS010008074.1:189166214-189251184 GCA_031002005.1 Vandiemenella viatica | reverse complement strand
TTAATATTAGGATTAGGGCCTATTTTCCGTTGCGGACACTGCTGATTATCTCGGAGCACAGAGTTACAAAAAGCGCATGTGCTTGGCTGCCCATCATAAATTTGAAACCTTGTATAAATACATAAGACGGTATATGTTTCTTTAGATCAATTCTATCTTCACTCCATTGTCTACCTTGAACCTCATGTTCCCGGCACACTTTTCACCAGAAACATGCACTACATTGCCATATGATTGCAAACAACGTGTAATGTATTCATTATCAACTTCAAAGGAAATGTTATACAATTTTACGGATCGCGGACCTTACCAGAAGAGCAACTCGATTCGTGACCGCTTGCTATAGTCCTTATGAAAGCGTCATAGAACTGATTAGTAGACTAGGTTGGGAGTCTCTGGTAGATAGACGACACACGTTTCGTTTAAACTTATTGGTAAACATGTGTACTCCAACTTTCACTTACGAGTGTCGTGAAATACTTCGTCCACCAACCTATTTGAGCCGGAATGACAGGAAAGATAAGATTAGAGAAATACGATGCCGCAATGATTCTTATATGAATTCTTTTTTCCTTCGTACCATTAGGGATTGGAATGCACAAAAAAGATTAGCTTTGGTGCTGAGCACCGTCTGCCACCCACAATTTTGTGAATTGCGGAGTATAGTTTTAGATGTAGAACCTATTTTAACATGGCTTACCTCTCCAGTTCAATGTACAAGTTCACATTCTCCATTGGTTGTCTCCATCACTCTAATGCAACTTTTATGATCTCGCATCTTGACATATACCACATTTTCTAGGACATCATGTTGTAGACCAACTACTTCTTCACCCAATGCAATTCTTCGTATAACCAATAGTCGAACTCGTGGACTTTTGGTCGTGAATAACCATAGGGAAAGCTGAATTTAAGTGTTGATTTCCCTACTGTTAAATCCATTTTGAACTTGTTCTTCTAAAACTCACTAATTGATTGCAATGTATATTAAGCAGCTGGTTTGAAGAGGCCGCTAGAATCGGGCCACCTCACCGAAACTCAGTGAAGATTCTCACTATATTAACGGAACACTATGTTGAAATTTGCAGTCAAATTTAAACGCCGGTAAGGCGTGTAAACCAATGAGTAAACAAGTAGATTAAAAGCTAGTACCCTCTTGATTTTTAAAAATAGTTTCGAAAATTTATCTAGTAAGTACATCGCAGCCGATCATCTTTTTTTCCAGTAATTTAACACCTTTTTATATTAAATGGAATTAGCAATATAATTAACTACTTTGGATGATGAAATTTTGATGTCAGTACATTTAAGAAATTAAGAAAATAATCTTAAATAACTATTTATTTACATTTTTACATAAAAATTTTCTTAAATACATATTTTCTTATAACTTTGTACTTTACTCAAAAATTATCTTCTTCTTGTTTAAAATTTAAACATATTTGCAAAATATCTCATTTACTCTCCACACACTTTTAGTATACGTGAATATTTGTTTACAATATCATCTTTCAGACAAATAAAATTTTCAAACAGACTAGACACTTACAGATGATCATGAATAATATTCTGATCTTTCACATCTTCTCTACAAAGTATAATAAAAAAATACATTTACTGATGACGGAAATCAAACATTAATTTAACTAACACTCTGAGAAACAACATAAGGCCACAGCTTTAAGCAAAACAATTAAAACGAACTGGAGCAAACAACAATTATTGTTCCTCAAAGACTGAGTGCAGATATATGTGAATTATATCAAAAGCATCTAGCCTATAACAAACATTTCAACACGTGCCCTTTAAAATAATAGAATGATAAAATAATTAAATTTTTAAGGGGGAAAAAATGTGTTTACAATTAAGGCGGCAAGAGAATCTGTTACTAGTAAGTAGTCGGAAAGATTCCTGAAGTGGACAGTAGCAATGACCATATTACATTGGGCACTTAATTTTTTTAAACTGAATGATAGAAAACTAAAAAATTACAAGGAACAAGCGATAAATAAAACGAATCAGCTTACCGTCATTTTACATTCAAGTCCAACTACGCAGATAATTTCTGCGCTGAAAGCACTAATCATCACACTGAATAGAATTCACTTCAAACAATTCTAAAGTCAGTAAAAAAACTCTTCCTCAATAACTTTGTGAGTAACTATGCAAGTCTCTGCATATACTGAATGATCTACGTGATGCGCATGCCCCATCAGGACTTCTAGGAGAACTCATAGCGTCGGGAAGAATAGTCCCAATTATTTCTTAAACGGTTTAATACGTAATTAATGATAATGTCTACGATACTGCTCAAACCTCCCACAGCTGTTTTTGATGAACTGATGTGGGCGCAGTCTTGGTGTTTGGACCTCTGGCGTTCAGAAGTCGTCGAAGAGTTTTAGGTCTGCGTCTGTGACGCTAGGGGCAGCCTTCCAGTCCGCCTCGGGGTACTCGTCGAAGTTGCGGGTGTCTCCGTCGTAGCTGATGCGGGGCACAATGGGCGGCTGGAACATACGTGCCAACACATGTCATCTACACAAACTATCATCCCCGTTAACAGTTTCTGGTACAAGAGAATGAATGGGATTTCAAATTTTCTAGATATAGACATAGCTGTTCAATTTTAATTTTAACGTTCTTTGTCAGGGATCTGTCGATTTGCGGGAGCTTGTACTTCTGTGTGCAAAATTTTTTCGTCGGCCGCTAGCTACAAACTGCGAAAAAAGCAATTTCACAAAATTCTGATGACCGTCAAACTCTATACACAAATATATCTTTCTCCGAAACATTTTGTTATGTTGTCATTACTACTTAAAATAATCGGCTTTCTTAGTTACTGTTGAATTTTTCAGACAGAGTAGTATGGCAGATATTTGTTAATATTTACAAAATTCTTCCGCAACGACACTTGCAAATTGAAATTTCTATTCTCCCTCCCTACCTTCCCCTCACCACCATTTCCTGCCGCAGGCAATAAACTGTCCTTGGTTGTGTTGCGTCCTAATGACGATCCACATGGGGAATTGGACAGCTCGCGGTATTCTTTGTAGCGCTGATTTTCACTAGTGTGTTGGCCGAAAAGTGGGCATTTTACACTACTTCGTACCTACAAAGTCATTACTATAAGATTTTAACTTTAGTCCTCGGTATTCGTATTTCTTCGAATTACAGTTTAAAATCTAACAAAGCACCAAGCAAACTCTAAAAATATATCACCTGAAATGAAAAAAAAAAAGTAAAATACACAATTATGGCACTAGAAGTAAAACTGATCTGCACAAGGAATACAAGTCGCTGTCATTTGTTCAGAAAGGGGTCTGGTATTCAGGGATACATATTTTCGATAAGCTCCCAACACACCTTAAATGTCGGGCAGGGGTTAAAATAAAATTCATATAAAAATAAAAGAATGTTTAACTGACAACTCCTACTCCATATAAGAATTAATTTCTAAGGTATCTACAGAATAATTGCCAGTAGTATGTGTAAATGTAGTTGATATAATTAATGTACATATTATGCTGTGACAGTGAATCTTCTGGTTAATTCACCTATTTTGTTATTCATATGTTTATCTAAATTGACAGCTTCCCACATCCCAGATAACCAGTCTCTTATATTTGGATCTACGGTAAATGAATGTATTGTATGTCTTTTAATCTGAGGTGCTGTGAACAACCAACCTTCCTGCAAAGTTTAACAGAAAACTTAATAAAAACTAAAGTTAGATTTAGTGTTGAAGGAAGGTCAACGAGCTGTCGGAGTTCATTTATGCCATCATACTGGTGACCAAAATTCAACGTTAATTAAATTAAAGCGATATACTATACAGATTGAAATCGGGAAATGACGTAAGCTAACAAGCTGCAACCGTAGAACTCACTTTCAGTTTCCTGTAGAAGACGTCCTGCCAGTCGATGCCCTTAAACCATCTGTGTCTCTTCACATCGTCGGCGCCATTCTGTAACAAACACAACTGTGACGCTCAACTTTTAATGTAGATATTTCATTTAAATAACACATTTATATAACTATTGTACATTGGAGTTAATTGACCACCACTGGAATTCTGTATAAACGATTGCGAAACAAAACATTTATGCAACAGAAATTTAAAATAGTTAATGGTATTTTAAATTATTATTTTATCATTATTTCACTGTCACACCAGAGGGAGTAGTTTATTTTTATTAATTGAGCTACTTTTTGTGTAATTTCAGCTATTATTCGTAATTAATAAGGTTCTAATATGCAAATATACATTGGACGTATCACATAACTCTTCGGAATTGAAAGCAATGCAATAGACAAGTTCTTCAGTTCAAATTTCACGGGTCATTACGATTGGCTGAAGGCTTCATGGGTTTACAGATTTATCGATTCTGTATTACAACGATTTAATTTAATTTTAATTTAATTTAATTGTAATGGAGCACAGGCTCCGGTGGCAATTTCCCTACACACCCATCTTCCCCCTATCCTGCAGCCACCTACATTTGCCCTCTACAAATTTTAACTTTAAATTCTTTCAACGTTTTCGGTAAATTATTCATAATTTCTCTTGGTAACTCATTCCAATCCCTGACATCCTTACCTAAAAAAGAGAATCTTCCCACACCCTTGTGCCTCAAATCGAGTGCCAGCTTGTAGTCATGGTCATCTTTTCCCTTCCATGCACTACTTTTCATACCTACTCCAATATCTTTCCATGCCTCATCGCCAGTATACGCCCTGTACACTCCCATGACTCTCCTCATCCTCCTTCTGTCTTGCAATGAATCCCATTTCAGCTTCTTTATAGTATCCGTCACTGATTGCATTCTGCGATAATTTCCAGAAACAAATCTAGCAGCCGTTTTCTGCACCCTCTCCAACTCCTGTATTTTATACGTAAAATGAGGGTCCCATACTTCACTACCATATTCCAGCAATGGTCTGACCAAAGTTTTGTAATCCAACACCCTCACTTCTCTCGTAGATCCCATCATCACTCTCTCCAACAAGTGCAGAATTTTGAAATCTTTTCCTACCACCTGTCCAATGTGTCCTGTCCAGTTAAGCTTGTTATCAAACGTGATGCCAAGATATTTACATTTCTAGTCTTCAGCAAGCAATTCTTTCCCCACCTTATATTCATAATTAAGCTTTTGTTAGGCGGGTACAGCAAGGGAAACTAGTCTGTTGGGTAATCACACATCCTTTTTAGTTTTGCTAAATGTCATAATAATGTTTTTTTTCTTTCCGAGAATGCAATATTTGGATTTAACAGTGTAAGGTCGGTGAGCTAGGGATTTATGACAATATCATAGAAGTAATACAGTATCATCTATGAACTCTGTTCTCAATACTGAGATAATTAGCCACCCGAAACCACTGTAGCTCAAAGGTAAGACAGTTATGACCAAAAAAGGTTTAAAATCTTTGTACGGCAAGACATAGCTACAGATCACAACAAATAATTTTCGTAATTGTTGTTTTATATATTTATTCACTCTTAAATAAAATCAACTTGCGCGAGTAGTAACTCGCAGTTATGAAATCTAAGAACTTATACACACCTTCATGTTACCCAGTCTTTTTGTCCTGTCTTGGACTAGTAACTTTTTAATGAGATCTTTGGCCACTGGATCCAAATGTCGAGGCCATTCTATTTTTCCAGCAAGAATCTTTTCGTAAATTCCAAACGGATTATCGTCAAAAAATGGTGGATAGCCAGCTAACATTTCGTAGATGAGCACACCTGAAATAGTAATAAGAAACGTTAGCACACAGTTCACGCAACGAACAGTGATTTGTGTAGCCTCTCTGATTTTCCATCTTAAAAGAAAGAAAGAGACTGTATCTTACCTAACGCCCACCAGTCAACAGCCTTGTTGTGACCTTTGGACTGAATTATTTCAGGAGCCAGGTACTCTGGTGTGCCACATAGAGTCCACGTCCTGGAGTAAAACGAAAAAAAAAAAAATCAGTACGACTATATTTACCATATCTTATTTAAAAAAAGGTAACCATTTTGCTATTTTAATGATACACATAGGTTTGTTTGGTATTATCAAGAAATGTCTCTATAGAATCGCAGTTTGACACTGTTTTATTTTAAGCCAATGGGACGTAGTGATAAACTGGATACGAAGGTAGTGATCTTCATATATCATTGCAGTATCCTCAGAAACAAGAAAGCACGATAACAAATGTGATTCAAAAATGTTGTCGTGACAGAGAATCAGTAAATAAATATGTATTAGACATTGACAGAAAAAGCGACAGAATGTAATGATTCGCAAAGATATTTTTCAGGTAAACACTGTAATAAAGATCATTGCTCCTAAAATTAAATTACTTAATGCGCATCCAGGTGCGAGTCGAATCACGTGAAATTACTCCAACGGCCATCATAAAGGTGGATGTGGCAGGTCCTTTTAAGGTTAGGTAGCAACGCCACTCCAAAGCCGCGCCGCTAATGCTATGGTTCAACCGAATAAAATCCATTACAGGCAGTACCTTCCTAATCCATCATGCTGCAGTGCATTCTAAATTAAGAGCACTTTCAATTAAACGGTGTTAATATAGTAATAACCGCAGAACATAAAATTTTTCTCGCAATTTACAAATTACATTACACAAAAGCAAGAACGGAGACAAAAAGTACTTTCCGCATTTGTTTCAAGTTCAGATGCAACAGCTTTATTTAACGGAACTGGTAACAACAACAAAAAAAAAAAAAATCTAAAATTTATATCGTGGACGGTAGCTCATTTCCGAATTTTCAATAAAACAAAAACACCTCCTTTGTTTACAAAGTTATAAATACGTTATTAGGTTTTCAGACAACGCAATATATGTAGCCTGTGCAAAAATTTGAGGTCTCCAAATTTTTTAGTTTACTAGCAGAAGGTCTATGACAGGCCGTAAGAAGAGGCACTGGTGTGACAATAATATGGTTGAGTTTTCCATCCATATCTTTGCTCGTAAAAAAATGGAGGTTTTATTCCTGATGCTCTCCCACCTACAGAATAAAAATTTTTAGCTCAAATTTGTCGAGACGCATTGGAATTTGGAACAGCTTCCCAGTATGGAGAGAGACATTGGTTTCCAACATTCTTTTTCAACTTAATTTGAATCAACTTCAGTTTGGGAGATAGGGGTCGATTTAGAAGTTAATGAACTTACAAATGCTAAAAGACTATAATACAAATACAAGTCCAACTACAGTAAATTAATAAAACCGTCAACAATATTCTTTTACACTCTCCTTTTCCGTAGATTTTTTTTTCTATTTCAATGTTCTAAAACATTCCAGATGTTTTGCTTCATTTGTTTTCCATTTTTAAGACCTTTCAACATTGTTTGGATTTTCTCCTCTAAAAACAAGAAATATAGATCAAGTTGAATCTGTTATACAAGCAGAATTTTTGTCGGCATATTATTTTGTAAAAGCTGTAATAAATATTGCACGTCACTCCATTATTCTGGTCTTATTACCGCATTTTAATCGTTCTACACGGAGAATTCATTTGGCGCATGGGCCAGGAAAGCAGTGCTATGATTTTACCTCTGGGGCCACATTAACGGTTTACGACTTGGAGAGGAAATAGCCGAGCATAAACTTTGCTTTTCGCGACACCTACAGGGCAAGTACGCAAGAGAAAATGTCGTGCTCACTGCAAACGAAAACAGGATGTGAAGCAAAGCCTAAGAGCACCACCGGTGACTATTCAAGAAATCATAAAACTAATCTTAGATGATTTCTGCCATTTCTATAAGGAAACGAAGAGTTGGTTGGCGTACAAGACAGGCAGCTAGTGATCTAAAATGTTTGGACTCCTCAGAAAATACATGCCTGCGCTCCGAAAACGTAATTCACGAATGTCGCAACATATCACCAACCTCAAAGCTTAGAGTAGGTGTAAAACAAGAAGTAATTTATTTGGTATTACATGTCAAGTAAACACCACAGAACTATTATCTGTCAGCAGTCTTTTAATTTTATACCTATCAACAACAGGTAGCACACTGATTCTTTTGAGATGAGATGTTGGCGGACGATGCTAGGAATATCCCGGTTGGCGAGAAGATATGATTCGCCAATAACTCAAGATTTTGGCGCGCAGAGACAATTGTCTAAACTTGTAACACAAAAAATATATATATTTTAGGAGATGTGGTAATAACTAACGCAAAGAAGCAACAGCGAAGACTTTCGAAATGGTAGATCCGTTCAAAAACACTTTCACATAGCTCTAAAATTAATTTGGGAAAGCTGAAAGGGTATTGGTTACTAGTGGTATAACGCACTATGTAGAACACAGATCGCGAGACCACAATTCGAGTCCTGGTAGTAGAAGAAATTTTCATTACCAGGACTTGACGGGCGAGGTACGAGAGCTGTTGGTGCAGAAATCCTAATCACCAAATTGTCGACCAAAGTGCTTCGTTTAATTCCAAACCTCTCCATTGTATTTATGGAGTGAAAGCATGTGACACTTTTCATGGTAGGTTCGTCCGTAGAATGGGGCGTTAAGCCTGGCGGCTTCCACCCTCTAGTGTCTTCCCGAGAGTAGGCCTCTCAAGCACAACACTCAGTACACAGAATATGACAGTCACACACAAACAACACTGAAGAACACTGTCACAATGGGGAAGGCAGCGAGAAACCATTGAAGTTCATTGTTTCAAAAACTGTCATGGTGGGATTAACACCCCCCCACGGTAACGCCTTACGTTCGGAAACGGCCAAAGCGTTCATAAGAAGGAAGAGAAAGGAAAGTGACGGTAGCCAGTGGTTGGACCATAAGTTACAGTAAACAGAGAGTATGGTCTCACCTGTCGGTGAGCTTCTTGGCGAAGCCGAAGTCCGTGATCTTGAGGTGTCCGTCCCTGTCAAGCAGCAGGTTCTCAGGCTTGAGGTCGCGGTACACCACAGACTGAGCGTGCAGGTACTCCAGCGCCAGCACGATCTCTGAAGTGTAGAAGTTGGCTGCGAGAGAAACGAAGTTATATTAGTTCCTATCAAATCCATGGAGATTAATCATATAAACAACATACGATAAAAATTAAACTGAGCTAATCAATAAGGTTGTGGCCAAAGCTGACATCGATACTACGTCCGTCCTGAAATAAACGAGCTGTTTAAATAGTCACGAGAACGGTTTGCGCAGCCATGGTATAATGTGGTGTCAGTTATTTGGCGGGGGGGGGGGGGGGGGGAGGTTACTGAACATGCCTCGATATCTGTTTGAGAAAACGATTACGGTGGCTATATTTGTCATTTGTAATCCGTTACTAATTAACCCGGAAATGTGCAGTTTGTGACTCTACAGTTATTTAATCCTAATACTGTCCAGTGACGGAAATTAGTTAAGTGACTGTATTTGGATGGACATTACAACGAGATTAGCACCACTAATGTTAAACCGAGAGTGGTGGGTGAGCGGTTAGGGAAAGTGCATAAACTACGTAGCTCCATTTTGGCCTCCTGTGAACCCCCTTCCCCCCCCCCCCACGTGGATTTTGCCTCTTCCCCCCTCCCACACGTAGCTTTTTTCCCTTTTGATTCCAGAAAACATTTTGTACTGTTTTCTCTTGTCAGACTATTGTAAATTACATACAAAGATAATTAACTGAGGGAAATAAATATTCACATGCTGTTGCCACTTCTGTTCCTCATTTTAACTGTGAAAAAATGTTATGAAAGGAAAGCTACGTGACCTGGCTCGGAAGCCCCCCCCCCTCCCCTCACGTAGCCCAACGTAGCATTCCAGCCAACCCCTCCCACCCCCTGGACCGAGCCACGTAGTTTTTGCACGGTCCCTTAGCACTCTGACCCGCATTCGGGAGGACACCAGTTCGAATCCCCGTCTGGGCATCCAGATTTAGGTTTTCATGGTTTCCCCAAATCACTCCAGGCGAATGCCGTGATGTTTCCTTCAAAAGGCCGTGGCCGAATTCCTTCCCTTTCCTAGTCCCCAGCCCCATCGCGCCTCTAATGACCTCGACGTCGGCGAGACGTAAAACCATAAGAAAAAAAATCTAATGTTAAATCCATTCCCCATTTATGTCATGTGAAATCAGTTGCAATTACACTGCGGAAAGTTGACTCTTTCGGACTGTTAACTTATTTCTTTAAACATCTTTATAGCAGTTGTCGATTGTACAAGAAAATTCGTTGTATCAGTAAACAGCTCCAGTGTGCCAGCTCAGTTAGCTTAGTCCAAAACATAGTACATCGCAACAAGAAAGAAGATCGGGGCAAGTCTAGCTGTCAGAATTTTTTAATATCATCATTATATATTTTCCCGCTTTACAACTTCCCTTTGTAACTATAGTGAAATGAACTATTCAGTAGTACAGGGGATAACCGTCTGTATTCTTAGGGTTACGTGAGGGGAGGGGCAATTCCGAGCCAGGCCACGTTTATAACGTTTTTTACAGTTAATATGAGGAACAGAACTGACAACAGCATGTGATTATTTCACTCAGTTAATTATCTCCGTATGTAATTTACAATAGTCTGACATGAGAAAACAGTACAAAATGTGTTCTGGAATCAAAAGGGGAAAAAGCTACGTGTTACGTGAGGGGGGGGGGGGGGCAAAAGCCACGTAGGGCTACGCGGGGGGGAGGGGTGCACAGGAGACCACACATGGAGATACGTGGTTCATGGACACTCCTTTAGCGAGGCTTTTATGCTTCTGAAGCGATTTGGCAATGACCTTTTAATGAACCATCTTGACATTTTTCCGTACTGATTTCGGGAAACGGAAGAAAACCAGAATCTGAATTGCCGAGTCGAGCATCCCACCGAAATTCCAGGACCGAGCCTTAACCTCTCACCCACCAGGTTCAGTAGGGAGTTCTTCTTGTAGTCAACAATTTCTTCGACATTGAAGATAGTGCTGCCAATGAAACGGCAGAGAATGTAAGCGTTTTATCTGACGTGTTCAGTGTAATTCTCTTCGAATAACATGTAATGGACGGACGTTCAGTAGAGGCCGGCTTAAACGAATGAAAACCAGCCTAGCTGAAAGCATCGTCCCGCTTTACGGGGATCTAATCGTATTAGGAGTTTACCGATATAATTGATTAAACTCATACCACTGAATAACTTCATTTCACTTTAGTCAGAAATCTCGGTAATTCCATCGTCGTTAGTGTACTGGCTTCGAAAAGTGATTTGAGATTTTACACCGAACACTAAGGAAACATTCCATGTATAAATTCTTTTGTCGTTCTTTGAACCTTTATGAATGTAATTCAAATTGGCTTGTTAATATATCGGAAAGAAAGTACGGCGTTGAGACTAGTCATTGTGCCTGAGCATCTTTGGTAAGTGAGAAGGAAGAGAGTATGATTATCTTTGAGGGAGGAGACCCTAAATGGAAAAATGGCAGGTGGAGGCTAGTGTGGTGTGTCTCGCTAGTGTTTTAGTCAGTGTAATTTGTAAAGTGGATTAAAAGAACAATGAGAGATCTGGATGTGGATAAGATAGAAGTGAGCAAAAAGTAGTTGTATGAACAGTGTAAAATATATGTATAAGTGGATCTAAATTCTGATGAAGTATTTTGATTTGTTAGAGCCTTATCCGGGTTTTCACTCCTCAAATACAGTTCTTAGAAATTGCAGACGGAGTGAAGCCAGTTTAAACGACAAAAAGGTCAGTATATCCCGGTATAATGGAGATAGGTATAAACAGAAACGGAAAAAAAACCTTTCAGATTTAAGGAAAAATCCTAGAGTTCATCGGGACTGGAAACTCGGTCATCATTTTGGCGTCGCTCTAACAACTGGTCATAGACAGCTGTTAATAGTAAGGATTTTAGAAATTCCATTTCTCGGACCAATATAAATGTTATTTTTATTTGAGTTACATTACCAAAATGTTTATTGCATTAAAATGGTATGTTAGTTAACAGCGTCTGTAGTGTACGTGCTCTTAAAATCAAACGCATCCAATGTTCGTTCCATCAAGCATCTGAGATTGCATACTAAATGAGAAATACTCAGCTCGCGATCCCAGTTTCAGTTTTCAAAAGTTTCCCAAAATCACTCCAGGTGAATGTCGGGATAGTTACTTCAAAATGCCATTGCCGAGTTCCCATTCACTGTCCCAACCTCCCCAAAATTGCCTGTAATAACCTCGACGAGGCGTAAAGCCCGAAGCAAAAAAGTGAAATCTTATCAAACCTTTAATATTATATGCATGTACTTGTTTCTAGAAAAATGGAATAATTAGTCGTCACTAAACAAATGACTTAAAGCTGCTTCTACCAGGTAAAATTATTTATAAAATTGTCATGACCTAGTCCTCGTGGATGAGAGAAACTGTAGATCTTTTTCCCTTCCACTTGTAATAATTTATCATCATTAATTTACTGATACTTGATACAAATAAAGTAAGGAATTAACGTAGAGGATAAAATCAACAAAAACTGGGTTGTTAGCAGGATATAAGTGATCTACAAATGTAATGTACTTACGACGCAAATTATAATATTTATTAATATTGAAATGCATTAGGCTTAAACTAGCATTATTAGATATTGCATGAGACTTCCTTATATTATTCAATCGTGGCAAATATTTACACTACGAGAAATCTAGCGCCAAGCAATATTAAATGGATAGGATCTATTACTTACGAAATTTGAGGGAACTCTTCTTATTTCTGAACTTACCTACATATCATCAAACCATAACATAAGCAATCACTTCTCTGCCCACGTGCAATTTCGTTGAAATGTGTTCGTTTTATAAAAGTTCCAAAATTTTCACCTCTCCATAATCGGGAGTATGATACAGATCGGGGAAAAAAAGAGGCATATACAGGCTATTAGTCGATAGCAAAGTTTTGTTTCACTAAAATTTGTTCATTATTTTTTTGCATGATGCGCGTCCTGACGCAGAATCCAATATTTACCATTTTGGCCTTTGTGTTATAGTGAACTATGTTACTAATCTCAGTAAAAAAATAAAAAAAAATAATCAATGACCTACGCTATCACTATCTGTAGTTTCTTTAATATCCTTTCATTAGTTTTTGTGTTATGCTCGGACAAACCGAGAGATAAAAATTCAAAATCTTACGGTTTTGACTTCTGTCTGTCTATAGTGGACATGGCAAAGCCAGGCCCACACTTTGTTTTTTTACCTGTCTCGTCTTTGAGTGTAGTTTCATTTTAGTGGAATACGTTCTTTTGTATGTTTTCAAATAGCCTTCATGACAGAAATTAGTAAATATCTGTTCATAGTCTTCAAATTCATTTTTAGTTCAAAATTTGCAGAGACAGTCTCTGAAAAAAAGGTGACCAAAGTCTGACTCCTGTTAAGAATACACAAAAAAATTAGCAGGAAAGTCTATTAAAAAGAATCTGAAAGCGTTTTATTTTAATATTTGACTGCGGTCTACAAAATTTAGCTTATTTGACATTCATAAAATTTGGTAAATTACTATCTAAGAAAAAAGTGATAGTCATATCTTCAAATAATGACCAAAAATCGCCACTTTTCTCACCAAGGTTTCTATTTGTTTTGTCCATCTAAAACAGGATTTCAAATTATTTTATCAAATTGACGAAATATTAATATGAGTTATCGAATGCAGAGGCACTCTACTTACGACGTCTATGACTTCAAAGTTTCAGGGATTTAAAGATAATTTTGGGTAGCTATTAAAGTCAATAAATGACACTGTGACATAGAATAGTATTTGCCAAACACATTGCAGTGAACAGAATGTTACTTTTCCCCTTTGGAACACTGCAAAAACGATGTTTAATGCACCTCTGCAAAAGCTTTTACTCCCACCGAAAGCACTAATAGCATGACTGGCGCGAAATTTGTCTCTGCCCAGCCCTGCAAACTTCAAAACACATTTCATTCGACATCTACATGTTCAAATACATATTGCCAGAAAGCAGCACCATCCAAGCAAAGTACTCGTAAAGTGAGGGTCTCACAGAGGGGTCGGGGTTTGCTTACTTCCCGCTAAACATATACCACCACAAACGCATGAAGTCGTGAATACATAATTCATTTAAAAAAGTTTTTTCATATAAAGAAAGCAAGATAAACATATATTTTGCTGAAAATACGATGAATAGTTACATCGTTCATTTCTAGAACTTTAGCGTGGTTGCTGTTAATGTGTTGGTATGTTGTAATGGATTCCCAGAAGTTTTTAGTTCCCTGTAATTCGGCAGCGTGCAGCCCACAACCAGCACGCAAACAGATTACATGAAGCCTGCGAAAGGGCTGAGCAGCCACAAAGACGATTAGGGCATTGTTTTACGTCACCACCCACGTTTCTTCTTACCAAAGTTGATGTAATATAGAATTAAAAAAATATAGAGAGTTCACAAAATTCCTCTTTGCTGTTTTCGTTTGTCCTTAATTACCTCTACCAGTTCACAGAACGATAGGTCAAACGAAGCAAAACAAAACAAATTGTTTCTGGACGTCGATTCAGATTGGTTCGCCTCGCTTAAAATTTAATATTACAAAAAGTATACGTTAGCTTCTCCAAGAAGTAACACGCCTAAAATATCCGTCGATGCGTTAAAACTTCTATCTTTGATTTAAAAGCTCTGATTGTGCAACTACATTAATATGTAGTGAACTGTCAAGTAATGAGGTAATTAAGAATATATGATACATACATAATGTATGTTGTTAGACGGTAATGCTCAATACGATGCGTAATTTGGTTTATTTCCAGCATCTCTTTTTCATGTTCCAATTCGTCATATCATTTACGTCTAACATCTCTGCTAGTGAACAGTGAATTCAGTTCAACGAATTCAGTGAATTTAAAGCTATTTTCTCACGACTTGCTGTGTATCGTAGGTCTGCAAACAAATTCATTTAAATTACAATGTATCGCTCTCTTCAACCTATCGCATTTAAAGGTGGCATTAGTACAAAACTCGATAGCGAACAGTAGTCCTTTAATGCGGAATATAATGAACATTGTATCCTTATTTCTATTTTCTTTTTCAATAAAAGTCAACCCATTTATAATACTTAACGTAACAATATAACATCCACCTAATTTAGTTCTATAAATTGTTTCGTAGCTTTTAAATTAGACTGAAATTTTTTTTTTTTTTTTTTTTTTTTTTTTTTTTGCTTATTGTTTTATGCCTCGTCAACATCGAGGCCATTATAGGAGGGAAATTAGGCCATGGCCTTTTGAAGGCACCATCCGGGTAGTCACCTGGATTGATTTGGGGAAAACATGGAAATCCCAAATCTGGATGGCTGGACGGGGATTCGAACCCGCGTCCTCCCGAATGCGAGGCCAGAAAGTTAACCACTCACATACCACGCTAGTTAATATAGTTGGAATCAGAATGTTTGCTTGTAATAAGAAAATTGTCCAAAGAAGTGAAGCTACAATATTAGAAATACTTGACTGCAACAGAATTAGTACTTTCGTACCGAGCGTGGTGGTGTAACGAATAGCGTTCTGGCCTCGCATTCGGGAGGATGGCGGTTCGAATCCCCGTCCGGGCATCCAGATCTGGGTTTTCCATGGTTTCCCAAATTACTCCAGGCAAATGCCGTGATGCTTCCTTAAAAAGGCCATGGTCGAATTCATTCCCATTCCTTGCCCCCAACCTTTCCCGTCTCTAAAGACCTCGCTGTTGAGAGACGTAAAGCAGTTAAAAAAAAGTACTTTCGTACACATTTGCACTTTAAGATTAAAAGCGGCAGTAGTTTCTTATTTACATATCCGCTAAACAGTACAAAGTGAATGGTCATTTTGGGGGTTTAAAATGTGGGTGATGTATTACGTACAGTATTATTATTTTGTGTTAGTTACTGTATAGCAAATTAGACAATTCACAACTTATTGATGATATACTTATATATTGTGAAAGTGAGTTGTATACTGCAAGGTTGGCAGACAAGGATCGGGTTGTGGTCGTGTGTGCGGCAGTAAACGAGAAGAAACTGGTTTGCAATGGAGAGTAGTCATTAACTGCGATTCGTTCGTTTTAACGAGGAATTAAAGTGTATGCTGCAGTTGAATATAATTTGTTTTCCCAAAGACAGAGACAGTGATCACAATGAGAGAGTGAACGGACCAACAGATTTATTGGAATGGTGTAAAGTGTAGCTATCTCGCAGCCTAGGTAATTGCTATATCATTTTCTTGATTGTAGTGTACTTATTTGTAGGCGTGAGTGAAGCTCCCGTCCGTTTTATCTTCGAGTGCTACGTTCGTTCCTGTATGCACAACATTTTGAAAATTTCCATAACTTTTTAGCCACATCTATTACGGACGAATTCGGGGTCACGAGACGGGCTAAACTACCGAGTACCATAGGACCATCAACTAGTTTTCAACCTGACAATGGGAACCAAAAGCAAAATTTCAAGGAAAAAACTATACCCGTTGAGGGATCTGTTGTTACCTGTGCTGGTGCTGAAGCGGCCTGCGTTTCTCAGGTATGAGAAGAGTTCGCCGCCGCAGACGTAGTCGAAGAGCATGTACAGGCAGCTGTCGTCGCGGTGGTGCCACCTCCTGAAACACAAATACAAGTAATATCTGGTTACACATCAGGCACTCACATTAAAAGAATGACCAAACGACAGATTCATTTTTTACAATGAAATGATATCCAACTAAAAAGAACACTTTCTGGACGCATAAAATTGTTAATAGAGCCCCCTCCCCCCCCTAGATTTCTTTCATATGAGTGCTAGGATGGACAGTAATTTTACAGTAGGCCTACTTAGTATTATCACAACACGAATATTAAATATGGGGAACCGGTTCCCAAGTCTCATTTCTCCCCTTAAATGCATTTAATGACGTAAAGATCGAAAAATCATATAAACCTGCAAGTTAAAGAAAGAAACTTATTAACCTTTAAATTATATCCAACTTCATACTTTGTTTTGATTGTAATCAACATTAGCGTTGATGAAAACTTCTCTCCAATTTCTGCAGCCAGTGAATCATTTCCGGGATAAGGAAATCATTTTGATGTTACATTTATTGTGTTATATATGGAACAGTTGCCTTGAATAGATTTAAAACTAAAATTCACCACTTTCTCTAAATCAAGATTAGCTAACTGCCTGCTTAGGTTAATATTAACTAGAGGTGTTTCTGTGTAAATACAACTCATTTCCTGGAGTACTCCAAAAGAATCGTATAGTGCTCATCAAATAAACAGATGACACCCGAAACTAGTAAACCCAGATTGTCAACGGCCGAACTGAAAAAACTTGGAGGGTACTGACATTATTTCATAAACATAAAATAAGAATTTAAAGTGTTGTCTTATTTTTATTGTTTATTTTCTCAAGTATTTGTTGTAATTAATACAGTGATATACAATTTTTAATCACCAGATTTTGTGCCAAAGATCATGATTAAATTCTAAAACTGTCAGCTGTTCACATGGAGTGCGAGTGTATGACACTAAAAGGGAAATGTTGGAATAAACGGAAGAGTCATATATGCATGTATGCATATTACAATAAGGAGAATAGTATTAATTAATGATCCGTTGAATTTACCGACCGGCACAAGGTATATGAAATCTTCGGGTTTTTTTTAAATTTATTACTTAATCAGTATACAAGGGTGCCATCAGACAGAGTTTCCGTACATGAAAATAGTAAATGCGCGCTGCTCGGTGATCTCTATTTGTCTCCTCCTCTAGTCCCAGGCCGGGATCTGACTGCCGGTTCACTCCCAGATCAACGTCTCTTCGGCTGTCAATCAGCTTACAACAATCCGCAGTTCATTTTTATTTGTCGGGCATACATCACATTTAAATCATATTTAGATTGTTTTAACGTTGACTTCCAATGTGCTAACTCACACTTCTTTCTCGTACTCTTAAACCGTTTTTCTTTTTTACTGGAAAGAAATAAAAGGAGGGGAAAAAAACCTAAGCTTTTTCACAGTTATCACCACTGAATCTCTAAATTTCTACCCTTTACAAGAAACTGCAGTAGTTTGACATCTGAGGTGATATAACGGCGAGAAGTTGCTGTCTTGAAAAACTCTTTCTCCATAAAGGAAATGAAATCCATGTAATTTTTCTCTTGTTGTTGGCAAATAAACAATTCTGTGTATCCCATCAACCATGTTGCATCATTTTGTTTCTGTTGCCGGTCGACGGACCTTATCCGGCCTGAGGATTTCCTGTGTTGAGATTCTACGTACTGTAGTACCATCCAGCTGTGCCAATTTTGATCTAAGCCTTCTCCAAATAAGTTGTGCTTCGCCACACGAAAAGCGGTGTTGAATGCTGTCTGTATTACCGCATCTGTGACATCTGTTGGTATCTGTTGGTATTCGGAATAGTTTCTCATTTGTTGGTATCAATTCGTTAATTACTTTGTACCAAAAAGACATTACATCAGATGGAAGGAGTGTACAGAAAACTGTTCGCCACACACGGGGAAAATTGGTGTTAGGGTATTTTAATTCAATATTATTTCTTCCGACATTTGACACAAATCTCTTGTAAATATCCTTTGTGGCCTTTGGGGGAGATAAATCACAAACACTTCTAGTAGTAATTTTTTTCTAAGAAATAAACCTTGAAATGATGCAAATTTCTCCCCATGTTTTCTAGGTGTACTGGAGCTTCCGTAATTTGTGGTTTGTAATGCCTTAACACAGTGGATGTGAAACTAAATTCAAAGTTTTTCAATTTATATATTGCATGTATCAGTAGAGCCTTGCATCTAGCATTCACGTTGGTGACATTCAAACTTCCCTTCAGTTTTTGGTGAGTCATAGTTTCAAATTTCACTTTGAAAATATCGTTTTGGCACACATACCAACAAAAAGCTTTCTGCAGATTTTCGGTAATAGTGTCAGGCTCTGGTAACACCTGAGATAATTAACTCATTTTGCCTAGGACATCATCCTTGAATTTTGTACCACGTTGAGATTCCTAAAACTGTGTATTCGCATTAGTACTGAGATGTCCCATTCTCTAGATCTCATTGTTTATCAGTAACAATAAATGTTCCTATTCGATTCAGTCGTTTTATTGCCATACTGTATTTAATTTCCATGAGTTCATTTGTTTAGATTTGAATGCGGTTCTCGACCGACAAGGTTATCATAAGGAATATTTAATATTATTACTTGTCATAGAAAGGATAATGGTTGTAATCTAGTGGACAGGCTAGTGAGTAATAAAGAATGTACTTTATCGAGGTCTGGTTGACGTTCCAAAGAACAGACTTCCATTGTGTTACCGAATGTTTTGGGTCATTAACTTACTGAAATGATGGAGAGGCCCTCGAATATAGTGCGGGTTTGTTCAAAACAAAGGACACAGTGTGACATTGTGAGCTCGCCTGTTTGGATGTTCGACGAATGAAGGACTTCTTTGAAAACCCCAATAATAAAGTGTTCCAGCGCTGAGCTGTCAGACCTTTCGCAGACGTCGCTGGCAAAGAAACATTCATTAACAATAAACTGTTTGTACGTAAGAAGTGCAGCCCAATCAGCAGACAGAGACTATGGTTATATGGAGGGGGATGACCTACCAAGAAAATGACGCTGGTGGTGGGGTTATCCCAGCCAATGGAATTCATCCCCGCTGGTTGCTGATAAATTATTTATATTTGTTATACGTTCGGCCAATCGGGAGAGAGAAGGGGAACGAGCTTCGCCCAAGGCGAGTCAACGAGGGAGGTACAGTGGACGGAGACGGAGACTCGATGTAAGTCCGGCGGACGGACACTTGGTTTTCGGCGCGGCAAGACGGAGCGAGGCACCATCGCTCGCGCAGTGCTGAGGGTCTCCTGGGACACCGACAACGAGGCTGTTTGACATGAGAGACACCAGACGCTTGGCCCACCCTCGGCTCAGCTGACGAGACTACCTGGGCCCTGCCGAAAACACGCCCGATCGGCTCGACACAGCTCTCCTCGCGGTCACCGACACGACTCTTCGCATGGCCTGCGCTGCTCAACATTACGGTAACGCAATCGTCTACAGAGACCACAACAAGCTCCAACAAAATAAAAGAACTGTAAATTCCACTACCTGAGAGGGAACAATCATTTGCCCATTCAAGTAATTGTTTCATCGGATAAAATTTACTGTCTATGTATAAAATCAATAAAATCACTATGTTTCTTTTTTAATATATTATATTTCACTTGTATTAATGTGAAGAACCACTTCGGAAGAGAACCCCACCCATAATCATTTATCTAATTATTAGCTAATAAAACCGTTTATAAAATAGTAAATCCCGAGGCGTACAGACGGGGACACTACAGTACTATGATTTTATTTAAGATGTTCCTCCAATTATTTGTCGACATTTATGAAGAAGTACAGACTTGCAACGAATGCCAGAGTCAATGTTAACAAGTTGAAAAAGCTTTAACGTATTTGTAATTTTTTCATGTCGTCTTGTGAAGTGACATAAAAACCTACATCAACTGTGTATGCTCGACAGCTTTTCCGTTTTCCGTCATAATGAAAACCATTGATAGCTTTGTCTATACATAATAGTAATGGTACTATCGAGATACTAAAACGTATCATTGTCTTACGGAGGGGGTTGTTTTGAAAGACTGTCATTGTACCATTAATTTGAACTTTAGAATAAACATTAGTTATTATTTTTCCAACCGCTGTAATGAACTTAATACCTAAATCAAATTTTCTCAATACTCTTAGTAGGAACTGATGATCTATACGATCGTAGGCTTTTTCAAAATCAATGAAATAGATTGCAGCACGAGACTTTTGTTCAGCAGCTAATGTCCCTAAATTCATTTGTAACTTGAATTATCCCTCCTCCTGGTATCGGGCCTGATTGATTATTGCCGAAAATCCGGTTTAAATAAGGTTCTAATCTTTTCTTTAGCATCCGAGTTAAAATCTTAAAGTCTGAGTTCAGTAATGTAATGGGCTTCTAATATCTCACATCTTTACTTTTACTACTTTTTAGCAAGAGTACTATTATCCCCTCACTGAAAATTTGTGGCTAAGTATTGGTCTGCCATATGTCATTCATCACTTGGAGTAATTTGTTGTTTATCAGCGGCAAAAACTTTGAGTAAAATTCAACTGGGATTCCATCAAGCCTTCTTGATTGAGAACTACTAGGTCAAAGGCCCTGAAGAGGCTTTCCCGTTCATTATCAGTGATAACGTTGTCAATGGTGCAATGGACATATTTTAATTCTTTTAGATTCTTGTATTTTACTTCACCGAGTCTGAGCCGATGGCATACGTGCAATAAAACGCTGGCTTCAACTAACGGAAGTCGCTGCCGCCCGCTCAGCAGAAATACGTCGCGCGTGGCAGAATTGCACGCGTAGCTTAAGTTGCCCTTGGAGCAAACAACTTGTAACTTTTCCCACTCGTATCTGATCTGTGATAGCGGCAAGATCTGCCTCGGATCGACTACCGATAGATCCACTAGTACCCATCAAATTCTCGTTCATCTACATGCCGTAGAATAACTGCTACATTACAAACCTAGCTTTGCTGACATTACGTCGTGTGAAGTTCGCGGATGTATTTTCTTGTGACAGAATTACTAAAATGTTGCAATAAACATCAAGTATAGTGACTTCAGTATTTTATTTGACTAGTGTAAAACCCGTATGATTCTCCGATCCCATTGAAGCCCACAAACAATTTATTTAGGTGTCAGACAAGTTCAGAAGAATAACAGTGTGGCAGAAGAAGAAATACTTCGCAAGTCTTAAGAGACTAATTTAGCCAAGTACAAACTATACAAAACGGCCATCCGACAAAATCGTCACAATGGGTGATAAAAACTGACTGCGATTTCATTCTTGTCCTCTTCCATGTAAAGCCCAGAAAAATACGATATTGCAGCGCTTGCAACTTCATTCTTAGTGTTTAATATATAGGTGAGTCGTCATTACGAAACAATAAAAGGTGGTAACAAGAAATAAAAGAAGGAAAAGAGATTGTGTGTTTGTTGTTTTATACTAAAAGAAGTACGAGTGATTTGAAAAGTCTGGTAAGTTTATTTTTTATTTAAAAAGGTGGAAATAAAGCTTTGTCGGGGAAGTAAATTGAAATCTGAATTCTGTGTAACAGAAAAGACTGAGTTTCAAGAGAATTCTGTATTTCAATTGAAGGAGAAGTATTAATTCACAGGTTACTAGGAAAAATGACTGGTATGGGTGTAGAGATATCTTTGGCCGTTTCAAGGGAAACTGGTAAGTAAAATTGCGCTCTAATAAGTCAGGAGCAGAGGACTAAATACAGATAATCTGGCCTTGTTTACATTGGATACTGCAGAAGTAAGTATACTACAGCTTGAACAACTTACATATAAAAAAAGTGGAAATACTGTCAGTTATTTTCAGGTGGTGTATGTTATTTTTCCGCTAGTGAGCACAAAAAGACAGACAGTGAACCTCAGAAAATTGTTAAATGGAAATGATATGAAAGAGACATGTAATGGTGCGAAACAATCTAATCCTACTGCAGTCTTGATGGTGATTCGGGAGTCGTATGGGATAGTAAACTTGACTGTACCGAGCATGGTAGGAGAGCGGTAACGCTCTGGCCTCGCATTCAGGAAAACGCGGGCCATCGAGATTTGGGTTTCCCGTGGTTTGCCCGAATCACTCCAGGCGAATGCCTGGTTGGTCTTCAAAAGTCCAAGACCGAATTCCCTCCCGTTCCTCGTCCTCATTCCCTTCGTCTCTAATAATATCAAGGTCGACGAGGCGTAAAACCTAAAGTAAAAAACTTGGTATCAGTAAGGTGTCTTTAGGATTAGTAGGCCTGAAAATACTGGCCAGGGTTTTAACTATCTTGCTTCTTTTATTCTCATATAACACACGAATAAACACATACTCATCACAGTCTTCTGCACACAGATAACAATACTAAATACACCAAGCAAGGGAAATAGACACCCATCTCTGTATCATTGAACTGAACTGCTATGGAGCGCATGCTCCAGGGGCAACCCTCGTCATTTAATCATCCCTTATTTTTTATTATCTTATGTACGAATACATTAAGTGTCAAATTCCTTCACCCACTTACATTTTCGATCTAAGAATTTTAATTTTAAATTCCTTCAGCGTTTTTAGTAAATTATTCATCGCTTTTTGATAATTTATTCCAATCCCCGATACCCTTATTCACAAAAGAAAATTTTACCATTCCCTTATGCATGAAATCGAGTGATAGATATGATGAGACCTCTAAGGGCGTTTGAGACCTGAGTTAGGGCAGGATAACTTAAGTAGAAAATAAAATAAAGAATTAATTGAAATGAGGATCAAGATGATCAGTCACTGCTTCAATGTTAGCACCAATTCACAAAAAAACTTTTTTCCAAACATCAGTATTTCTTTGCGTTTATTAATGTGTGTGTATTTTTTTTTTAATCCACATAAAGCAGTGGTCGGTAATTAAGTAGACAATGCACCGTTGTTTTACTTACAGGCTGATGACGAACGGGTGGCGGACTTCCTGGAGGATGTTCTTCTCGTTCTTGACGTGGTCCACTTGCTTCAACCTGATGACGTCAGAGATGGCGAGGATCTTCATGGCGCCATACTTGCCGGTAGACTTCTCACGACACAGGCACACGCGACCAAACGTCCCCGTGCCTGCAACACACAGTGGCAACAACGTATGAGATTACTGGTACTGTTGGATAAAGGGCAAAAATATTATATCTTGTTTGTCGTGTTTAACATCACCTAACCTAGCAGGAAAATGACATTATAGAAGAATAGTTTTCAAGTAAAATGACCACACCTCAAATGTTTAGTGTTGTTGGGTGACATGTTATGTTAGCTTTACTGACTGTTTGTGTCAACGATGAATCGAATATTTGGTTCTCGTTAGCATTTCATTTGCCCACAGTCCTTTACAGAAGGACGAATCAGATCCTTAGGAGGACATGAAATTTCTCGGCTTGATTATAGGCCATTTTCCCTGGGTAGTATCAGTTATAGGCTCACTTAATACTATTAGTTAGTTCCTTGCACCGCAGGAGCTGCACTTTTGTCCCGTCACTCTTCACACTCTCCGAGCAAGTATTGACAAACATGGATCATGCACGAAACGCCAGGAGCAACGGCGTAAATGCCCACACGTTTTCCTAATAGGCAGCTTGCTGAGTAATGCGGTGTACCCCGGAACGCTTTCCAGGTTCGGATTCCACATTAAACTGTTGATCCCCTATAGTCGGCAGGATTACCGGGTTAGGCGCTGCCTTTAAAAACCCTGTCATTAAATCGTTACGACGTCACGAGTCTTTACTTTACATTTTTACGGAAATTAACGATGAAAAAGTACTTAATTCAAAATATTTAAAGATATAAAAAACCGTTTAATAACTGGTCTTACAAAGAAATATTAGCTTTCAATAAGGATTGCAACTGATGTATTGTGTAAAGTTATAACGGTCGATCACAAAAATTAAGTTGCTGTTTGTAGCCATCCAGAATTCTATAACAATTACAACAGACACATTGTCAAACAATTATTACCTACTAGAGTAACTACAATACACTCTATAAAAGTGAATAGGAACAGTAAAATAGGTAACTTCCTAAAAAGAAGAACAAAATCCCAAAATAATTTTTATATCGGCAGAATGGACCGATCCTATTACTAAAGCAATATTTAGTAGTTTAGACTGTTACTTCTGGTTTTCAGAAAAAAAAGGTACCTAGAAAATAATCAACGGGGCGAAAGCTAAGCTACTGGAGATTCAAACACAAGTTACGATATTTTACTTGCGGTTTGATATAAGGAGAGTCATACCAAAAACCGGTTTGTAATAGTACAAAATGATTCCGAAAAGCTTATTGGTAGACATGTGTACACCCACTTTTATTTGCGAGTCTCATGAAATACTTCTTCCATCTACCTATTTGGGTAGCGATGGGAGGAAAGATGTATTAGAGAAATGAGGTGCTGTAAAGGACGCTTTTTTACTATATTAAAATCTTGTATTTTATTTGAAGTCGTACGTGTGGTAAAACGCTGAGCGGAAATCCTGCCATTAGCTCAGCAAAAATCTTACGCGCGTGTCAGAATCGCACGCCTAGCTAAGGTCACTTTGCAGCAAACAACTTGCAACTTTCCCCATTCGTGACTGATCTGTAAGAGCGACAAGTTCAGCCTCGGGTCGATACCCGCCAAGATTCTCGTCTTCTACATGTCGTAGGATAGTTACTACAACATACCCTAGTTTTCTAGCATTACGTCGCGCGGAGTCGCAGATGTGTTTTCCTTGTGACCCATTACTCAATGTTGCAATAAACATTAAGTCTAACGACTTGAGAATTTCATTCGACGATTTTTTTAAAAAAAAAATAATAAAAAAATATATCATTCGACGAATGCAAAGCCGTATGATTCTCCGTTCCCATGAAGTCCACAGATAATATTTTTAGGTGTCAGACAAGTACAGAAGAATAACGGCGCGGCGCAAGAAGAATACGTCGCAAATCTTAATTATGTGACTGAGTACAGACTATACACACTGCCATCCGACAAAACAGTCACTACAGTGCCGCAGTGTCGCTTACATGAATTCCTTCTCCCTTCGTTCCATTCGAGATTGGAAGGCACAGAGTAGAAATTAGTTTGGGTGCAAAGCACTCTCTTCCAACCACAGTTTCGTGAATTGGACAGTATATGCAGAGTAGATGGGTCAGAAACATGGGCTTTACGTAATACAGAGGAAGGCCTCCTGGAGAGGACGGTAATGAGGATTCTAAGGTGGCTACTGGGTATTTCTCTGAGGGACAGCGAAATGAAGAGATAAGAAAAATACTTGGAGAGGCTAGTATTAGTGAAGTCATCAGAGAGGGAATATTTACGTGGTACGGTCATGTGATGAGAAGAGGTGAAGAAGAGTCAATCAAGATAGCATGTGTGATGCCTGTGGGAGAAAAGAGATCCAGAAGGAGATCAAGGATAAGGTGGAAGGAAGGATCTAGTGAAGAAGGGCCTGGTGAACTTAGGACTGAAGGCAGAGGACGCTGTAGACCGGGAAAGCTGGAAGAAGCCGACCCCTAATGTTGGGAAAAGGTGGTGGAGAAGAAGAGGAAGAAGAGATGTAAAAAAAAGAACTAATAGGAGATAAAATGTTTTAGTTCATGTTTTAAACTTTTATATACAACAATTCTAATATTCACATCTTTTAGTGAAGAAAGGAGGTTATTGAATAATAATTATTTGTCTTTTGAAAGTTTAAAGCTATCATATTGCTGCAAGCGCCCTCCCGCAAAAAAAACGGCTTCCATCTTTAGAAATTAGAAACATGCAAACACTAGTTCCACCACCAAACACAAGTTATGATATCACGCGTACTTTGTTGAAGACATAAAGGACGCGCAGTCCGGCCTAAGTTGTTCCGCATGAAGTCAGCCCGCAACAGACGCTTTTACTCCACATGAACATGTTGGTCAGTCAATCTTCACATTAGCAGTCTACTGATCAGAAATATTACAAGTTGGCCATCCATAAAAAAATCTCTTAATATTAACTACTAAAATCTGTAAATGACCAAGACAATTTCTACGGAGCAGCAATCCAACACCCGATAATACTATATACTGGGGAAAAAAATAACGTCCATGGTAGGGGTCATAGATTTGGGAAAAAAGAGTTCTATTTAGAAGCCAATCTTAATCTCATCATCATTTGGCTTATCTATTGCATTCTTGTATCCCATTCTACTTTTTTGTAGTAAGTCACTATTTTCAAATTGAACATTTTTTTTTCCAATGAAGAATATACAAACAAAACATACACTTTTCATGCAGAACATGAAGTTACACGTTTCCGAGACAGATGGCAACAGGTGATTTTCCTCCAATAGATTAGGACCAGTTATACATCAAGTAGGAACTCAGCTTCTCCCCTCTACCTCGTGATTAACAGTGGCTACCTGTAATGATCAGAGTCCACGTTTTCAATTACAATAATTGTTTATACAAAGGGAATTTTTAGAGATAAAAAAGGAGCGAGACGATAGATGGAGAGAGAAAAGAAATAAACAGAGATAAAAGAAAAATTAGCGGCATTCTAGTATGCCAGAGGTCTTAGTTGCTAGGCTGTTTTTAGTGTACTCGTTTCACATTATTCAGTAAACACTGAATCGTACAACAGGATTTAACATTCAATCACGCACCATGTCACAATGGAAAATGTGATCCGCCTGCACAGATGTATCAGAACTAGTTCTATGTCTCTATTATCTAACTGCTGCAGTGTGCTTTATGAGTGGTATTCTTGCCCCACTTAACAACTGTGTTCGTAAGCCCTAAAAACATCATACCGAAAATACACCTTTCCATTTGTGCTGTGCGCTGGGCCCTGCAATACGTCAGGTTATTCCCGGCCACAGAATTGAAGCAGCAGGAGGATTGACTCCATAGACGGTTCGCTCAATTTGCTGACCGCCGCGCCAGGGCTTTGGAGGCGCCTATAAATACAGGAGCCATTATCACCAGCTCGGGGACGGACGTAATTCCAAAGTACTGGTGTCCAGCGGCGGCTGAAACGTGTGCCAAGTGCTCCGGGAATAGCCTCCGACCTATCAGAACGAGACCGACTTTTGGAACAGTAACAGGAGATGCAAGAACACACGGCTAGCCATTCATCTGCCTGATGTTTAATTAAAAGTTTATGAGAAATTCTGCGTAAAAATAACAACTATCTTAGAACACCATAGGGGCTAGTCAATTTTTCAGGGCATAAAAATTATGGTTTTCGCACCGATGCCAACTGGCAGAGTTCAGAATAGCTCATTTCCACCATTTGCATTTTAGGTTCCAAAACGTATCGAAAATTAAGGACAGGAGGCACTAAGTGTATTATTTAAACTGACAAACAACCTTTCCACATGGCACTAATCATTTGAAAAACAGAATTTATTATTCTCATACTTTTGGATATTTTCAAGAGGCCGGTATTTAAGACAAGGTTTACAATAACAATTTTCATATTACTTGGACCAAAAAAAACTTGTATTTTGGATACTAACATGTTTGACAAGATTCTTTCACCTATTTCCTTTCTAAAACGTGTTTCGGTAATTATAAAAACTACAAAATAGAAATAATGTCTAACACAAATAGTAGTTGTTTTTCGATTGTTTTCTTAGAATTATTTCAACGTCTGCAGCTATCATACATTGTGTCATGTTAGGTGAATAATTGTTTCAATATACAGCTTATATTTTGTTCGCGTTTGCATTATTAAAATCTTTTATGTAGCTCAATGCTACTGGATTTAAATTCAGAGATATATCCGAATAATGATATAACTAGATAGTTAAAAGTAGCTTCCCAGCCCTACTGAAAATGCCTCAACCATTGTTAAGTCGAGTCTGTAGACGAAATTTATTGAAAAATAAGTAAATGATATTTTTATACTACTGATGATACAGCAGCCAAAACCAAATACATGGAATTTGTCTATATGCCTGCATACGCATTACACAAAAGATTTACCAACATATTTCAATTAAATTTACACACAATGACAGCCTATGTCGTGGGTTAACGTATATGATACTTTTTATCTAGACAAGTTACTTAATTCACAAAAGAAACGTCAAAAATCCATTTACCTTAAAACACTGTATGGGGTTTAATCAGTGCTGCCAATTTAGCATTTTTATGGCTAAATTTAGCATATTTTTAAGTGAATTGGCATGAAAAAAAAAACACAATTTTTTACTGATAGCTCAACGATTTTTTGAAAAAAAAAATAGTATTTTTCATTTATATATTAAAATAATCTATTACAACAAATTTAAATAATTCAGTTATAAAAAATTAAACATCTATTGTTTATTCTTACTTTTAACTAAAACATAAATTTAAGGTTTACTTCATATAATTTTCAATATACAACATTAGCTTAAGGTAGGGACTTTTTTTTTTTTTGTAATGTTTGGGGGTATAGAATTATTCTAATAAAATTTTATTTTGGTAGGTTTACAAATTGGTTGGCATGTTAATCCTTGTTAAGGCTTCTAATTGGTAGAGAGTAAAAGTGGTAGACATATTTATGGTAGATATTACATTTGGTATAGATGTTTAAGGTATATTTGGAAGAATTGTTTATTGGTATAGCGAATGTTTGGAAATGATCTTAGTGATGTTCATGGTAGGCCTGTTAATGTTAGAGTATAATCTGCGTAGAGATTTTTCTCGAAGGCATGATAATGCGCCCTTTAATTTTGATGGCATTTTTCAGCATTTTTCCGAAACTTTAACATATTTCTAAAATTTTCTAAACCCTTTTTGGCATAAAATATTTTTTAGAGTTGGCAGCACTGGTTTTAATCGAATGTATCACAATGCCAGTTTATATACTTAGGCCCGTCAATGAGTCTGCACAGTAATCGTACAATGTATGCCTTCAAAGAAAAACATAATGGCTGTTTTACGTAAGTATAGGTACGTATTGTAGTATCAAACAACAGATGACAATATTGGCAGTGTATTGTTAACGGAAAATACTTGTGAATAATGTTGAAGGTTGGTCATCCACTGCCATAACATCATTCGAAGGGGTGGTAGAAACAAATGACGTGCGTAAATATGTTTAAAATATTTGCATAAATTCAATATGCAGAACGAAAGGAAGAGAAGCAGCAACGAGTAGAAATTGGTATCTAACCAACAGCTGTTTGGTAGTTCATCAGTGAATTAAGAGCACAAATTTTAAAATATATCAAGTAAATTTCACATATATGGAATAGCGGACGCAAAATGTTTTTTTCTTTTTTAACTGAAAGATTGTTATGTTAAAATCATAATAGAAATTATACAGATAATGTAAAAATTTCAAAGACAGTGCTTCTTCTATATAAAGTTTCTCTCCGTAAATAAAACCAGATTTGTTTCCTGCAACAAAAAGATAACCACTTCATTCAGTTTGTTTACTAACTAATTTCTTAAAGCTCTTTTTTTTTTCAAAACAATTTTTATCGGGTCCCTACCTTGTAAATTAGCCAAGAGATTTAGTCTGTTCAAAGGTAAAACTAATCGCAGCCCATGAAGGCCTGTTGACAAATTTGTGTGTAGCTGGCTGATAAAAGCGAGTCGACTGTAGCAGTGAGCGGAATTAACAGCGAAGACTCGCGCTTTGTGATGTCTGCTCAGAGACATTAACACAGAACCACTAACACGAGTTTGCTATTACGATTGACGCTGCCTGCTGCTGCGGTTTGTTCACCGACAGAGATAAATGTTTCTTGAAACATTTCCAGTTACAGTGTCGTAAAGCAGTAAGCAAGGAACATGTGTAGCAGCCAATTACTTTGAAAGTCGGCTATACCCGATATATCTTTTATCGTTCTGACCTGTATAACCTCCGATTTATAGATTGTTAAATTGTAATACAAACACTTATTCAAGCCTCTACAAATAAAATAAAGAATACAATGTAGTGTCAAGTGATAGACGGGACTTCCCATTTAATACGTAGTGTCATACGCTTAATACGCTGTTAAGCCGGCAATGCAAGTATTGCGAATTGTATTAAACTATAGTGAAGTGTAAGGATGTCAGTGACTTACACATCCAACGAGGAAATATGCGAAATTAATTTTATGACTGACTGTTCCTTTCTAGATGTTACATCGATATGAATGTTTAAGTGGTACCTTGGCGTAAGACGTGCTTGAAGAGAGAGAAAGATAATCTAAGTTACGAAAACTCGTATGTTGGTCAGTCAGACCAATTGTTTTACTGATAAGTTGCATCCACAAAAGTTCGGTCCCGAGACGTCAGTTAGTACCTTTTTTTAGACAGCTGAATAAGCCTTTCTGTAGTGAAAATGAACTGGAACTGAATATTTGTTGTAATCATATTCCTTTATAACTATCAGAAAGTTCAAGTAATGTACAGTTATAAATTCCGATCATATACTATCGGACACGCGAAAAGCTGTAACGCTAGGGGTTGGCATTCAGCAGGATGCAGGTTCAAATCTCTACGAGGTCATCTAGATTTCATAGTTTTTCCGAAATTACTTCTGGCGAATGCCTTGATGGCCATGGCCGAATTCCTTCCCGTTCCTTGCCCTCCATTCTCTCTTTCCTCCATAACCTCGACAACAACGAGGCGGCAAGCCAAAATAAAAATTAAACTATGTTTGGACGTGGATAGATCACTGCTAATAATTAAACACGATGGTTTTAATTTTTTTAAATTAATACTTTCCGATCTGAAAACAAGTATCCCAAGATTTATTGAGTTAGTCTAACTTAATTTTATGCCATCCCATACTTTGAGCCACACAAAATTAACATTTTTTCGTGAATCTAATATATATGTAACAAAACTGAACCAGATTTCCTATCACAATTATGCTAATCTTCGATGAAGATATCCCATCTCTACAAAAAAAAATGTTACATGTCTGGGTTAAGATATGTGAATTTGAGGGTTGAACAGCACTTGTAGACACCTGTTATTAAGTTGTAATGTGATGGAACTGGCTGCCACTACGTAATAGTGAACGATTTGAGTACCTACACACAAGTTACTAACACTTGGCAATACTTACAGATTTACCTTTACAAATGTTACATACTTCAAGCAGTAATCAGTTAAACGCAGAATGGTGATGTCTTTTAACAGTGCACCATATTTTTACGAATTCAATGCCATTTTTCTGTACATAGTTTTAAACAGTGCACTGACAATAGACGAAAACATAAATATTCTTTTCTATCTTACTGAATCTTCTATGAATTTCTAAATCAGATTTATGACTTAAGGTGGTGGTACTATCAAAGACAGGTTAGTTTCCTTACAAATCAACAAATGAGAAGTTTTGTCAGTTATATAATTCTTCCGAGTATTCTTCAGCGAGCTGGAGAGTATTTCTTTTATCTCTTCATTTTTAAAGAAACGACAATATTCCCTTTTGGTACCAGACAGTTGCTCAAATAATAATAAAATATACGAAGGTCGTTCCAGACGGGCTTGACGAGGGGGAGGGGGGGAATTGTACAACTGTGTTCAGATAATTCTTCAGTCCTTTGTCGAGTAATTTCGAATACTACAGTATCCTGGAACAAACTTTTTCTTTATTACAATGGCTAAAAGTGGATAAGGTATGCATTTAATCTGAAACCGTGACGAAAGAAATTCGGACTGCGATTAAATGTGTGTGTACGAAAGAGATAGCGTCAAAAAGAACATTCATGGTGCAAACATTATAGAACGGAACCACAGCCTACTGCATAGAAAAATGTGGGCATCTGAATTTGAAACTGGGGAAGCAGCCTTGATCATTTAACATCAGTTGGTGATGGCAGACAGAAGATTAATAGTTTGACAGATATGTCATATTCCAAGATCGCATTGCGACAGATTACTTGAACATGAAATTTCTTTCCATCCTTAGGATTCGAAAGTTTTTGGCGGTAGACTGAAGTGAACTGAGACGCCTGCGAAAAATTTAGCCATCTTTCAAATCAAACCAATAGATATCGTTAAACGACTTGTAGCTGTGAAAGAATCTAAGTAATTTAACGCAGTGGAATGGTATCATTTGTTTTTATCGTAAGAAGAGCAAGGCTGCTCCTTCTGTAGGTAAAATGATTATGTATGTTCTTTTTATTATTGCTATTATGAGGAACTGCATCTAGAGTTACTCAGAAAGGGTGAAACCACCAGTGGGACATAATATGCCAACTTTGTAAAGCAACTATAAGCAGATATCTGAAAAGATATAAGAAAGGTTCTCAAAAAAAGATTTTTTATTAGTTCAGTGCTTCCAGTTACAAGTCTGTCACAACCATGGCAGCAATTAATGAGTGTAGCCTTGAGAAATATTATAGCGCAAAAGAATTTAAATGTTGTTTCAGGAAGTGTATGGAAATCATGAGAATGCAGTGGAAAGCAGACTACAAGTTTTCTTTTGAAGAGAGTGCACGAATACATTGAACGACATTCTCCCCCCCCCCCCCCCATTACCACTCTTGTAAAGATATTATCCATACGTTTAAATTCCTGGTCAATGATAAATTCGATCTTCGATGTGGCCTTAACTGCTGTTGGGAGCGTGACTGCGCCTGCGTGCCCTGCAGCCCGCAGCACCGCCACTGAGGTGGTGAGCCGTGCCTGATGAACTGGGTCGTCGCTCTTAACGGCGCGCGCGTGAAATACTGTGCCGCGGCGGATAACGCGCGGGACTAAATGGGAGCGCGTAATTCACAAACGACCGCGCACAGCTTAAAATACAGATAATGGCCTCGCCCACACACACACATGGCGGAGTGCTGGGTGGAAATATTAAATTCGTAAATCGTATAAGATTAGCCACAATAAATCTGGAAAGAGGGGTAGATGTGCAGGCGATACACAAGGGGAAAACGGTTCAATCATTATTCTTTCATTCTAACTATCCGTCTCATTTACAATCACTTTCACTTTAAAAAAATCTTACTTTAAATATCAAGCTGACTGATGCATAAGATGCATTTTTCTGATGACGTTGAATCTTACAACCTCCTGTACTGTAATGCCCAATAGCAGAGTTCGTTAAAGTGCTTGAATTAATTCACTGAAGACTATAGCCACTTCAGAAGGTATAATTAACTTGCTTTGATATTTAACTGATGCTAATTTCGTCTTAGAGGATTTTTAGTCAACTGAATTGAGCCCTCTTTCAGAGAAACGTCTTCTTCGGGAAACAAGTTTTTTCGTCCATGCTCCAAATTGTTCTTGTAATTATTACCGCATATATGATATTAATCTTAACGCTACCGTATCATGGGAACTAAACTAAGAGCAAAGCCGCGGCGTGGAGAGTCTTTGAAAAGAAACAAAAATAATAATTAAAAAAATACTTTCACCAATGCGATAAGTATTTGGGTATAGGTAAGCAAAAGGAAATGGATCAGAAACGGTAAGCATGACTGTTTGGTAAACTACAGTTTCTTGGAATAATTATAAAAATTTACTGTTCATATTGTCTTGCTTATTTCATCATCAATGCAATTTCACCGCAACCGTATAAGTTTTAAACTAGCAAACAAAAAAATTTATATGAAACCTACATCACCGGCAGCATGGAGTATATCCAACTAGTATATTACGAACTATATTACGAAATTATTTTAAGAAATGGGATGAGGGTAGTACAACGTTACAATTTTAGAAAGAACACAAATGTACGGTATTGAAACCCTAACCACTCACCAACTCAGATTGATTTGACATGTTCAGCGATTGAGTAACAGCAGACTCGCTCTGCAATATGGTGAGCTCAGCATTGGGAAAGAATCTCGTGGTGCCCCATGAAGCGTTACAAAGACCAGCTTAAAAAGATCGTGAAGACCGAAACACCTGGGACCACCTTGCAAAAGACCGCTCTCTCTGACGCAAAACCACCTCTACCGGTGTCACACTATTTGAAGAGGAGTAGCCAAGTCAGGCAGTAGAATTCGTAATAGAGAAAAAACGGGACATTCGCTACCACTTCGCCACCCACAATTAGGTTTAACGTATGCGGACGACTGTTTTACGCCAGTATCAGTTTGATCAGACATCAACGACGCCCTCGTAAATAAGTGTCTGCAAGTGAGAAAAACTCGCGAAGGAGTAATGACCATCGACGGTTAAGAACTGTAGTACGGAGAAAAAAATTAAAAATTAAACTCAATTACACTTTGACCATGATTCAGAATATGCAGAACGCCTGTACTCTCATGTTCTATGATCAGAGTTTCAAGAAGGATGAATTATCTGTCAGGCGTCTTAATGTTTGGGAAATTGTGTGCACGCTGACGTATACGATGGTGATATGTTGCTCTATATTTGTCCATGATATGAGGATAACTAGAAACCTGGAAGTATACCCCATCCCACGCCAAACGATGCCCCACGTTGGGCTTGCGATATGGAAAGTTGCGTCCATAAAGAAATTTCTGTGGGCGACTATTGCATAAGGAAAAATTTTCTTTTGTTTTTGTAGATTATAATTTGAAAAATTCCTGCAGTAATATTTCTCTGTTTAGTCTTGATCTGTGAACCTCTGTATATCCCGTCTTGCTCCATTTTCTCCGTACTGACATCGCAATAGCCGAGATGTAATGCGGTGCAGTTCCTGGGCCACGCTGGTGAGAGATACACAAACACTTGCCCCCCGCCTGTCTCGAGAGGTGACCTGTCAGCCGGCTCCAGCCGGCGCGGTGCTCCGAAATAACCGCTGACCGACCACTGGCCTGCTCAGCGCGGAGCAATTACTAGCAGCTGTTTACGGTGGGCTGCCAACGCAACCGCTGTTGCGCAACACCACGCCGCCGCCTCCACTGCTCTCAGTGCCCACCGCCTGACACTTGCTGGTCGCCTGGAAAGCCCGACGGTATTTATAGTCGCCAACATTAAGCCGCCGGTAACTGCGCCAGCATTAGTTTTCACGTTTTACAGTGACGAAAATGTTAAAATAATTAAAACTGGAGGGTATAGTTGACGTAAGAATATATTGTGGAAACTCGATCGTGTGGAAGAATCGAGTCATAAGGGGACGTGCATTAATTACGTGAGCTCAAATGGGGGGGACGTCCGACAAAATCTCACGTAATTAATGGACGCCCCCTGAGGACACAAACGAAACGGATTCATGAAGGTTTGAGTATACCCAGCGTTTCTTTATGGCGCTGAAACATAGAGCATCAAGTCAGAGATATCATGAATGGAAAAAAGAGGTCACCTCTAGTCTTCTTCTGATGATGATGACTTGCCTGATTTCTGGCGAAGGCGGC
This sequence comes from Vandiemenella viatica, assembly GCA_031002005.1. Classification (NCBI taxonomy): domain Eukaryota; kingdom Metazoa; phylum Arthropoda; class Insecta; order Orthoptera; family Morabidae; genus Vandiemenella; species Vandiemenella viatica. Next base: position 189,215,426 of record JARYHS010008074.1, on the reverse strand, counting down.
TCCAATGATGAGTGTAATCCCCCATGGGAACTCTCTTAGGAAATGAACTATGGTTGTCTCCCGTTGCCTTCCTCAATGTGTGTTCGTATGTGTTATTGTAGGTGTGAATGACTGATATTGTATGTGCTCGGTGTAGAGTGTTTTATGAGTTGTATGAACTGAAAGATAAAGAAGGGAGAGAGTGATACCCGGTACCAGCCCATTCCCGTCTACTTTTCCGAAAGACACCAAGAGGGCAGCCTTGCTTAACGTCTCCATCCGATTGATGAATCACCGTCAACAGTGTCGTTTGCCCTCACTGCGAGCACTGCAGGGATGTTTCGGATTCAACCCGCGACTTCTGGAGTACAATCTGGTGATTAGGAATTGTACACCATCACCTCTCCTCCCCTTCCCGCCAAATCCCCATGATGAAAACTTTTCACACCATCCGGACCTGAACCTCCATTCTAGAATAACTGAAATTATCCTCCATATGCTTCCAGCGAATTCTACAGTCCTCGCGACATATTCTTCGGAAACATGGAAGTTGTCCTAGGTAATGGCTAGGCTAAATTGAGGAACTGACTATCCCGGTGAACAGAAGTTCGGAAGCGGTGAAGGTAAAGTGTTCAACGTGTCACAGATGGCTCACCAGCTTCCAACCCTAAAAGCCAGGCTGTACATAATATTAAAAGAGAGCGTGACTGATTATAGTGCACACCGTGACTGTGTAGACTCATTTCAGAAAGTACAGTAGTGTCTATGAAAGGTCAGACACCGAAAACGTGCCTATACGTTTTGATTAGCTGATTACCTTTGCTCGTAAACCAGGGATCTCTAAAGATCTTTTGCTGTTCCGTTAGTTTCAGAAGTTTCTGTCCTCCGATTTCTACTATCACAGTGTAAGCCGGTACAATTACTCAAATACCAAAATTTTGCTATCAAAGATCATGCATTTGGCTAAATGATTAAGTTGCAATTAATAGCTGTTAAGTGTAAGTTAATGCTCGCCTTTCGTAACAGGGAGAACGCAGGTTTTTATTCCCGTCCAGCCATACATATTTCGGTTTTCCATATCTTGAGGAGCCCATGGCCGAATTCCTCCACATTCCTTGCCTAATGACTTCGATGTCAGAAGAAGAAAAGATAGCCAATAAATCAAAAAAATTCATGTTTTCACATATTGTTTCTGATATAGCTCGTCATCAAATCTGATATTTTAATTCACTACCAGTAGATGTTTCATGGTTTACCCATACAACGTTTAAATGAAGAGATGTAGCATTTTTTTTAATTAATATGATGGGCTGAATGTACTAACAATGAGGACTTTGTGGGGTTTCAGGCATACTGAAGTCAATATCATGGCTAAAAAGTTCTATAATAATTTTATTTTATACAATGCAAAATGATTTTGTAATGTTCTGGCGGATGTAGTAATTTTGCACGAATCAAGGAGTCAATTTTATGTTTGTTAAGATTTTGTGACTTGTCTAGTGGGGAAAGCGTGGGAGGGGGCAAGGAACGGGAAGGAATTTGACAACAGCCTCTTGTAGGATTGTCCGCAGCATTCAGCTGTAGCGAGTTTTGGGCGTTATGGAAGACCGGTATCTAGATGGTCCGACGAAGAATTGAACCTGTGTTTTCCAGAACGCTAAGCTATAGACCGTTAACCACTCGCCCACCATGCTCGGTTCGAATTTCTAGTACAAACCCTGACCGTACGGCTGTAGGAAATGTTACGTTTCAGGTGTTCTACAGAAGTGACTAGTACAAAAAAGCCGCTCAGAAGCATAAATTTTTATTTCGTGGGTAAAAAATATGACGAACCGTTGAAGATAAGAGCAACGACCTGTGTTCATAACGCGCTCACGTCCACGCCGAGCGTTAACAGCAATCGATATTTGACTCACGTCTGACGGCGAAAAACAACTCGTGGCGCTTCAACGAGGAAGACTGCCTCCAACTTCCTGCAGCGTCACTCAACTGATATTAGATAATATCTGGCCCAGACTGACAGGCAACACGGTATTCATATTACTCTCGCACTGGCTGTGATGTCGCGTTATTGACGTTTAGAGTCTCAAAATTGTTTCTCCAAAATCAATTAGACGAAATATATAATAACATATCATGGTTGAAAAGAACGTGATGTTCGGTGACTTTCATTATTTGGTGCGTATCTTTTATCTGCCGTGTTTCTTACAGATCTGTGCTGTAAGGGAAAAGATGACCATGACCACAAGCTGGCACTCGATTTCAGGCACAAGGGTGTGGGAAGATTCTCTTTTTTAGGTAAGGGTGTCAGGGATTGGAATGAGTTACCAAGAGAAATAATGAATAATTTACCGAAAACTTTGAAAGAATTTAAAGATAAAATTTGTAGAGGGCAAATGTAGGTAGGTGCAGGATAGGGGGAAGATGGGTGTGTAGGGAAATTGCCACCGGAGCCTGTGCTCCATTGCAATTAAATTAAATTAAATTAAATTAAATTTCCTGAGTTCGCTCAGTCACCTTGATAGCTATTGAATGGTGAACGGTGACGTCACGCGCTGGTCTTGGCTCGTAAATTATAATCGACCAGAGATATTATAAATTCTAGGTGTGCACAATTTAGTATCTAAGCAACGGCGATGAAATGATATGCGAGAAAACATTCATTACGTCTGCTTCAGTAACATTTCATTCTTAAAAACTAATATGGTAAAACTTAACGGTTTTAAAAAAAACGTAGAATAAAAATGTACTTTACGATGCAACGAAGTCCTTCGCTACTGCCACGCTGCCCGGTCATCATTAGGTATTTACATCGGACACGAGACATGAGTTACGTCAGACTTGTTGAGGCTATTAAAAGTAAAAACGTGTGTAATTTTTTTAATAGCATTTTCTTAATTTTAAACGTTGGCTCCATGTTCACTGTTGTTGGATCACTTACATTACTTCTTTAGGAACTTTCAGAGATCGCCTCTGTCCGTGTTTAGCACTTCTATCATTATTTCTAAGTCCCTTCAAACTCAAAAGATTTTATTCAAATTTTGCAGAGGGAACCTTCAGGATGAAACACAGGTGAACTTTGTGTTTTAGCCACATCAGGTAAACCTGTTACGATCTTTGATCCTAAAAACACGGAATTGTTCTAAGCGTTTCATCATTTCCAAAACACCGGAACAGTTTTACATTAGTTGTTAATATTCTTGACCTTCACTGAGATCATGTTAACACTTCTTTTTTCCCGGGATATAACTGGTTGACTAATAAATGAAGTCTGGAGACCTGCAGCTATCTGTTTAAAAAAGCTGTTTCCTTCGCCGACTAAGACTGCTATAATTTCCTTAAAAATATCAAATGGACAGGTGGCTCGTATAGAACGGTATCTTGCTACAAATTTTGGATCATTCGCAAAATTGAGTTTTTGACACGTATTATATCAGACTGAACAGCCAATGGCCCAAACTAAATGTTTTGCGAGCGAAAATTGAACTACTGAATATCAATAAAATGCGTTCGGACAGAAATTTATCTTCACAACCCGTGGCTGTAAATTGCTGAGCTTGAAGTTACCTCATATCGCATTAATAATAAATGTTATCTTGAGATTCCTGTTATACCAGAATTTAGGAGAACCGCGAAAAGTACTGCAAGCATTCTGGGTTTACGCAATGAGCGAGAAAAGTTTATTGTATGAATGGTAACACTGTTAACATAATAACCTACCCACATCAGAATTTTCTCATTTTCTTGCTGTCAGAGTAATACTTTACAGTACTTACACTGGTGAGGCTTATGATTAAATTTTAAGCCTTCACGAAAGCCACTTAAGGATACTCTTATAATCGTAATAAGACAAGGTTGAGTAGGTACAATCAGTCCAAACTTTACTATTGTTAAACTTTCTCAACCTTGGAAGTGGAGGGTACGCAAACCCCTGGAGTGGTATAAGAGGTTTTCAGGGAAATCGTCCATTTTAATGAGTGAAGGATACATAAACTCAGTAAACATATAAATGTTCAAGGAAAATTGTTGTATTTTTTCACTAATATGTTTACGAACTCAAATAATAGTCCAGGAGGAGCGCATATGCCCTAAAAGGTTGAGAACCTCTAGTGTAGAATATACCTACTGTTCCCACTGCAGAATAACCCGTTGGGCCTAAGTCCCTTCTAACCAGCAAGTATTACCTCTAACCCACGACGAAAGCAAAGTAATAGCAGCAAGACATCCCAACCAATAATTCCATTTGATTTATTTATTGCTTATAACTGCAATCTCTCCTCCTATTGGTAGAGATTCCTCAGACGTTACGACGGCCTGGTGCTCAATCAGGTTCGAGTTTAGGTGTCTAAAGAAATTTCTACGAATCAGAGCATGGCCAGCGGAGTAAGGCAGTTGGAGATGCACAATTCCTAATTTCCGTGTTGTGTACCAAAGTCCTGCTTAAACCTCAGAACTCTTAGAGTGCGTTTGGAGCCAAGGGCATTCCGCACTATTGACGTAATTTATCCCTAGGACATGGTAGTAAGAATTTTCCAGTCCCTTTGGTGTCTTTATGTCGGAATGGCCACGTACCTGGAATTTCTCTCTCTCCCCATTTGTTCTCATACACACAATATAAAATAATATACTCAAAAACTGCCATCAAAATTATTTACACACACATACACACACACATACACACACACACACACACACACACACACACACACACACACACACAAACACACACACACACAAACAAACACACACACAAACAAACAAACAAACACACACACACACACACACACACACACACACACACACACACACACACACACACACACACACACACACACACACACACACACACACACATGCGCGGAATACCACTTAGAAAGGATCTAGGCACCATCCTTCTGTATCCTAGAATGACTAATTATTAATACCACGATGCTCGAATTGGGTCGATTTAATTTTTATTACTTGTAACTAAACAATTTATATCGTATACTATGGTCATGGATCAGTACTTACTTCCGGAGTACCCACTCGTATTGTTAGCACTGGGGGAGATGATTTTAATGGTGCTGCGTCAGCAGGCGGAGTCCGGAAGCGGCGCGACAGGTGCGGCTGTAGGGTCGGTCACGGCGCCTGCACTCTTTGTGGCTCTTCCTGCCGCGCCGGCAGGAGAGCTTGCAACGCGGCGGACATTGTCCCGCCACGGACACTGCGGAGCGTTGCGGGCAGTACCACCCAGCAGGGGTTAGCGTAAGCGTGCCTAACTTGAGTGAACAATTCTCCACGACTATAAACAGGGGGATGTGGAACACCAAAAGATCTTTTATTTTCCGACTCATTTGGGTTTTTAAGTATTTCTTTTTTGAAGTCCCCCCATTATTCGACTCATAGTCGAGCTGCCATCTTTTTTTGAAGACTTTAATAGCCACCCCTTCATTAGTTTTGCTCTGTTCTCTTTACTTACAGGCACGCCATGTTTGTGCAATATTTTTGGTTACTATGAGAAAGTACCTATACATCAGTATGATTAAATTTTCTGTTTTGTTCCCTATTGCTAGTTTTATAGATAGATCAGAACCGGTTTCGTATAGTTCTGCAATATTAGTTGTGTCTATGAGGAATCTGTTTTGCGGTGCTTAAATGTCCCCGATGTTCATGTTCGATTCTATGCCCCAGACTTCGAAGCCACGTTTTTGGTTTTTTGTACTACTTTTATCCAGATACACCAAGAGCTTCAATAAATCATACCGTAAAAAGAACAAGCCAGAAAAATGAAAACTTGAAGTGCTGACAATTAACAAAAGACCTCACGGGCAGCCCACAAATGTTTGCTTTTATTTATGTTTAACAACCAAATGCAACATATTGCCATAAATGTTACGTACTGCCAAAATTCAGTTTCCCTAAACTCTTTTTCCATAAAAGAAGTTTATATCATACAACATTTTCAGGGTGTTGAAATATATTTAAAAAAGTATATCGCATTACTTATTTTGTTATTTTTGTTATCTCGACGGAAAAAGGAGCATATTCAGTCGGAGTACGTCCTATATTAAAATTGTTGTCATTAATGTTCCGACAACCATCATTTGGCGAAAGATGTATTCGGATCAGTTTTATCAACTTTTATTAACTGTTTTGCACCAACAAGATGTATATTTTAAATTTTTTGACTAAATCCATGAATCCTAACAATCATGCGGGTATTTAATATTGAGATATATTAACTTAATACCGTTCCTAAAGAAACTATCCGAAAGTCTTTTGAACATGTGTCGCACGGATTCGGAGGTGACAATCCAGAAAATGTTCGGAAATAACTTTTCTGAGATGTTGAAAGTTCTCCGTGGAGTACTGTATAATCAGGGGTTATCAGAGTTTCGGATTTGTAATGTCTTATAATGGTAGATGCCATAAACCAAATCTGATAAGATGGTCTTGAAGATTCGGAAGCATGTTTTTTTAACAAGATCGGTTTTCTTCAATATGGAATATTAGTTAGAAAGATCGTAAGATCTTTTCCCTTGCAATGAAAAATGTCGAACCATAGAATCTTATGGACACCGATGCAGTTGTTCCAGAAATAAAGAGCTGTTTTCATTTTCGGACCTTTTTCATTTAACTTGGTGTTGTAGTATCGGAATGGTATGGAATTAATATTTTTTTACTTTGTTTTCAGTCACAAAAAAAAAAAAAACACAAAAATTGGTTATAGTTATTTCTGATAAATATACTTTGAAGCAGTTGTTCATTGTAAACAGAAATGGGTGCAACCGCTATAACCAATTACAAGTTTCATTTCTAAAGGCCCAACTTGTCCGCCATGACATTTCTAGATTAAAACGAAGCAGCAGGTTTTTTTTTTTTCAACAAACTTAAATGCGATCTTATAATACGCTGCTACTGTAGTACAGCACAGTTCATTCATATGAATCTCTGACAAGTTGTTAGAAGCTATCTTACTTTACGACAGCATAAGGATACGGGCGCATGTAAACAAACGTATCATTGTGTTGACAACGCCAGAAATAGGTACAGCTAACATTGGAACAGGTGCAGCATCGGCTGCAAGTTTATGGATATTCCCCGGAAAATCAGGCTGAGAAGAAAACAAAAGGATTCTGGACTTAAAAATTGCCTGAACGTTAATTTTTCGTAGTGCTTGAGAATGATTAATCTATTCGCGAACTTCTTTCAAACTATTATAATGCAAACAGACTTGCGACCAGACATTTGTGGAAATAGAGACCATGGGAATAAGTAGCAGATTTTCTTCAATTCCTTGTAATAATAATGTTCTTCCTCATACATTGTCACGAAAAGCTATTCTGAAATTAATAACCCTACTCGAAAAAACGCTTCTCATACAAACGGAACACAAGTTGTGAGCAAATAAGTTTGCGCTGCCAGGAAACTGCTGTACATTTCCCCTTTCAAAATTTAATTCAGTTGACAATTATGTCTCTCAAACGACCTCAGAGCAGATTCATCATACTTAGTTACCGAGAAAATCAAAGTTCAGGCGCTCTAGGTTTAACAAAATATAGGATTAAGTTTTTTTATCTTATTAAAAATAAGTGTGACAAATGTGTGACTTTATCACTTAAGCGTCAAACATGTTTCTGTAGGTTGTGAATCATAACAGGAATTTCAGCTTAACTAAATATACTGATGTAAATAGCCCAATAAATAACTCGTATCCCAACTGGGCATTTGATTTAATGTGGTGATTATCAGGCACGGGCCTTTAAATTCCCCAGCAATATACGAACTTCCACGCACGAGCTGAAAATTGTGTATGCGAGTCCCGTAAATGCTAAGCCACAGTTCATCATTCTTCTGGATACTAAGCGAGTGGAATTTAGAGGGAGAAATGGAGAATGGCTGAACATGGCTTAGAAATGCAGTGTGTAATGAAAAGATGGCACCAAAGAAATTCCTATTCTTTAGACTGTAAATTCAGTTTTTTAATATAAGCAGTGTGTTAAAAAACGTTAAATGTTTTAAGAGGTGACAGTATGCATTAAAATCAGACAAAAGTGAGCAGTAAAAATTAGGCTGCAAACGCTCACTATCGGAGGTAATAGCAGGTGCGCATTGTATTGTCCATTCATGGAAATGCATGCCTCTGCCCTAGGACATACGGAATCACGTATTCTTTGAAACTGTCCTGGTTGGTCCTGTAGCAGGATCGCGTTTTCAATGCATGCCAGCACGTTCAGAACCAACCAGGACAGTTTCAAAGAGGACATGATTCCTTGCGCCGAAGGACAGAGGCATTCATTGCCATGAATGGACAATACAATGCGCACCTGCTATTAACGGCGATAGTGTGCGTTTGCGGCCCAAGGTTTATTGGACACTTTCGTCTTATTTTACTGCAAACTATCACTTTCTAAAATGATTGATACTTTAACACCATGCACACTTACAAGACACCTTTTCTTTAACGAAATTTAACATTAGGCATGCATTGGTGTTGTAACCATCAGCCTTATATAGAAATTTTGGATAACATTTCAGCAGTTAGCGCTGATATAATGGGTTAAATAAAAACTTAGCAACCAGTTTCGCAAATTTAGTTCATAGAAATAGTCTTTATTAGCATTAATTAGAGATTATTTTCTTAAAAAAACATAATGGACTAAACAGCAAGTTTTAGGCCATTGCTCTGTGCTATAAAAAGGGGTACAATGGGAATCATATTTAGTTAGGACTTACTTACAGTCTTAACATTTCAATGAATATTTTCTGTCCTTTCTATTGAGAAACAGAGATTGTTCTTCAATTGAGATATATTTCTTTCGGGTGTTCCTTGAGAGGAAAATGCTCGTAAAACGTAGTTATACGGTTATTCCCAGTCACAAGGCTTACTCCTTTCCTTTTGAGCGCCCACGCTTAGCGCCCGAGGTGATCGAAGTATGAATGGAGCGCTAATGATCCCACCCTCGATAATCTCTAAAGCTGCAATTTCAAAGCCTGCGAACCTTCATCGAAGACTAAGCAAGGGCACTTCCACTAATCCCCTCTGACCTTGTCTGCTAAATGTGGGTCGAAGAGAGAGCATCACTGAAATTGCCTGTCTCGCGTTCTGTGGCTTCGCAGACTGAAGGCGAAAGGTACGGCAACAGTTGAACAGCTTGCTCAGATCGATTATGCTTCGAGATTTACCACTAGTCAAGTTCGAGGTTATTAGAGGAGGGAGAGGATTGGAAGCAAGGGACAGGAAGGAACTTAGCTATGGCCTTTTGAAGGAACCACCATGAGTGACATCGGGAATCTATATAGAAAGCGAAATCTGGATGCACGCATGTGGTTTATTCCGGAATTACAGGCCCGAGAATCATGAAAACCAAACGTAAGGTTAGCACGGAAACATTTTGAAAGCTTGACATTCAATGACTACTAACGGCAATCATAAGCTTAAAATATTACACTGGTTACATAGTCTACTACATCCTCATTTGTCGATGCTCTATGCAAAAAAAAATTCCAAAATATTCATCAATTCAACCCCATATCACTCCCAAAGGTGTGGTTATGAAAATAAACACTGTTTATAAGACACAAAAATGTATATAGAATCCGAATGAGCTGTTTTAACCAAGTCATATGCTGCCAACAAAATTCAAGTGATAGCCTCACTTGTCTGCTCGATAGATTGTGAAGATGTGTAAAAACTTGAAATATAATGTCGCCGGTAGCAGGAACTTCAAATAAATTTATACACAAATCTTATGAAGTTAAACCTTCCTGTTCCAGCGCAGGAGAGTAGACTATTTCAGAACTATAATTTGTTGAAATTAAATATTTCATAGACGCCAACGTTAGTGTTGAACCTCACATCGCACAAGGACTTTGAAACAATTTTGACTGCAAAATAAATAAATTATTTCAATATCTGTTCCAAGATATAATTGAAATTTACAAGTATATTTTTATCATTATTATTTTAAGAGTTTTGAGGATGTACCCAACTTTTCAGTGAAGCTTGTAAATGGCAAATATTTTGCCCATGAAATATTTAAAAAAAAGGTGGTTATTAAAATTTACTCGTGAATAATTTGAAATTTAAATAATGGTAATAATCTCACTACAATGGTCAAATTTTATTTTGCAAATAAATTCTATTTTGAGCAAGCAGCGTGACATGCATTTGTTTAGATTGTACTCTTATTTTCAGGGAATTTGTAAATGACATAAAATAGTTAATTAAAATTGTTGTATAATAAATATTGTATATTTTTTTGAACGGAATGTGACAGAAATAATAATAATAAAAAGCTGTCTTTCTCCATGGAAGACAAAGACTAGCGCACACTGATTTCCTGCGACAAGTTGAAGTCAAAGAGGCTCTTTGAATTTGTTAACCAAACTCCACGTACAACTGTCAGTTCATAGCGTACATTCTCTTCTTTCAGAGTAGAGTCATATACAGTGGAAGAATAAATATTAACGTAACTGCATTGACTAAAGTAGAAACAATTTCTAATTGCTGCTTCATGCGATGAAATTGTTGATGCCAGAATAATTTCCATTAGCGTCAATGGATAAGGAAACTAATTTCAAATCCAAAGATACCACAAACATTCTAGCAGAAAGCGTGCTTGCCTAAAACAGACATCTTAAACAACAGGAAAAATATTTATTTTTGCACCACGCTTACAGATATATTTGTGAACATAAAACAGCCCCATTTTTTGTCCTGAAGAGTATCAAAATAATCTCTTAGGTAGCCTCTATAAACTTTCGTGGCTCGACATAGGGGGACGGCGGGGGGATGGGGGAAGGGGTTGGGTTGAAAACTACCTCTGGGCTACGATTGAGGAAAAGAGGGGGGGAGGAGTTGAGAGCAAGCCACGTAGCTTTTCTTTCATATTATTTGTCACAGTTGAAATAAGTTACAGAACACACCAGCAAGTGAATATTTATTTTAGTCATTTAATTATGTCCGTATGTAATTTACGATAGATTGACACAAGAAGACACCATAAAATATCTTCTGGAATCGATAGGAAAAAGGTACGTTCCACGCGGGGAGAGGTAGAGGTAGAGGCAAGACAGGCTACGTGAGGGAGAGAGGGAGGCCAAAATGGAGCTACGTAGTTTATGGACGCTCCCTTGTATCAGATATCCGTCTATAGAAGTCACGCAACCAGACGTGGCTGCACCCTGTTTGTATGTGCGTGGGGGCAGCGACCTGTACGCATTCCCCGCAAGGTCGCGTGCTGCCCTGAACACACGCGGTACGTATATAGCCGGGGGCGTGGGAGGCAGGAGCGCCCACAAAGTTTCCGAGTCTCCCACCTCACCACTCACACACCACAGCCTGGCCACTCCGTTCCTAATAGAGGATCAGAAAGAGCTTAGGCTGACAAAAACACTTTGCAAACTCTTCGAGATGAATGTTCCACAACGGCTGGCTGATAAATTATGAGCCAGACTGTGAACAAAGTTACGTTCGCTAGGATTCTCCCTTGCATGGGTCCGAATCAGTCTGTAATTCTCAGTCCGGCAGTTTTCTCTTGGAATATTAGTCAAAATGAAAAAGTAAGTCTGAAAGTCATTTTTAATTTTTTAAAAAAAACTCTTTATTCGGCGTAATCTGTCACTACCTTCATTATACAAACTGAACAGTATAGCTCACCATACTGATCAAAGGATTTTCTGTTCAAACTCTATAGCCACCCGACAAGTTTCAATAGTTAAAAGAAAGTCACTAGAAAATCTTTACTCCAAACGAGACTCCAGAACTTGTCCTTAATTTCATTTCTTATGAAGCTAGCATATTCATTAAATTTTAAAGTTGGATGTCCGATTTTTATGATGTTTCGTTTTTAAAAGATTTAATCTCAACTTATTGAACCGGATTAGGGTTTCCAGCATTATTCGAAAAACAAATTTGACAGACGTGCTTTTTACAACTTGCCTTGAAAACTGATTATAATTCGATTAATCAATTATGCATTTTCTTGCCTGTCTACCCTTTCAGTAATCGACGAGGTAATCAATGTCAGAGCTCTCAAATAATGTTAACAATGAGAAGTATACGGTCCATGGTTGTTAAAATTAAGAACTACCCCAACTTTTGCGGAAGTAATTGTTGCAAAGCGAGGAAAACAAAAAGCTCGACGGCTGTAAAGGCATTCGCAGTGATAATTTAATATAACTCCTGACATACTGATAAGAAAGAAATTTTCCACGTTAGCGAACAACTATTTTCCCGTGATATTAGTCTGAAATAAATAAACTAAGCAGCAGTCCATTCAAGCCTGGCACAATGCAATATATCACTTTTTTTCAAAAGTAAACTTTAAATCAATTTAAATTTGTGAAATATTTAAAAGAGGTTGTGATGGGAAAAAAGTTTATCGGACTTGATCGTCTGTATATACAATAAACATTTCAAAGATGGTCGAGAACATGTACAGAAATTAACCGCCCTTTCCTTCGTCCTGCAATTGCAGCCAACAGAATGTTTTCTCAAGGAACGCGTATGTCACAGGAAAGAAGACAACAATGCATTTCAACTGTACGCGACTTATTTCTTTACTTTTGTAAATAAATTATAATTTAGACGTGAACATCGCTCGCCCACTGGCAGTTTGACATGTTTCTGGATCTGACGACACATTTGTTGAATTAGAGTACTTTGTGTCTTCAGAGTTGTGAGGCATGTAAACGCAAGACATTTGTTTTCCTGCAAATGGACAACAGTACCATTATGCGAAAAAGCCGTGTCATTTCTACAAAATTTGCCCATCGCATGAAACCCCTGTAACGAACATTATCTAGGAGTCACATGAGTCGTTACATACTCGGGTTTTTCATTAGTTATAAATGAGAACGTGGTGCTTAACTGCTGTTCGCTTTGCAACTTGCCGTACAAATAGATGATAAGCGGTTCTTTTGCACACAAGTCCGAGCTTATCAAACATTAAGTGCACAACTGGGGATGACGTATTTGATAAGGAAGAAGACGGAGCGTCACAAATATTTTGTGATTTATCAGTGAGACATTTAGGACTTTCACATCTTATATTATTATTTACGTACTGTCGGATATTCTTCTTATTGTTTATCACATAACTCAGATTTATAGAAATACCAGCGTTTCTTACCAGGTCCGCTTGCGTTGTACTCATATTTCGAAGACGTAAATGGTACAAAAAACACAATTTCGTGTAGTAGTGGGGAGCTGAAATTCAACTTTTGAGTATTCAGTTACTACTGGGAGTCCTATACAGGAAGTCGAACAGTAGAAACCACAGACGTCAAAGGCAACATTCAAAACGTATCACCGAACGAAAGCTTTTCTTTTTTTTTAACTGATTAACGTCTCTTAACGGCGAGGTCTTTAGAGACGGGAAAGGATGGAGGGCAAGGAATGGGAAGGAATTCGGCCATGACCTTTTTAAGTAAGCATCCCGGCATTCACCTGGAATGATTTGGGGAAACCATGGAAAACCCAAATCTGGATGCCCGGACGGGGATTCGAACCGCGGTCCTCCCGAATGCGAGGCCGAACGAAAGCATCAGCAGCATTATCGACTTTCAATACATACGGCAAGCATGTAATAAGTTCAAACGGAATGACCGGGAGTTGATGCCATATCTTTAAACGCAGTACATTAGGCCAAAGCAATTCATTAAGTCATATAATAACCGCATACATCATGTTCTGAGAGCCATAAGAACAGAACACATGGTGCCGTATCTAAACGTTACGCTCTGCCTACGACTGCTTATATGAAGCAGTTTTACGAGGCAGCAGTGACAATGACGTGGCCCATTAGCCAACGTTTCATGTTACGAAAACGGACTTCGATCGAAACGCACTTACTACTGGTACGTTAGTTTTTATAGGTAGACGTGATGAACTGCACTTCCATGTATCTGCTTGGTGGACTTCCCTTTAATTAAAGTGAAGAAATTATTTGCAGGTTAAAAGTAAGATGCACAGTAATAGTTTATACTGAGGTATTGCATCAATCACTGCAATCTCTCTGTTGCTACAGTCATTCTAAAACATTTAAAAGTATAAATGTTATTCATTTCAAATGTTCTTCACTACACTTAGTTTAGCTGACCTGAAATGACAAGGAAATGCAACTCCATTTATAAAGCAACGATCATCCCATTTATTCCAAGCTATACACCTTGTCTAGGACATTAGACGCGGAAAAAGAACTGGAGGACAAGGAATCGCGGAATACCCAAATCTGGATGGCCTCTCTTTTTTATTCGTTTCTTATTCTCTCTCTCCCTTTCTATTTTTGCTAACGCTTACTTCAAAATTTTCGTAGTTTCCACTGAAAGGCAATCAAGTGTCCTAAATCGATACTACTTAATAAGTCGGCCACTATGGTATTCCATCTGCCTTGAAAATAATTTCTAGAACTAGATTGATTCCCAATGACACATTTAGTCTGGTTACCTCGGCGAGTTTTGTGAGGTGTCGGGAGTTTATACATCACGTAGAACTCCGCATTAGCTAGATAAGTTTTCACATAAACTTATACTGCAGTAATAAGAAAAGATATTAAGGTTGATAGTGACGGCAAAGACGGTAATATAACCTGTTATTTAAGGACCTGGCGTCGAAAGTTCTCTTAGGTCCATCAACGTTCTGAGTAGAGGACTTGTAACGACAGATCTCACCGCCAGTATCTTGACCTGATTTCGCGAGTGTTAAAGTTTACTCGAACAAACAAGACCCCTCCTTATGGTAAACTGTAGTCATCAAATAGTGCCTTGATGCCCGGGCTAGCTAGCGAATAGTTCGTTTGTCTTACGAAGCAAGCATCTTAGGTTCAGGTCAGGCCTTCAGCATGGATGCTTTACATTCTGTGTTGTGTTTATCTTACGGTATCATTCGTAAATATTCGGAGCTACACAAAAACTAAATTCATAATACATAGTTTCAATAAAAACGCTTTCACAGCTGCCTGTAAGATCAAAATCTCAGAATGCCTCCCCCTATTTTTAATTTAAAGGCACAGTTCCTCGTTGGAACAAATATAGAACAAATTTAGATAAGGTTGTTCAGAGTCGCTACTGACGGCATACGCAGATATTTTACTTCCACAAGGACTTGAACCGTAACACCGAGGGTGGTGGGTGAGCGGTAACTCTCTGGTCTCGCATTCGGGAGGGCGCAGGATCGAATCCACTTCAGGGCATCCAGATTTCAGTTTTCCATGGTTTACCAAAATCACTCCAGCCGAATTCCGGGATTGTTCTTGTAAAAATCTATGGCCGAATTCCTTCCCATTCCTTTTCCAGAGTTCTTTCGTACCTCTTAATGACATTGACATCGACAGGGTGTAAATACAAGGGAAAAAATAACATTTTAGTATTTCAGACCGATTTAATAACTTTAAAAAAAGAAGATAAACATTTTTCCAATCGTACTATAATGTATGTACGCAAATGTAACATTCAAATGTCGATATATTAAATGGCCTCCGAAGGTAAAATACGTCCGAATCATATTGTTAAACAACAATGTCTCGGAATTAGTATTCAGTGCCAGAACAACATGCGCTTCATTAGTCATAATGAATATAGGCTCCCAACATTAACATAATTGAAAAAAATAGTAAGATACAAAAATGAACGGAAAATACGTTAAGTGTCTATAAAACGTAATCCACAACTTGAGGTAGGCAAACTAAGACAGTTTGGCAGACATAGCTCGACCAATTCCTTTCTTCCAAGATAAACAGCTTAAAGTATAACGCGAAACAGAGCGATCCCGGTGTGTTTGCAACCAGAAAACAAGCTTTCATGCAGGTAAATGTTAGCGTAAACGCCTGTAAAAGTTCCCTCCACTTTGAGCATTAAACCTGATACTTTCACTGGCGCAAGACTTAAAGATACCGAAGAGGAATACAAAATATGGGAATAAACAGCTCACGAAAAAAGATTAGTACAGAAGAAGCCACATCGAAACAAAATAAAATGAGAAGTGTCAAAGTGCGAATCGAACATAGAGCAATCAGAGTTTCAAGCTGTAACGACATTCACTGAAATGAATGTAGTCACAAAAATCGACGCTCGATATATTTCCAAATTTGATAGTACACTATGGCCCACGCGCCGCGACTTGCAATTCGGATTGATTATACTTACAACCCATCCTATCAAATAGGATGCAACGTGCACCGAGTATTTAAGAGCACTTTCGATAAAATAGTATTGATATTCAGAATAGTAATTAAAAACTAATACGTATCTCGAGTATTTCTTATATTTGCTGCTTACATACAGATATATATATATATTTAAAATCAAATTCGTAGGTAATGCAGTTTTTGAGATCTGGTAATAAAATTGTCCAGAACTAAGGACTTTGGCGTCTTCATTTTCCATGAAAAATTGTCTTAGTCCATTACCTGACAAGCTCAAAACATCAATACCACACAAGCTGAAGTAGAAATTTTTTCGGCTCCTTTGCTTTTATAGGATACCTCTTTAATATAATTTTACAGAACGTAAAAAAGATATTTGGTTTTGGATCAATAAAATTTGAAGTCTTAAACTTATTCCGTTAACACGAGCAGGAGGTCTGATCTACAGATAGCGGAGCGAAAATAGTTGGGTTTCGCCTACAACATCTGCCTTGCGTCGTTTCATATCAGTTACAACTAGCGTTGCCAGGTGTCCCGATTTGCTCGGGACGTCCCGATTTTCAGGGGTCTGGGGACACGTCCCGATTTACCCTCGATCGGGACGCCAAATGTCCCAATTTGTCACCTAATTATAAAAACCCATCACTCGTCTAAAAAAATAAAATCGCGTGTCACACATCGAGACGCATTCATACCCAACCATTGGTGCTATTCACGGTGCATGGTACAACTGACCCCACTAAGCTGCACATTGTGCCAAAAACACTATAGCATATTTCATGGTGGCAAAAATGACATAGCAAAACACAAGAAATGCAATGAAAACAAAAAAGAATGGAGTTTCAGTATAACAAAATCGCTGAAAATATTTTTAACACCGATCAGATGAGCACCCAAGAATCAAAAAGTGATAACGTAGCTGCTTAAGTTACGATGACATATCACTCTGTCAAGGACACCTTGTCATTCGGTTGTGAATCAAAACTCGATCGCACTTTGTATAATGATTCTAAAATTTGTGAGAAATTGTCACTTGGGAGAACAAAGGCTATTGGGATTGCAGATACTCGTAATGGTTTAGGTTCGCCATCTATTCAAATACGAAACTATTCAAAATAGTACATTTTATACTGTTGCAACTGAAGCTTCCAATCACGGTAGTACATTAATTATTTTTTTTTGGCGATTTTTAGATTTTACAGCCCAACCAGAATTTCAGAAATTTGACTTTTATGAAGACGCGAATTAAGCTCCATCAGCCACATATAAAAGTTTAGTGACACTACTGAGCTCAGTATTGACATTAAACATCTTACTAGTTACTATGCAGACAAGGCAGATGTGAACTTCAGGCGCCACAATTGTTTTTCCAGTTACTGAGTTACTGCACCATAGTAATAATCAAATTATATCAGCGTTATATCCCGCACACAGTTTGCATAACAGTGTAAAATATGCTCAGTGTATGAGTAAATTTTAGCTGGAGAATTTCATTCTGAAACATAGTCATTTCTCATGCTACGCCAAATGAGTTGAACCTATAAAACACTTTTATGAGACGTATGAATCTGAATATTTGCTTTCATGGCATCAATACCGGCTTCAAACGCGGCAGCTGAAAGGAAATTATTCCAGATTAATATAATTTGGTCTAAAAGTTCGAATAATCACTCGAGCATGTAAAAGCAGTTAAACCAGATCCAATTTGTCTTATAGCGAATTTTATAATTACGTTATAAAAAATAAAAAAACGATGAAATAACTAAATACAATTTTAATCTTTATATACAAAAATGAATTACTGTTCGCTTGTCTCGCTAAAACTCGGGAATGGCTGGACCGATTTGGCTAATTTTGATCTTGAAATATTTTTGGACGTTCGGGGAAGGTTTAAACGGTGAGAAAAAATAGAAAAATTGCAAGGAAAGTACTGAAAATGACAATTCAATCTTTTATATATAAAAATCAATGTGGGTTTGTTTGTCCTCTATGCACTCCTAAACCGTTCATCCGATTACGGTGAAGCTTTGGTGAGTTGTCCAGAGCGTTTCAGAGGTGGTTCCTAAGAAATAATAAAATTTCCCAAAAAAACACCCCCTCTTCCCCATAACACCCCATAATTTAAACAATCCAACAGATATTGTCTGATTTCCACCAAAATGTGCACAAGTATACTTAAAAACGATTTGAAAAATATTGCCTACATATGGTTTCCAATAACGCATCCCCTCATCCCCATCACATTCCCCTAATTTAGACAAACCCACAGATTTTATCCGATTTTGATGGAAATTTGCACACGTATACCATAAAATATACTATAAAATAAAATACTATAAAATATACAGAAAAATACTGCCTAAGTATTGTTTCAAAAAATGCAACCCCTCTTCCCCTTTACATCCCCTTAATTTTTACCAGTGTACCTGGAATCACCAAAAACATTGCATATCCAATACAATTTTAGAAATTGAATGAAACAGTAATTAAAATTAAAATACGAACTTTCAAATTTATTCATTTAATCTATATGTGTACGCAAGTCTATCAATAGCAAAGCATTGCAATCTTGGGTGATCTTCTGCCAGTTAATTCCTAAGGCCCTGCGAATGTCTTTAACCCATCCGTCTGCCTCTCGGTTTGTGGTGATCTTTTGGACTCCTTTCTAACACTATTTTTGTCCCTCTTTGGACTTTTCTCCGCGCAATATGGCCAGCCGATTGCCACTTAGATATCTGTGACCTTCGTAACTGACCTAATGTCAGCTGCTCTTTTCCAATACAAACTGTTCTCTGACAATGCTGCATGCCTTAAACAACTGACTATCATGAAATAAAACACTATCTACAAGACAATATAGTGTGTTATTTTAACGATACATAGCTTTAGTCTTCTTTAGAACATTACCAGCATTCCGTACCTCAGTGTCGATTACTCAGTAATGCGCTCCGTTCACAGCGATCACATTTTGATGCAAGCGCTTTAACATAAATCAACAACATTTGAATTATCGTGTATTTAGATTTTATAAATGCAAAATAGTGTCACTTGGAAGTTTGTCAGTGCGTGAGTACTTTATTTACTGTTATTGTTTTAAAATGCGAAGGAGAAGATGACCTTACTTAGGTCGACAAAGTCAATCAAATGTGCGACGAGCTACCTCACGTGCAAACCGCACTGATGACCAGCGAGAGACAGATAATGATAATACGTTATACATATTTGATGTAGGTGATATGAAGTTCACCGGATCAGCCAGTAATAAAATAAATACTCTAGTCAGCAAGTCAGACTAATATTATAATATTTAGTGAGATTCATAAGTTCCTATCATATGATAGACATATTATTGAAATTATCTCTGTCCTCCATATTTTTTAAAAATAAACGTGAATTATATAAAAACTTAATTTTTGGAATCGTCCCGATTTGCAACGCCGAATCCCGATTTTTTTACCTTCAGTCCCGATTTTTAACAACCTGGACCTGGCAACACTAGTTACAATATTCAACGATCCGACTTGTAGAATGTCCCTATCCACTGTGATGACGCCTCCCTGAGCCGTCTCCGCCCGGCGTTGGTCGGATTGTGGAAATATTTTACCTAGGAATATTTTGCCCATGGAAAATCCATGATCGTGTAAGTAATGTTAGAGGAGTCTCTAGATGCCCTTTGGGCGTTTAGTGCAGTGGCATCCCTCTCTGCTTTCCACATCCTAACGTCGGTGATCATTTGATTCATCCAGTTTTAATGAACGTTTCCGACTCCAAGGATAAGGGGGTGCCCTGTTTGGAAGCAGCGGGTGACTCCTTATACCGTGAATAGTGGTCTCCAGTGCCTCGTCCGTGCGAACAGCGCATCACGTAAAGGAGATGTTGATATCCAGTTTGAAGAGGCTAATACAGTCTCTTTCAAACCACACTTCGCGTATGGAATCCTAAAAACTAATATTTTTAACAGATAAGGATACTAATGTAGATGTAAGGTAGTTCAGCAAACTCAATTAAGTGTAACTACGTATAGAAACTGGTATGTAATTATCTACCAACAGAAAGGAAAGAGGAAAGCACGCCGATAAATCATATCAAACGATGCCGGACCTGGCAGTGAAGGATCTGTCACTCTGAATTCGCATTGGGAAGGTCACTGGTTCGTGTCCGGTGTAGGAAATGGGTCGTTGGGTCTGTCCTGTACTTGGTTGAAGCAATACACTGTAAAAGTTGAATGATGTACACAGACAATCACAATAATAAGAGATCTGACTGTGTGGCTATAAAGCTAAATACCACTTAAAAAAGATGAAAAGATATAAATTTTGAAAACAGGACATAATCAGTGTTAATGAAGACTATGACGTAAGGAGAATCCATTCTGTATGTGGTTGCGCGTCCTTAGTGTTATGTATCTTACGAAGCCTCTCGTGTAGGTACAGCAAGCAAATGGCCGCTAATTGGAGAAGGCTCTCCGAGACTGTTTGGCCAGTGCTTGCTCTCGTAGGAGTACCTCATTACTCTCCTTGCCGCAGTGGTCGAGGCGGCTGTCAGTTCTTTGTCCCTACTGGAAGCGCCACCCGCCGCATTCCGTCGCCCTGTTATTATTCTGCAGGCAGGCAGAATGGCGAAGCTTCTTGTGAAATACTGCGAAAAGTTCCCGTAACGAAGTTTGCTCAGGAAATGAGAAACTCATTTCTTGAAATAAGTTGAACTCTAAGCCGTATCTCTGCTGCTGTCTCAATAAG
Organism: Vandiemenella viatica; assembly: GCA_031002005.1. NCBI lineage: Eukaryota > Metazoa > Arthropoda > Insecta > Orthoptera > Morabidae > Vandiemenella > Vandiemenella viatica. The sequence continues at coordinate 189,194,578 of JARYHS010008074.1, read as the reverse complement.
TTGGCTGTCAACGGTTGCCATCGATTTCTTTCCCCCTTTTCACATCAGCTGAGCGAACTGGTTTATCCGAAGAGACTTTGCCCATTTCCAAAGGAAGAAATGAGATAGTCGTTGCATTTTATGTTCGTATAATTAGAGGCTGGCATCTGATTGCGTTTCAATACACGCTGCGTCTTTTGACTAATAGAAATGTAACCCTATGACCAATGCAGTCATACAGATATTAACCGCACAAATTAAGAGGGTTTTCTCCTCATATGATATGTTAGAAACATCCAAGACTGATTAATAAACAAAATGATCACCTTATCTATAGCCACAAGACCCAGAAATAAGCCTGATACAGCCTTGAAACAACTTCTAAACCAGAACAGTACACTGTTTATAACCAACATCATGATATGGTACAGAGATCCTATCAGTTGGGTCATAATGTATTCTCAACAAAGGACCAGGGGTTAAAACGACCTGTCCCCTACCACCAACACTCTATACTGATCATGATTTTATTCCTTAACTGACAAATTAGACGTTGAATAACATACGTCCCGCTAAAATCCATTCAGTACTAATTTTAATCTGACAAAAACATGGCGGTAGCCGAAAACTACACTAGCAGTTTTCTCCCTTAATTGACGTTTGTTTTATTTTCCAGCTCAAATTATTGATTATTACAACACTCCAACAAAATTATTCTAAACTTTAGTGTAATCAGATAGATTAAACAAATGAAAAGTGTTTAAATAAGGCATAAAACCTTCTCTTTCTTACCTGCCATCAGTCTCTGAACTGGATTGATCGAATCCTCCATCTCTTCCTATCTTGCTCTAATCTCTTCATCCCACCATACTCCTTAAAACCTACGAACTCAATTATCGATTTCATAATTATATTCTAATCTAGATCTTTCTCTTCAGTTCTTACCTTCAACTGTTCTCTCAATACCTCTACTAACAAATTAGCCATTCCGACATATATTAAAAAGTTCCGCACCAATCTGACTCTTCTTTCTGTAAGACTCTTCCACAACTTTTCTCACCCGTAATTTCCAAAACACGTTCATTTCGTACTTGAACTGTCCACCCAATTTTCACCATCCTTCTATATCGCCCTATTTCAAATGCTTCGATTTTCCTTCTTTCTGGTATTCTTAAGTCCATTCTTTACCACCATACAGTGCTGTGCTACAGATATCTACATCTATACTCTGCAATTCACAAAATTGTGGGTGGCAGAGGGTGCTCAGCACCAAAGCTAATCTAGACAAAATATGAAACGTAATGCAAAGAAAATCTAACCAATGATTATAAATAAAGTTGTTTCTTCAGCAACAAAAATCTCTCTCTAAACTTTTTCAGCTGCTGCCAGAATATTATCGGCTGTAATATCTAATTAATTTGGGCGTGATAAAATTTTCTATAGAAAATTATTATTATTTCCAAAGTTGAAACTAACCACTGCCTATATTACGGGTAGAATACTTCCGTTCCCAAAATGTATTACACGGAGAACATTTATTAGTGTCAACGCCAATAGGCCTATATTGCAACAAATAAAAGTAGAGGTGACATATCGATGCCCTTATTTCTTACTTAGGTTTAGATTAGAGCCAGGAGAGAATTTTAGACAAGGAACGGGATTGAAAGATGTCAAAGTGTTTTGAAGTAACCATTATGAATCTGGGCTGGAGCGGCTTCAGACACAACGACTGAAAACCGAAATCTGGATGGCCGGACTGGGGATCAAACCCGGATCCTCCACAGTGCCAGGCCCGAACGTTACCATCCAACAACACATTTCTATATGGAATCGTTCCTGAACACGTAGATACACAACAGCAGCCCTAACAGCTACGTAGTTATCGAGAGGGTCCCTAATTAGCTCGGCGGCACCCGCAGGAAGAAACGCCTGGGACGGGAGACAGGCGAAAAAGAGGAGCGGAGTACAGCGGCCGGGAACACAGCCAAGCCGGCAAGGCGGCGAGGAGGGTGCGCACGAGTGGTTCCGTTTATTTTCAACTGAGGCTATCTAAAGGTGAGGTGCACAACTGCTCCGCTAAACAACGTTTCAAACTCAAACGCTACTGTATATTTCATTCTCATAATAGGACCAGGTGTCTATTCTCACCAAAAAATACTACATGCTACCGTTTACATCATAGGTTTCCAATCTTCTTTTGAAATACCGCCCACTTTTCGAAAAAAAAAAAAACTACACCGACTCCCCCTTTTTTTTTTGTAACTGCTTTACGTCTCTTTTTAACATCGAGGTCTTTAGAGACGGGAAAGGATGGGGGGGCAAGGATGGGGGGGCAAGGATGGGGGGCAAGGAATGGGAAGGAATTCGGCCATGGTCTTTTTGAAGGAAGCATCCCGGCATTTGCCTGGAGTGATTTGGGGAAACCATGGAAAACCCAAATCTGGATGCCCGGACGGGGATTCGAACCGCCGTCCTCCCGAATGCGAGGCGAGACACTCCCCTTTTGTAGTAAATTCAATGTCAAGTTGACTTACAAACGTCGACATCTAACGTATTTTAAAAAGTGGAATTTAATAAAGAAATACGATTCTTATCACGATTAACGTACTTTAAAAATGATACAACAATGACCACTGAATTACATGTATGATCCTTAAACTGTAAACTTAGGAGGAAATTGTGCAAAATATGTATTTTACAAGAGTTCTACAAGTAACAAAACTCTCAGAGTAACGAAAAAAATTGTTACGTGCCAAAGAAAGTCAGAGAGACGACAAAACTATCTCAAATGATTAATTTATTTAAAATCTGGTTAGAAATCATACGCCATCTTTTTTTTCCTTACTGCTTTACGTCATAAGAGGTGGGAAAGGACTGTTGGCAATGAACGGTAATGAATTAGGACTTGGACTTTTTGAAGAAACCATCTCGGCATACGGCTGAAATGCTTTGAGGAAAACCCTAATGAGGGTGGTGGGGCGGGGATTCGAATCCGCGTTTCTCCAAATGCGCCATCTAATAAAATCAAATTTAAAAAAAAAAAAAAAACTGAAAATACAGAAACACACGAAAACATTAATAAATGGAGGCTTTTCCGGTGTATTAACTGTATAAAATGTTCTCGGGTGTACCACCGATGGCACTTCCCCAGAACTTGAAATCAGAGAGCGATTTCGAAACGTTGCTTCAAACTGACGATGTCCTCTCCGTCGGGAGACCCGAGAACATTTGATACACGTAAATACATATCACTAAAACGTTAAATACATGTTAGTCGAACTTCAGTAAGATTCATACTATTATAGTTTTAGTATATTTTTTAAAAAATAAAAAGATCGAAATGGAAACTAATACTTTTTTTTAACTGGTTTACGTCTTTCAACAGGAAAGGATGGGGGCAAGGAATGGGAAGGAATTCGGCCATGGGCTTTTGAAGGAAGCATCCCGGCATTTGCCTGGAGTGATTTGGGAAACCATGGAAAACCCAAATCTGGATGCCCGGACGGGGATTCAAACCGCCGTCCTCCCTAATGCGAGGCCAAAACGCTAGCCGTTACACCACCACGCTCGGTGGGAAACTATTTGTTGCAATAAATATATACATATATATCACATACAGCATTATTGCAGGGACCTTAATGCACACAAATGTTTTAGGCCGCATTCAGACCCGAAACAATACGGTCAGCAATAAGAGAGAAAAACACTACTAAGTTGTCATTAATAGTATCACAAACAACTGAAAACGAACATCTCTGTACATTTCGCACACAAAATACTTTCGCTTTCCACAGAAAGCAAAACTGAAAAAGGAAGATGAATGTTGTAGGTACGAGTGTTTTGTCAAGACCCATGTGCTTATGCTGATGTAGAGCTGAAAACAGCTTGTGGGGTCAGCACCGTGCCCTTGACCCTGGGGTCGGAGCCCTCTGCCTTTCGCAAGATACAGTGTTCACGATTCTCATGCGTTTTTAATTCGCTACGGCACTGGAAATAAAACTCAGATAGTCTCACAAATACAAGAGTGCTGCGATTCTATTTTATTTCATGTCACAGGCAAACAATCAATTATAGAATAATAAAGTAATTCCCTATAACTCAGTTAATTTCCAATGGGAAATGAAGATTGTTATACTGATCAAAAGTTGTCTAACTTCTGATCTCGTCAATACAGAAAAACTTGATGCTTCGATGACGATTGAAACGTTACTCGTGTCATTATTGTCTCCGACAAGTGTTAGATTGCTTACGTTGCACGCATAGCAGCAAGGTACTTGCCACATTCGCTGTTCTCTACGTATAAGCCAAGAAGCAACTTAAACCTCTATCGGTAGCAAGTGTCACAGCAATAAAGCTTTACACTGGACATAATCAGGGCAGAATCAATCGGAATGTCAGAATAATCATCACCACAATGGGTAATCACGCACGAACGAGTATGATATAAAAAATAATCTTCTACTTCATTTTTGTTATCAGGGAATAAGCAAACTATTACAGCGCACGAGTTGTAGATAGTATCGTATGGATAAAGCTTTTCAAATGATAAGTCCAACAAATATCTTTGCTGTTTTCGGCAGAGCAACTAATCCATCCAATACGACTGAAATCACGTTCGTTGATGTTCAAATCACCATCAGTTTGGCCGACAACACATCTGTTACACGAACATAGCGGCATAATGATGCTCTGTAAGAACAGTATTTAATTTCCATATCACACACATATCAGCTTTTCAAAACCTATTCAGTTTTCATTGCACAGAAATCGTCAGTTTGATATGGGTGTTATATGCAATTGTGTGTGGTCGTCTTTTTGGTGCTCCTGGCGACCGTTTAATGTGGTAGACTCACGCAGGAAGCTGAGTAAGCCGACAGGAAACTCGACCAGTCTTTTTTTGTGGCCCAAAAGATCGTGTCTGGCATTTCAAGGTTAATTTTCGAGCCGTAAATGCTCTCTCTTCCCTTAAATAAAATTTATAACGCAGGCTCATGCACCAGTCAGGTTTAACGTAGGAAAACACTTCAAAATAACCTTCTGTTAGGAACAGGAGTTATGCAGTAAAATCTTTGTTACGGAGGAAAAGATTCCTTACTATCACGTTATTGTTCACCTCATTCCCAAAACCAAAACAAAATATAACTTTTACTTTCAAGCGTCTTTGTTTGTTCATTCTTTGCTTCCAAATTTAGCCTTTACTCAGTCAATATTACTAAAGTTAAGGATCCTATTTTATTTACATTGGAAATTTTTTTGAAACCATCTAAAGTTATTTTATTACTAATTGATAATATTATAAGAGCTCTAGAATTCGTGGGTAGTAAGAAATACAAAATTAAGAAAGAAAGAGATTTGTAAGAAGGAGGAAAGAGATTTGCAAGTGTGTTTGATTGGCACAAGAACCAAGAGCAATAGGGAACGAACTGAAGTCTGTCTAGCAAAATCAACTTAAAGAAGGAATGATCTCTTCTAAAACAACATCTTTTCGTGAGCAAAGATAAAAACTACCCTTGTTTCCATTGAGCTGAGTGGAATGCAAATATTTTTTCGCGGATCAAAGTAGCAAGGCTGTGAACACACCCACGAGTCGCGAAAAATAAATACAAATGTGTGCGTCAGTGCCGCATCCTCAGCTGTCAAAACAAATACAGCCCGTGAGACACACATCCCGGCAACTCCAACCACTGCACCACACACTTCATTTTATTTTGTCGGACCGGCTCGTCGACGTCAAAATCAGTAGAGCCGTGAAAGGATAGGGAAAAGGAACAGGAAGAAATTCAGTTTTGTCCTTTTGGAGAACCATCCTGGTATTCCACTGGAGTGATTTCGATAAACCATGAAAACCGAAATTTGTTCAGATAACATACAGAATCTTGAGTCGTTTTGTAGCTAAAATGTCATGAATTGTGTCAAAGTATCAGTTCGGTCGTGATACTGCTGACATCTGAGCTGTAATGAATATCTTACCAAATACGGTCCAGCATATAGGTCGTCCCTTTTGTAGCTGCGGCATAGATCACATTTCCAACTAAGGTGCAATATAAGCTCTCAAAAATCCAAACGTTTGGTGATCGAGGTGGCTATGCATTGGTACTGGATGTCAAGGTGCATTGTGTCACTGTGTTTCTTGTAGCAAAGGGATATTATCTTTTTCGCCGTCATCTTATTATGAGAATTTTCAAGCACATACAGATAAAGGATACCACAACATACGAGCACCTTTCACACTAGCTCTGGCATTTTATCTGAGGATGCCGCTGGCACTTCAGTCTGCTCAATTTGGTATTAAGGCACTCTATTAGTAAACCACTAGATGTTTTGCTACAAAATAACACCTCAACAGATCCCTATGTTATCCGGTTAAATTTCTATAGACCTTAAACACTCTAAAATACTTTTAAAAAGAATCATGCATTTCTAAGCTTTAATCATTTCGATATTACCCGATACAAAATCAAATAAAACTAATACAGCTTTAAAACAATATTTCAGTCTTTAAAAAAAATGTAAGTAGAGAAGGCTTTACCAACGTTAATAAATAAATATATATATATATAAAAAATCTTCGTCAGTTACTTCCGTCTACTGCGTATGTTACACGCTACAATAAGGTCTGAGCCTCCAGGAACAATTTTATTGATAAAAGTTCGAAACGTACTGTGCATTATTATTAAAAGTCCGTCAGCCTGTCGATACAGAGATAAGCTTCTTCGTTCGCAATACGGTTATTATCTTCAAGTTGAACGAACTGACTGACTGACGCAATTGGTGTCAGTAAAATTAGCTATTCCAGTGACATTGAATGGTTTTTATTAACATGCACCACGTGAACAGTGACTATCACTAGCTACAAAGGTCCCAGCTCGCAGAGAAGAAGCGATAAAACGACGCGTGATCGCGTGTCATTAGGGCATAACAGTGGGGAGCGAGAGATAGATGGACAGATCATCTGTCAACGGTACAAATTGCCCCCGTTTATCATGGCCTGAAAGCGAAGTTCTTTTATGCTGGCACAGCGACAAGAATAAAGCTGATCATGTAGTAGGCCTACGAAAATAAAGGTACCCAGTGGAAGTGTGAAAAAAAGGAGGAATCAGCTTTGCCAATCACTTTGGACTAATTTAAAAACTCGCAACGTTCGTCAGTTGCATTCAGAACCGTGACCGCAATATAAAATAAGCAGATATGAGTTAACGGTGCAAAGAAAGTATCGTGGGAAATGAGAGCCAGTTGCAAGGATAAAGTGACCAAATACAATTTAAAAAAAATAAACACACACACAGAAAATTAAATTACCTTTTATAATTATTTCCTACACACAACAGATCATTACTTCCAGCATTCTATTATGATGTACACTAACTTAGTCCACAACCCGCAGGTTGTTTAGATCCTCTCGTAAGAGGAATCTTACTAAGCTCTTGGGCCAGTTCCTATCCTTTTGCAGCCAGTTTAACGTGGAATCTGAACGTGGCATAGCTTATGTGATTAGTCATAACTCCTAAAAATGATTTTTTTCTCTCTCAACGACGAGATTATTAACGCCGGGAGACGATAGGGGGCAAGGAACGGGAAAGAATTCAGCAATGGCCTTTTGAAAGAACCATCTCGGATTTTACTCGGAATTACTTCGGGAATGTATGAAAAACCGAAATCAAGCTAGCCGGACCAGAGATAGAGTCAATTCTTCAGAATGCCAAGCCCGAATTTCAACCACGTATCATTCAATCTCAGCATGATAGTCTGAATCCAAGAGTGGTTACTATCGGTCAGTTAAGTAAACTTATCTGAAAAACATAGTCCTCTCCAGTGATATTATTGCGAAATGTAATTAAAGAAACAAAAACACTGCACCGACCCTTAGGGAAATGTATAATAATTCTAAAACGGTACTTTGTACGCTATGATTTAAATAAATAATTTCACAGGCTCTTGCGTTCGTTAAGTCAACTTGACACACGAAACCATTAAACCAATAGTGTTGTTCACACTGGATCTATCGGAAAAATTCATCCATGCACCAACACTGAGAAGACTTAAAACCAGAATACGCAATATACACCAGACGAACAGTGTGACTGCAAAACATCTGAGCTGCAGATACTTTAAAGTTGGAAACAACAATCGTGTTCATCATACAGCACATATCGCCAACGACAGCTATGTCGCGAACTTGCGACATGGTCATCAGTCGAAAATATGATTCAGAAGCAGTGACTAATGAATTCCATCTCGTTTTAGTTGAGTAGCTTACGCCACATAAAACATAAATCAATTGGGTGTTCACACAACACGTATCAGCGACAGTAGTTTATGTGGAATTTTTGGAAACACTTTCAATATTAATACAAATAATAGTCATTGGTGAACCACTGACTATGACATTAGACTGAAGAGGAATTATCTGTCTGTAGCTAGTAATTGTACCAACAACTTGGTTGATAAACAGTAAACAATGAAACATGTTAGGTGCCCATGGGTCAGTCACCAACTATGCGTCAACTCTGACAAGTTATCAGAAACCGACAAGCGTCGTGTTCTGGGAAGAACTGTGTTTTTGTTACACCTGTTCCGTGATTACCACTACAAATATGATAACGTTTGGATGGTTTACAGGCAAACGTTTCATAAACAGAATAACAAAACGCACACTAGCGAAAAGTTTATAACATATTCTGACACATGTTGATGGTCGCTGCTCCCTTATGAAAGCTATAGAGATAGAAAAAGTTTAGGTACGGACGCACGGAAGGAGGTATTACCTAATACCTGTGCGCAGTTATTATGTTCGGTTGTAGTTTTATCACTTCAGTTCATCTACGAAAAATGTTAAGTATCATAGTCAAGCCACTGATAAGAAATTACAGGTCAATAGATCGTTGGTGCATCCTTAAATAACTATCTGCAAACTCTAAACAGGCGCTGTATCCTAAACAGATTGTTGGATCATAATGTAAGTGAAGTTTTGTCAAAATGACCACTAGACAGCGAGCCATATCGGTGGCTGGGGCATGGTATTCGGGAAGAAGTGAGTTCAGTTCCCCGTCTCTCCATCCCGACTTCAGCTTATATGGTTTGTCGAAATCGCTGCGGGCTATTACAGGAATGGTTCCTTCAAATAGCTATGGCCGAAAATTTTCATGTTTCTACCCACTTCTAGTGTCAAGTACTCTCCGGCCTCGAATCACCTCGATGACGCTGAGGATCAATGCCATAAAAAACACAAATAGACCAATATCTTCCAGACAGGAAAGTACACACTAGTTTCCACTAACACTAGCCTGTTCCAAAAGTTCTCCATCTAGCCCATAGCTGGCAATATTGGCTGCAAAATAAAAAATTGGAACTTCATGAAACTTTGGTGACCATCAGTGTCCACGAACAGTTGCAATCTTCCAGAGAAGCTTTGTTAAATTATTTGTCATTACGAATAAGAATAATCAGCATCATCTTTTATAATCGAAGCAGTGATTTTTTTAGGACGAGTTGGTATTTACCTATATGTAGGTTATAACCACATTTGAAACAGATAGTAATCACCTCAGTGAAATGAAAACTTTCTAAGAAAATTTATTCATTTAACTTAAATTGACAAAGTAACAATGCAAAAATTCATAGCTAATTCAGAGACGCACGACGCACTATTCAATGTGACTCATTTAAACATTCTGTTCGAAATTTGTATGTAATTTGTTACCAAAATCAATCGCAAAACTATTTGAAATGATTTTAAAAGGCGCATAAGGCTACATCAGCGGTATGCTTTCGAAAGTCCGGCGTTCGGTCCCGGGTTCAAATCTCGGCGGGGACACGAATTTTTAAGAGTTGTGATTGATCATAAGAGCTATGCCAGGACGTTCCGTGGTTCGGATTCCACGTTAAACTGTAGGTCCCAGAGGAAACGAACTGGACGTCCTACCGCAGACACAATGGCTTAATATGATTCCTTTGTGAAGATCGAATCAACATTCTGGCTGTGAAATAATTTTTTAAGATTATCTTCACCTGCTGACGTTGTGAACATCCATTGCTAAATTTGAGCCCATAACAAATCCAGTTGCGTAATGTATTAGAAAAGCATACTTATGCAGTCTCGTCTTTTTTAAATTAAATGTGCCGTTCAATTTTTTACGAAAATAACACATGACACATTAAGAATCGGGAATTTAATACAATGCCCTATATTTCTTAATGCTATCGTAAGTTGAAATCTGATTTATTTGATCTCATGCGTGCTTGCAGTTCATAAAACATTTTCTTTTTTGTATGAGGCTTACGCCTTCTCGAGATCATTAGGGGCAAGAAAGGGTTGGGGAAAAGGATCAGGAACGGTAAGGAATTCTTCCATGGCCTTTTAAAGGAACCATCCTAGCATTCGCCCGAGGCGATTTCCGAAACCATGGAAAACTGAAACCCGGATGGTCGGACGGGGATTCGAACTCGCGTCCTCTTAAATGCCAGGCTTGAGCGCAACCACTCACTCACTCAGATCGATTGTAAAACTTAGTCATGATTTTCGCGTGTTTTCCCTTAGCTAAAACGCCTAAAACAATCTGTTTCATGGTGAGGTAACTCCGTTTGCAACGGTGTTTCATTTAAAGAGGGGAAAGACACGTAGTTGGCTGTGGCGACGTGAGGCGAGATGCGAGGCGACCACGCGCCCACGCGCAGGCAAGTGTGCCGCCGGGGAGGGAGAAAGTCAGTGACGTCACGCTACAGCGGAGACACTGTGCAAGAAGCTGCAGGGCCGACCCGTTACTGACAACCGGGCTTCCGTGCCCACGAGGGCAGGGGATACCGTGAGAGGTCCCTGCACGGACGTATTGCCTGTCACGTACCTGACATGCATTAAAGACTCTTCAGACGTGCATGCAACATTTTGAACTACTCAAGTCTGGAAATCAGTGATATCAGGGAATATGGATCATATCAGTAAATGCAAGTATCAATGGTAGAAATAGCAAGAAAAGAACTTATTTTTTTCTCTCAGAATATTAAATTTGTATGTTACGAAAATCTTTGCCACTTTTGTCAATGTTGGTAGGTGTACCTCAGCAGGACGCATAGCTGCTTCGCGTTCTGCCCCCTTAGGGGGCGCCAATAAACTACTTGAGGTGAAATGGCGGGGGGGGGGGATTCCGGCGAAATCTCACCAAATGTCACCAAGGGGGAGCGGGGGGTCAACGGAAATCTCACGTGAGGTTTTGGAAATTTTTGTTGGACTGTAGAGCTAAAAAAGAAAAGGTTTACAAATGACGTGAAAGTCGATTTTAGGGGGTGTATTTCGTCGAAAAGTGGGGGTGTAACCGGCTTTGGGAGGTCTCAAAAAGTTGCGAGGACAATTCTAAGGGGGGGGGGGGTGGTCTCTCGGACCAGATCTCACTAAGTCTCGACAGAAGGGGGGGGGGGTCCGGAAATCCGGAAAAACACCTCACGTAATTTATGGATGCCCCCTTAACACATTTAGAAAATTACTCCAGATCGTTCGCTCATTGGTACTGATCGTCGCCAACCCTAATGTGAGGGAAAGGAAAAAAGAACACATAAATCACAACACTGTTTATGCCTGGTTGATTTTATTTTACACCGAAATACGAGGCACAAACAATTAATGCACAGCAGAAACTTAATGATGCCCTAGCTTTACACATGCCTTCCATTCACTATACGCGGATCGAAGTACGGATTCAGCTTATTCAGACGTTGACTTGGCAACACTAAGCATAAAGGAAACAAATTATTCCTTTAATTTTATCTCTTGATGACACAGTATTTTGCCCATGGAAATAAAACCCACGCACAGTGAAGCGTGTGAACAAATAGTGATTATGAATACGCAGTAAGTGTGAGTATAAAGCGACACACTCTCAGCATCAGCAATCACCCACATGAGTATAACCATTAACAATGCCCTTCCATATAGTCTTACAACTACACAAATTGAATAATAAGAAGAATTAATTCCTCATTGTCATGGAGGATCCTTCATGAGATAATGCAACAATATACCAGAGAACTTGGTCGGTAATCTTTGTGTTTCGAAATATATCAGAATTATAAATAAGAGAGGAATAGTAGAAGAGAGAGAATGCACGGCTTCCTCTTTAAAGAAGTGGCACAACGGAAAGCAGGCTGGTAATTATGAGCGACACTTCATTAGCACTGAAGCACTCAACTGGGACAATGAGACCTGCCTAACTCACTCCAGCTGATATCTGCTGGAAACACAAAAGAGAAAATACAGCAACAATGTTGATACAATCCATTTTCTGGTTTAGATGCTCAATCTAGTATAACCGTCACATCATATTTGGTGAGACTTCAAACTTTTTTAATCGCGTTATTGCCGAAGCTTCATAACTGTGTCTTAGCCTACTTCTGGAAACTACCCACACGTTTATGTGATTCCGAGAACATTTATAAAGACGATAGACCCGAAATATGTATCCAAGTTCTTGCTAACTTTACTGACATTGATCCAATGAATTTGTTTATTCTTATTTTTACTCAGTTTGGAGTAACTTGCAATATTTATACATTCACTATGAATGTAACTAATTATGTAGGATCACTGTTTCTCCATTTTCTTATCATGATATGCTGTATGCAACTCGATATTCTAGTGTAATTTGATGAAGGGGTGGTTTCTGAAATGTGGAGCTCTTCCAATTACTTGCGCACACCCATCCATTCCATCACAGCGCTGATATAAACCAAGACGAAACAGTTCGTCACAGAAAAAACACAAGTTGTGATTTTTTTTTTTAATTGTTATATATCCCTCCACACCTGTTACCAGGTTTGTAAAAGCATTTCAACAACTCTCTGAATCACCCTCAGGTAGTATTGATGATTCTTTAGATCAATGGTTCCCTGTGTCGGCGGTACTCTGAGTTGTGTACGTTGAGGTGGTGGTGGGGGGTGTTTCTGGTCCAAGGCAAGTTTATAGGACCAGCCGCCGCCACCCTGTATTACAGTCTTATATACGGCTTTAAGGGCTACATCAACGAAGTTTTTCATTTCATTCCCATGACCATATACAGCAAAAAACGTATTCAGCGTAGTCAGTAATTTATTAGCTGAGAAAAGAAACGGGTTGTAAATAGTGCAACGAGGCGATTTAAGACTGGTAATGACAGATAAAGTATCAAAAATCGAAAAATTAGTGTCTTTACCCCAAGCCCAGTCCTCTAATATTATTTTTTCCTAATAAGTGTTTGTTAAACTGTGATCAATACACCGATATTGTAAGTATCTCTTAACACAGTAATTCTATAAATCTGTCGTTTTTCTGTATATGATATTGTACGCTTCACGTAAGAGGGGCGCCACGGAATCATTGTTTCGAAAAGTGGGTTACGAGGCAAAAAAGGTAGAGCACTAGAGATTACATTATTTATTACAAGGACGGGAGTCGCTGTGGTTTTTTATCTAAAAATTAGCCGGTGAGTATTATTTTACTAAAAGGGGGCGGTACGCCAAAAAAGGTTGGGGACCTTTGCTTTAGACAGAGGAGCTAAACTAGTTCGGTGAAAGAAAAAGAGTACTTAGCAACCGCACTGGCAAGTCATTCATTACATATAACTCGATTTACGAATGATAGTGTTAATACGACATCTCAAGACCATCATCATCATAATATACAGCGGTCTATGATGTATTTCCGATTTGTACTATCTCTACAGTCATATCCGCAACGGGATCTGCACCCATTTTTCGTCTGACAATTAGGTGGACTTATAACCTATACCTCAAAATCATCATAAATCAACTACCACATTTCAATAGCGTTAAATGCAGTTTTATATTAGCATTGACTGGACTATCGGTTCCTTTATGCCACTAGTTTTAAGTTCATCCCATAAAGCTGTCTGAACATGTTCACCAGGCATTTAACTGAAACCATGCTTAGTCCATATTAGTGAACTGAGACTTGCCGCTGTAGGCGTAATATCACTTAATGGTTTAAACGCTGTACGAAGACTGTCGACGACTGCCGTATTTCTTTCTCCAATCACAGTCATGAGAATGAGTCGGCATAAGATGTTTATAATGTAACCGGCAACCTGGGTCTTCAAATTCCATTATCTGTATTAATAATTTAGATGTTGCACTCCTATTCGCTCTCCATGTAATTTTTAGTGCCACTACACTGTAATACTTGAATTAATTTCTTAAATGCTCCCAGTAATTACTTAGCTTCACATGCTTTAAATTAACATTTATCTTAATCACTATGGATACAACATTACTTCAAGACTTCTATGCGATTAATAAAGTTAATTCACATCCTGCCAGAAAATAGCTGGACGACTTTTCTTCAAACTACTGTGCAATGGAACAACCCACAGCTTCCAAATTACTCTTAGTGATAGTGTTACTTGCAAAAGGCCGGCAGCCGTTTATATAATATGGCGACCGTGACAGGACTAAACTGAACTATTATTATGCGAATTAGGTTAAACGTTGCAGTTGTAAATTAAGAAGTTCAAAGTAGCTATCATGTTTATAACTGAAGATATTATTTCTAGATAAACAGAAACGTTAGTACACAATCAATTTTTAACTGCTCACTTATTACTAATTAGCTTACAGTTGTTTATATAGATAAAAGGAAACGGTTAGTATATATATATATGTATATATATATATATATATACATATATATATATACACTATAAATTGTGCTTTGTTTGAAGGCAGAACGTTGCACTGATCGGTAATCATTTGAGCGTGAAGACTCAAGCATCCAATGAGGCACGAAGCCTTACTTTCGATTGCTACTGGGAGATATCCTGCAGCGATACAGGCGATAAATCGACTGGCTGGAACAACTATCACGAAGTAGGCCGTGCCAGCTTATTACCTAGATTGTACCTGGAGGTCATTATTTATCTGCCACGTATGACGATATAGGGCTTAAAAACTTTGAGGCGATGCTTCTAACGGAAAATATGGTGTTTGAATAAGAGGCTTTGTATTTCGGTCAAAGCCACGGGCCCGCGAGCTTAGTTAATGTGAACTCTAATGAGATGGATTGATATTTAACCGTGTGGTCTCAGAATGCACATCGCAACCATAGAACGTCCTGGGCTTAAGGTTCAATAGGACGAGGTGCTGATGGAAGTTGCTGAGCTTTAATTCTGCTCGAGAAAGACGAGAGAAATAAATACGGAGCTAGTGATAAAACAAGCGACGTATGAGCCTTAGATGAACTGTTCTTGGCTAATTTACAACGATACGACGTATTATTTCAGAATAAAGTTTTTTCTGATTTTGTCTTCATGTAATGTTATGTTAAATTTTATGGGAAGTGGAAGTGAAAGAAAAAAACCTTTTCAAATTTGTTTACATAAGTAACTAAAATTTAAAGCAGTAAGAGTACAGAAAGAAGCACAACAATAACTTTAAAAAAATATATATATATACCAAAGTTGTAACACGTCCACATACATTTTGAATGTAATTTTGTTTAGTCAGGATATATAGGCCCAATATTTTAGTTGCTATTGTAGCTTTCGATGTATGTATCCTGCCTGTAACCTCACGTATCAAATGTCAATAAATAAATAAAATATCTGTCGATATTCTCGAAACAACTTCCATCTACGGACAATGCAGTGATCCACATCAGCGACGACATGACTCTGTAAGGCCTGAAACATTCCACTCTATTGTCCACTAGTCTAAATTTCCGACAAGCAAAACAGTTTCTAGATCAAATGAGCGGTGGTAACTTTTTCTGGCTAAGTACTAAGTAGGCTACCGTGTCGCTGCACTGGACCATCTTACCTTTAACAGCAGCTACAGAATCACAGCAGGAAAACTTTAACAGCGCGATCCACTTTCTATAAGCCCCACAGTTGATTAATTGACGTTCCGTGCACGTCTTGATGTAGCTACTTCTTTGGTCACGCTCTTGGTTCGTAGAACTTTACACAATTCCAGAGGAAGCCCTTTTTTGTTTACTGCAGAGTAAAACCGCATGTAACTTCACACTGAGGGAACATTCCTACTATAGTGATCACAAAACTGTAAATATTGATTTAGTATTTGAGCGCTAAGAAGCACGTTATCATTAGTAAGCAACGTTCACCAGAATTCAACAAAGAAACAGTTTTAGCTCAAGTTGTATGATTAGGAATGAAGAGTTGCATTGTTCTGTCCCACAAACATCAAACAGCGTTATTAGAAATGAAGCTGTACAAAATTCGTTCGAAACGAGGCACCTGTATTAGTTCTCAGGCACATTTTGACTTAATACTTCTGAGTTCATGGGGAAGTCTTGTCACCAAAAGCAACAGTTATGCAAGTATGGGAATAATTTGAAACATTATCATCTAGTAAAGGAAGTCAAAACGTGTGAAGGAGTTTCTCTGTGTCGCGCATTTCGATTCTGTCGCGGATGGACTTGGACATGGAACGTGTAATTCGAATCACGGATCGTCATGGAGTATCTCATTTGATCGACCACAACTCTCATAAATTCTTGGCCTCAGAGAGATTTGAACCTGGGACCCTGAATTTTGAGAGCAAGCGCTTTAATCATTGAACTACCAGACCGCTCCGACTACCAAGCTGCGGTCGGATAGCCAACATTACCAATACTCTAGCGCTATAAGCAAACCCCGTCAGTCTTATCCCTCTACATCACGCAACGATTTCTTGCACGCCCCAACTTGAAGATATCATTGTCACTATGAACGTGTATGTTATCCAGTCTTGGCGAAAAGAATCAATCAATTGATCATTCTCTGGTTTAGGGAGAATGACGTTGAAAAGGACAAAAAATATCTAGCATTAATTCGTGGACAGAAACTAAAAAAAATTGTCTCGTCAATCGCAAAAAACTTATGCGGAATCTAGAGACACCACACACCTAAATAGAAAAAAGTTTGCTAAGCATACATGTTAAACAGCATGCGGTGAGGTAAAAGACGTATTCTCGTTCACCTCTTAGGGCCTTATTACACTAGGCGACTTGGCGGCGCCACCAGCCGGGCCACTGGTGGCTCTGCTCGTCGCTGGGCACAGGATCTTATGGAGCTTATTACACTAGGGCAGCCAGTGGCGCCGCCAGAAACTGGTGGCCGGCTGGCTGCCCTGCCCGGCGACCAGGCGGGCAACCACTGGTGGCCGAGAGTCGTGGCGGGGCATTGCATCTTACGTAGCTTATTACACTAGGCCACCAAGCGGCGCCGCCAGACTCGCCACCACGCGTTCAGTCTACTGTTCATATGCCCCTTCCTACTTTACAATTTTAAAATTGCAGAGATACTGAGTGACAGGTTTGGTGGGGTGATGGGAGGGAATGAATCAGAGGAGAGTATAAATGACGAACCTACAAAACTTGAAATAAATTCTCAGGAAATTGCGAAGTAACTCAGAAAGCTAAAACTGGTGTAGGTAATATTACTACAGATTTATTAAAGATTGTAGGATACGATATTATACCTTACCTTAAAATTTTGTTTAAAATGAGTTTGGAGACTTGCTGCTTACCAGAGGATTGGAAAAGACCGATAGTAGTACCAGATCATAAAGGAAGGGTTAAAAATATGGTGAAAATTCCTGGTCAATTAGTTTGTCATCAGTGATAGGCAGAATGATGGAGAGATTGATATGCAAGTATATCAGAAATGTCTGTGAAGAAAGAAACGCGTTTTCAGATCGACAACATGGCTATAGGCAAGGATATTTTTTTTTTAACTGCTTTACGTCTCTCAACAGCGAGGTCTTTAGAGACGGGAAAGGATGGGGGGCAAGGAATGGGAAGGAATTCGGCCATGGCCTTTTGTAGGAAGCATCCCTGCATTTGCCTGGAGTGATTTGGGAAACCATGGAAAACCCAAATCTGGATGCCCGGACGGGGATTCGAGCCGCCGTCCTCCCGAATGAGAGGCGAGAACGCTAACCGTTTCACCGCCACGCTCGGTAAGGATATTCATTTGAATCTCAGCAGAGCACGCAGGAATATAGAGTGTACGTTTGGAATCTTGGCCAATAAATGGAGAATTATTCATCGACCATTGAATGTTGACCTTCCTTTGTGCGAATCCATAATACGAGTGTGCTGTGTTTTACATAACTTTGTCAGAGAACGTGATGGTTTCAAAATTGAAGACACCTTGTCGGTCGAAGGTTTATATGATTTGAGTGAAGACCGTCAACCACCAACAAAAAAAGCAACACAGCTCAGAGACAGGTTTTGTGATTATTTTGTCAGTGAAGCAGGAGCTTTACCTTGGCAAATGGACAGAATCTAAATAAATGAACTCAATAGCACAACTGCTGAAGCAAAAACATGTACTATTTTGGTTAGTGGATATAGACTACTTGTTTTTTTTTTTTTTTAATTTTGTTGCATTCCAACTAAAACCATGTGAATGTTTGTCAAAAACATTAAACTGACACTTTTTTTTATGTTAACCTTCTTTAACTAATTTTTAAATTGTCAACATACATAATAAAAATTATTTCTGTACTTCTTATACTTAAGCTGCAGTTTTTTATTTGAAAGCCAGAATCATATAGACAGATGAAGCAAAGCCATCACAAAAAATTACAGTTTTAGTTAGAACTTGATATATTAAAACTTCGACTTTACCAAAGAATAATATAATTTTTAATTACTTACTGATGTTATTCCTCTCAGCCAAGGACCGCTGGTTGAAATCCGGTAGGAATGTACAAATAATTTCATTCCAAGCATTCAGTTTTACTTGCTTATTACTGTAAGCTTCGGAACTGGCATCCCAAATTGCGGATTGTTGTTCAATTGCACAAATGAAATCTTCAGTATTCACTTTTGTGTCCAATAACTTCTGGCACTGATTCAGGGCTTCTTCTTGCTTTTTGCTTTTCCCTTTTGTATTCTCTACACTCATTTCCACAGTGGCATTCTGTAGTTCACTGGACATACTGAACTACACAGTTCGCGTACAATGCAAGGAACGGTAGACAGCTCGGCTGTGCGAGAATGGAAACAACGAGTGGCTGGCTGGCGGCGCCACCAGATTCCTGGTTGCGTCGCCAACAGAGACACCAGTGGCCCGGCTGGTGGCGCCGCCAAGTCGCCTAGTGTAATAAGGCCCTAACTGCCATGTCTACTAGGCAGGGTTGCCGCCCATACTCTATTGTACATTATTTCTCAAAGGCGTAATTTATAATCTACGAAAATAATAAATTACGTTAAATTACTTTTTTCCTGTCACACGGCTTTCAGCTCACTCGTTGACCTTTTGCGTACAAAAATAGTACAAGAATGGAGCTTATGGCAGTACATCTATATATATAAAGGTGAATGTATGTATGTACAGTATGTATGTATGTATGTTTGTTTGTTTGTTTGTTTGTTTGTTTGCTGGTTTGTTTGTTTTCATCCAATTTCGATGAACGTTTGTACATCTATCCTTTGAAACAAGGAGAAAAGTACTGTCTACATTTGGTTGAAAAATTTTCTGTATAAATAATACATGTTGTCACATAATTTCGAAAAATTACTGAACGGTGATAGACGCGTAGGATGTGTAGGTCTACTTACTGTCTTTCCATTATCGGTTTGGTTGCTCAGTGCATAAAGCGCTTGCTTACTGCTGTTTGGATCGTGGTCTCCGGTTCAAATCACCGTGCAGGCAAAGATGTTTAAAAATTGTTTTTGATCGTAAGAGTCACGCCTGAACCGTAGGTTATTCGGATTGAATGTTAAACTGTAGATATCACAAATTTATGGATTCAATGCGAGGCAAATCGTAGGTAGTCTTGCAATACTGTAGGTGTACACTTTTTTTACGTTATAATTATCCCTCAGGGGTTGTTCGCAGTCAGTGTGTGTGTGTGTGTGTGTGTGTGTGTGTGTGTGTGATCTGCAGTAATAATACTATAAATGTGGAAGTAAGTCTGACTTTTCGTTACGTTTTGACGACTAAATGGCTATATCGATATTTATGGAATTTGACAAGAAATTTTGTAGGAAGGGCGCAGGACATTTTTTTTCCCCGTATGATTAACAGTTGTAGTCATGAAATTTTGAGAACTTATCGAATGGTGACAGAAATATGTTGAAAATTAATTCTCTTCAAGAGACAGGTTTCATGGTAGAATGATATAATGATAGCTTTCCTGTCATATTATGCCGATCGGTGTTGTTTGGGACCGATCCTTCGTTACCAACAACTTCCTATATTCAATTCTGGCAAAGATATTCTTAATCCACGCGTATGAAGTCGCGGGTATTAGCTAGTATTCAATAAAAGTGAAGATTTTCCAAATATATTTAAAACAATCTATCTTCTGTGCGAACGAAGACTTTCCCGGCGTGTCGATGCAATGAACTCTTCACAGGTTTGCTGCCGGATAGCGTTTGTAAACGACGAGCTTTCGGCGACCAACTCCGTCGCCATCTTCGGGTCTGATGTTAGCGCTGCGGCGACCAGCTTTGGTCGCCGCAGCGCTAACATCAGACCCGAAGATGGCGACGGAGTTGGTCGCCGAAAGCTCGTCGTTTACAAACGCTATCCGGCAGCAAACCTGTGAAGAGTTCATTGCAATCTATCTTCTTCTGTCTGCTTCTGTCACGTCTGAATTCAATGAGAGGAGGGATGAAATAAAAAATCTTAGCTTTACTGAATAGAATATAAGGTCATTATTTAAATATAGATCGTGAAGGTGCTGTGTACATGTTTAAGAAAAACAAGTATTTGTGAATGTATCAAAGTAACGAAAAAAGTGTGTCCAAACTCTTTTTCTATATAGTGCACTTTGTATTTTGGGATGACAAAAACAAACTTACTTTTACCTGCCCATTTCTTTTATTTATTTTTTTCATCTATATTTGAAAAAATCTGGAATCTCAATACTTACAAAATCACTTAGAAAACTATATTGTTAATCCGTATAAAACAGAATTGTTATCATTCAGTGAAGTTCCATAACAAATCTTGATACCGCAGTATACAAAAAATAGGCTATGTCCGACAAATGAGAAAGTAAAAATCCATAATAGTACATTACATCTCTATAAAAATTAAGCTCGTAAATTTTCTTCGTATTTTTACCGTCGTTATTTATATAGCAACAGAACCCACCAAGTGAACAATCAGTAGACGGCGTAGTGAAGAATTCAATGAATGTTTAACTCTGCGTGAACAGATTAAATATCGCTATTAAACAAACAACGAAATATGCGAAACCACTCGCTTAATGAACGAAATCAGCTTATCTTCCCGCGGGAATATCACTCTGCAATTAACGAGCAGTTTATTAATTGCCGCACTCCACTGAAATTTGGTCACAACTCCGTGACATCAACACACGACCAACCATAAACGCTACTAATTAGTCGTCAACTGGCTGATACGTTTACCAAAACTTCAGCGACTCTGCCGACTGGTAACTTCATAATTAGCTGATTCATTATTAACTCGCCCGCGCCGGCATCTCAATTACGTACTCAGTTTCCAGGCAGTACCACATCAACTGATTAGTGATGAGGAAAGCGGGAGGGTGAGAAAAAGGGTTATTTGTACACCAATAAACGTGCACTGGTTTATCCGTACTATAGTAGAATCTTATTACTTGTTCTGTTGATCACAAGAACAGGTATCAAAATGATAAGATTGCAACATCTTTTTTATTCTGATAATCAGGACAAAGTGAACCGTGAAACCTGACAGTAAAGAGTGCTATCGCCTTGCTGATACGCAGTATGGCGAAAAACCAGTTGATGCTTGGGCGAAGTATTTTGAAGCAAGTGGGTTATTTTTTTTTTTTTTTTAATGGCATTTGGCAACGAAGGCCATACAGCCAGATCAATGTAATTTTGTAGTTTTCAGTGTATAAGTCATCATCCAGTATATATTGTATTTTCCAATGTATGGACGCCACAGGGCGGACAGGACATTCATACAGACACACAACACTTAAACATCCATACCCGTGGCCGGATTCGAACCGGCGGCCTTCGACACGCGGAGCTAGCACTCTAGCCCCTACGCTACCGAGGCCGGCAAGCACGCGGGTTCGATTGCCGGTTCAGCGATGCAGATTTAGGGTTTCCATGGTTTCTAAAAATCTCTCCCGGTGGAAGCTATGATGGTTCATTCATGGTCGATTTCCTTCCCGTTCCTTGTTCACCACACACTCCCAGTTCTAATAACCTGGTGTCGGCAATCTGTAAAGCTCTAGTGTAAAAATTTGAAAAATTTTAATGGTAAAAGAAATTGATTAAAACTGAAAATCAGCTATAGTTCAATCTACTAGCAAATGACTTGCTTATTAAATTTAAGATGATCTTAAAATCTTGTCTTGCAGACAATTTTAAAATCTACGTACAGTCAATATATATTGCGTCTGATAAGACTTGCGTGTGAACATCATTTTGCACGTTGAATACACCCATAAAAGTAATGCACAACAATAAACTGACCACACATGAAATGCGCAAGTTGATAGTAAGACACCGGAAGTACAGCTGTGTACCTACGCACAGGAGTATCGCATGCTTTATCTGTCTATGGTGACACATTTCCTGTTTAGTGCTTGTGGTGGCGTGGTAGCAAGCGAGGAATGTTCTTTACTTTCTAAGCTTCATTCTACACGGAGTACTTACACAGAGAGTCACGGAACCATCCACCAATATTTTTTTAACCACTATTTCGCCTTTTACGCCGTATATGTTCTATGAAGATTCACGTAACGCTCATTTCAGCATTAACAGACTATTTAGAAAGCATGGTCGAAAGAACGTGATTGCGTGAGATTAGCCATTTTGCTACAAAGAGGGGCGCCCACGTACATTGGCGTTATGTGGTCTCCAATTTTCTGTTCGACCAAATCTGATCAAAATAAATAATTAAACTAAACAAACAAACAAACGGTCATCACAGGCAAGAAATGAAAACGTTTTAGTCCAAAATTAAGACGTATTCGTTCTCGCGTCTTATTCTAATTATTAACATTTATTTCAGTGTTTATGACCCACATGAGATTCAATCATTTATATAAATTTACAACAAATACTTCTGTACTCTGAGATTCTATACTTGCTTAATGAAAAACAAAGACACGTGATCTCTGAAGTTACTGTATTAATATTTTTGTCAGGTTTCACGCAACCTTGCTCCTCTTTCTATCTTGTACTAATTTCTTTTTTCTCTCAACATAATTGCTTCACATTATGTAAGACTGGAGGTTTCCTCGGCTTTTAATATAGATGAAATTGTCTAAGGTAGCTAGCCGAGCGATTCCGTTTGTGAGATGTCGGCAAAGTTATGACCGCCGAAACGTCAAACTTCATTATTGTTTAAGAAAGAATTCTGTGTTGTTTCATGGCACAAAGTTTTTTTTCGACTATGGCTGCATCGAAAACAATAATACATGGTGATTAGTAGATACAACATAGCGTTTATTTACATTACGATCTTTGCTGGGTAGAAGTGTGAGCTAGAACAACTACTGTGTTTTGTGACACGCACTGGTTCCCACCATATCTCGCCTTCGAATTTATTTTATTGCTTATATCCGATTTCATACACAAGCAATGAAATAAATTCATGTAGCGACATAGTTTGAAGCTGCCACGCGTTCCGCTTCTGCCGTGGCTGGACCTGGAATGTGAACAACCGAGCATCCGCATATGCTACTTATCAGCAAAGCAAAGCTCTAATAGAGGTGAGGGTCAGGTGAAATTCTGGCGGGATTAGAACCGAAAATGCTGAAGTTTCAACGTAAAACACCGAGATACCAGATTACACACACAGATAAAACTGTATATATCAAAGAAAAGGCAAAAACATATCGATCGATCGATTCACAAGACCGACTAAATGAAACTATGCAACTACTCTTCTGAATATTTTACAGTGCATTGTAGAATACTTTTAATTCCATTAACGTTCCGAGCTATTGAAGCCAAAGCAGTTTCAATTTTATGGCATCTGAAACACGTCAAATCACAAACTTACACAACATCTGCACTATCTCTAAATCAAACAGTTTAGTTCTGGCTGCCATGCAAAATGTAGCTACTCACTAGTATCAAAAAGAGTTGCATATGCAGCTTCAAGTAGTTTAGTTATTAATTTCACTACCGATATAAACGATGACCTCATTTCGTAGGAGTAAAATGAACGTTAAACGATGTTTTGCAAAGCACGAGTTGCACTAATCAAGAAGATATACAACTCTAACGCGTTCTGATAATGGCGTTAGGTTCTTTACTGGAATCGCTCCATCAAAACTTAACACTCGCCTGCACCTAATTTTTTAGTCACACGAACCTTTGATCGTATTGCTTACCATTCTCGCACAATCTTTAACAATGGGCTCAATAGTAGAGAGGACAGTATGACGCAACGACCTAGCAAGTGACGATTGGTCTAGCTGGGACGCCGAACATCTTGTATGAACTCCCATAGAGGAAACATTTTTACTGAGCTAACCAAGGTGAAAATATCTTTGGTTATCAATGAATATTGTAAAGTCTATACATAGACTTTACAATATTGCATGTGGTAACTGAAAAGAAAGAATTATGTTTTTTAATTAATAATATCAATAAGAAGACCCTCCACTAATTTAATTATAAATATTAAGATGTTGAACATTAATTAAACATGAAGTGACTTTACACTATAAATCGACTAAAGGTTTCCAAGATGACCAAGAAAGTGTTTAAAACTATTGGATTTGCGCAGCGAAAAGGAATTTCCTTTTTCTAAACGAATAGGGAAACTACCTTAAGATGGAGTCAGTGTATTTAAAAGAGGGAAACAATGCTGGTAAAAAGTTGTATGTAAATTGCATATTTTTTTAATCTTGGTTCGTTTAATTGTCTCTCCTCTCAACATACATGACTTCGAGCAATAAGAAATTGGCAGTCGATATAAACAATTGTGATTGTTAAATGCATTATTTTTCGCTGAAGTAGATTTAAGTGAATGCAACTGCTCAGCTAGATGGGTAGCTCAAAATTATTAGTAATCAAATTAACCGCAAAACCTATCGCTTTTTTTTTAATGCACCTTCATCGCGTTAATCTGATAAGCTCGATTGTTCAATTGGCTGACTGGTATCACTTATCGGAAGTCAGGAAATGATACAAGATACGTAATGCCGTTAGTTACAGCACCTGACTCACTGTTTGAATTACGTTACCCAGCTCATATTTTAAGGTGTCCCCAGGTCATACATACGATAACGGGGAACCGCCAGAGAGGACATTTCAAACGGTCTCAACTAATCCCCTCAGCTGCTGATAAGATAATGTCTGCAAGCACGGCGTAGAAGACAACTCCGTATCTACCACACGGCCATTATTAACCGCACACAGAAACCCATTAAGAAGAGAAAAGCGCAGAAGCACATTGTTCGGATGCTTGTGTTTACAGAGGTACTCTCCGCACAGCTGTTGTGTTTCTGTTTTGGACCCGAAACAATAGTTGGCAAGATGTAGGAGGGAAGCATCCGAAACTCTTGGAGCTAAGTTCTTTGGCTCGCACACAACAGTTTATTGTCTTCCGGGCTGGCGGGCTCGGGGAGTTTCTTCACTCCCCCGGCGCTATAGTTCGCACTGTCTGTTTCCGAGGCTACGTTCTCTCTGCCTCCTGGACATTTCAGGCAACAACATGCAACCACGACTGATTTATAAGTCGCTACGTCAACGGACTGTACTTCAATCGAATGTTCACAAACAGAAGGATCCTGATTTTACTCACTACACGTTATATAACTGCAGTACTTTTCATTATTTACGATATTACTGAACATTTAAACTGTCAATGACCACTCCAGTCTATCGATTTCTCATTTTACAAAAACGGATTTCCCCAAAACAAACAACCACGTACTGGTTAAATAATTGTTCGAGGTTTCCCAAATCACTCCAGGCGAATGCCGGGATGTTTCCTTCAAAAGGCCATGGCCGAATTCCTTCCAGTTCCTTGCCCCCAGTGCTTTCCCGCCTCTGAAGGAGCGTCCATAGACTACATGGATCGGTCTAGGGGAGGAGGGGTTGGGTAGAAATCTACGCTCGGCTACGTGCAGGAAGGGAAGGGGAGGGATTCGGAACCAAGCCACATATTCATATTATTTGTCACAGTTAGTATAAGGTACAGAACACACAACAGCGTGTGAATATTTGTTTCCGTCATTTAATTATCTCCGTATGTAATTTACGATAGTCTGACAGGAGAAAAGAGTACAATATGTCTTCTGAAATCAATAGGGAAAAAGAAGCTACCTCTCAGGCGAGAGGGTAAGGGGGGGGGGGAAAGGGTAGAGGCAAAAGTCACGTCAGGCTACGTGGGGGCAGGGCAGTTCAGATGTGGTCAAAATGGAGCTATAGCTTTACTCCCTAATAAGTAAAGCTATAAGGGGGCATCCATAAATTACGTGAGGTGAAATACGGGGGAGGGGGGGGGGGTCGAGCCAAATCTCACCAAGAGGGAGGGGGGGTCAACGGAAATGTCGCGTGAGATTTTTTAAAAATTGGGCCGGACTGCAGAGTTAAAAAAAAAGAGTCTACAAATGACGCGAAAGTTGATTTTAGGACGGTATTTCGCCGAAAAGTGAAGGTGAGACCTAAAAAAAAGGTCTCAAAATGTTGCGAAGATGACATGTAAAAGGGGGGGGGGGGATCGGAAAATCCGGAAAAACACCTCATGTAATTTATGGATGTCCCCTAAGCCAGCGTTACTGAATAATTGTTTGAACATTGTGATTGGAGTTTCGGGCAATTGGGATATTTTAATAAATATATGTAGTAGGTCAGCAAGTGGTCGCTGGGTTCAAAGAACAATGCGTGACACATTTACAGATTATACAATAGATTCTACTGCACATTTCCTAGCTCCACTCCACGTTTCCGCATGTTTCATTGTTCAGTTTCGATAAAATTTATGACAGGTATATTAACACGTAATTAAGAGCACTTTTCTCTAAAACTAGGTGACTCGTGAGAAAATTTCGAGAATCATATTCGTTGAATACCGAGGCTTGGGGATTATAGTAGTATTGATTTGTAGTAGTATTGAAAGAAGAGCCATCTCAATTATAGAATTTGTTTATTTTTCAACCGAAATAAGTATGTAGCCAAACGCTTGCCATGTCTTACGAAACGATTAGATATTACGAAATGTTTTTCTAACAGGAAACACAGACTGTTTATCAATATCTCTGTGGTATGTGGTGCTGCTATCTAGCGGTGAAACGATCACTCCTCGTAGATGCCAGCGAAGCCTAGTAGCTTGATTCTAAACTAACGCATACGCGTGACCCTTATTGTTAATTTTGCCATTTGCGGGTTCTTAATTAATGATGTTACCAAAGTGAAGGACTTAATCGTTAAAATGATAAATTATTTATCGATTTTGGAACACAGGAAGATGGTTCATCACAAAAAAAAACTTTTTGAAATATTATATATGGCAGCATTAACACATGGAAGAAACCCACAGAGCTAAAAATTCCGACTTTTATGAAGGTAGACTGTAGAACGTGGGACTAATAATCAAAACATACCAGTATTAGATTTAAAAATAAAAAATAAAAAAAATGTAGTGTCATGGAAAGAGAGAGATCGGAAACACCTGATTACTAATAAACATTATGAAGATAATTTTTAAATATGCAGAATAGAAAACTTCACGATGACAAAGTAGATGCCACAGAAATAACTTTCCTGCAATATTTAATCTCTGTAGTCTCGTTTGGTATCCTGAATAAACAATGAATAGCAGCCCAATAGTGCTAAGTCAACTTTGAGACATATCACTCATATCTGCGATGAGGTCTAAGCTTTTGATCTCAATTTCGTCTACTCTGAAAGAAAGAATACTTTGCTGTCCGATGAAAAATATCAGCTTTAAGGAGGGTGTGTTAATCAGGAGAGATTTTTCAGTCTCAAATTTTCTGCAATAAATGGAAAAAAGTTATTACAATAAATTCAGAAGTTAAACTCGTACCTAAGTCCGAACATGTTTAATACTTACAGATAGAAAGACAGAGAAAAAGTTACGGACCAGTGAGTCGACAGCAGTGGAACACTTTTATCTGTCCTCCTTGTGAATTGCGCTGTGTATTTCGTTTAATGATCGAGTAAGCGCTCTAGATTTCGGCCGAGGCCAGAGAAAAGGGTAACAACACTTTGATCGGTGACGGATTAAGACAGCTGTTTACCCACCCACTCTGCGATATCATTTAGCGATAAAATGTCTTCTGAGAGAAAATGAGGTCACAATGAAGAGTTGACAAGTGACTCTTCTGGAAAAAAAATGACTAAATTTATCGATAAATTCCAACTATCAACTTTCACAAGCTTGATTATTGCGCGCGTTATAAATGAGTTGAAATGCCAGTTAGTAGCATTAAAAACACTTTTTGTA
>JARYHS010008074.1:189132575-189165214 GCA_031002005.1 Vandiemenella viatica | reverse complement strand
ATATCACTGGGGTGACTAGGCGAATCAACGAGGTGTTAACATTTTTTTTTTTTTAATGGCTTTAGCCATGGACTAAAGTAGCCAGTTACATAATAGTAGTACTGCTACTCCTTTATGTAAATGTATACGCTTTATATTTGACCTTTAGTTATTTCAAGTGCTTGTATATTAATTTGGAGTTTTTTTGGGGCGGGGGGGGGGGGGGAGAGTTAAGAGGGAATGCATGAGGGATGGAATGTCTATTTTTTTTTTTTTTTTTTTTTTTGGCATTTAGCCTTAGGCTAATCTTGCCAGGAGCAGAGGGTAGGGATACTATGTTTTAGTTGTTAGTTTTCTTTATTTTAATGATTTTATATTAGGTTTTTGGTTTTTACAACGTACTTGTGTATTGAATTGATCGCTTTTGCGTCTGGATCTGAAAGAGTAGTCATTAAGGATATTATGTCTGTCATTTTAGGAGCGTTTCTTATTAGTTCTTTTCTGGCTTCTTTGTATTCATCACATCTGAGAAGGTAATGATAAATATCTTCCATTGTCTCACATCTGGGGCAGTTCGGTGATTCCGCGATTTTCATGATGTGCTTTTTATCATTTAATAGGGTGTGTCCTGTGCGCAGTCTGTTAATTAGGGTAATCTTGTTCCTGTTTAGTTCTTTTGTTTCATACCATGGTTTCTTGTTGATCTTGTTACTTATTGCCCGATGCCAAAGTCCTTTGTTCCTTTGTTGTTTTCCCATTTCTCTTCCCATTCTGTCTTATCCGGATTGCTGTCCAATGTCTGAAATCTGTGAATGGAGTGGCCACATCCAATTTTTCATTGCCGCTAGCTTGTGTTTTTGCTGCCCTGTCGGCCATTTCGTTACCGTGTATTCCCACATGACTTGGCACCCACTGAAGACTTATATCCACGTCCAGTGTTGTCAATTTCTTTATCTCTCTAGCTACTTCGTATGCCAGATAATTTTTAGTTTTGCCTTTTGGGATTCCCATGATTGTCTGCAAGGCACTTCTGGAGTCTGAACAGATGACCACTTTCTTTAAATCTGATTTTCCGATGAATTGTAGCGCCTTAAGGATAGCAATAGTTCGGCAGAGAAGCTTGAGAATTGGTTTGGCAGGCGGTATGCCTCTACGATGTTGCTCGCCGGGTACGCATAGGCGGCCGCACAGGCCTCCTCTCCCACCTTCGCTCCATCTGTGTATAATCTGCGACCAGCCATTCCATCTAGTGTTTAAGACTTCCATCGTATTTTGAATCGCTTCTTCTGATGTGCAGAATTTCTTCGCTGTCATCTTTAGAGTGATGGTTGGATGCACACGAGTGGATAAGTCCGCTTTTTGCCATGGTTCGATCTCCGAATATAGGTCGTTGATTTCGCTTTTGTGGATCTTCCATTGGTTTGTTGATTGCCAGTAGTTTATAAGTCTCGGCGTCTTGTGAAGGTTTGGAGGTTTTCTTCGCATCTCGTGAGCTAATATCTGTATTTTCTTTACCAGAATGTGGTCTTTTTAGAGCATACTTTTAACCAGAAGTTTAGTCCTATCTTTTTCCTTCGTAGGTATAGGGGAGGAATTACTGTTTCCGCTTCCATCGCTTCTATCGGAGTAGTCTTGATAAATCCACCAATTATCCTTATAGCAGCTGCTTGAACGGTGTCCAGTTTCTTTAGTAGCGTTTTGCTAGCGTTATCATAGAGCATCCCGCCATAATCGAGTCTGCTTCTTACCATGCTGAAGTATATATTGCGGACTAGCCGCGGATCAGCTCCCCAAGTCAATGAAGCGAGAACTTTTAGCACATTTATTAGCAGTAGGGAGGACGCCCTCAGCTCTGATATATGTTTGCGCCACGTGAGCTTGGCGTCCAGCCATATACCAAGGAATTTCACCTCTTTCACCTGATCTATAAGTAGTCCGTTAACAGTTATTTTGAAGTCATTTTCTTGGAAGTGCCTATGTGTGAATATGCATATTTTGCATTTTTTGATTGTTAGATCAAGCCCTATCTGTCTCAGGTTTTCCAGGATTACTCTTATTGCCGCTTCTAGGATCGATCTGGCTTTTTCTTTATCTGGATGTGAGACATATATGACAAAAGTCGTCCGCGTATTGAAGGAAATTCACCATAGCTGGTAAGCCATTGCGTACCTTGGTCGAGTAGATGTTGAAGAGGGTCGGACTCATAGGGTCACCCTGTGGAATGCCCTGGTAGACATGTCGGATATTCTCTTCCCTTCTGCTGTTTCAATAATATTCACTCTACGTGAGAGATAATTGCAGCACCAGTTTGTCAATTTGTTGGGAAGCTCTATCTCTATCATTGTTTCTCGTAGGATGTCAATCTGGAGATTGTTATAAGCATCTTTTATGTCTAGGAACGCTGCTGCGTGGTAATTATTTCTGCCGTAGCTCAACTGGATGTCGGTGACCAGCGTACTAACGATGTCTATCGTACCGAAACCCTTGCGGAATCCCATAGTTCGAGGATCGAGCCTTCGTTGGTGCTCTATGTGCCATTCCATCCTATTCTTGATCATCGTGGCACATTAGTTTAGCTAGGCAGGGCACTAAAGATATGGGTCTGTAAGAGGAGGCGTCGCTCTTGTTCCTGTTTGGCTTTAATACGGGCACGATTACAATGTTTCTCCACTGCTCAGGGACGTATGATGTGTTTATCATGTCGTTGAAGATATTTAAGATTTTTTGCTTGGCTATTGGCGGAAGGTTGTTGATCATGGAGTATGTTATCCTATCGTCTCCTGGAGCCGTATCCTTCTTCTTTATGGCACTTTCGAGTTCGTTCATGCTGAAGAATGGGTCTTCCGTTCTGTTGCTGTTTTCATTGGTCTCATGAACTGCGTTTCGTTCTAAATCTGTCGGTACATATGCCGGTGCAGTCAGTTCTATGAATTGTTCAGCGAGACTATCATCGGAGTATAAGTTGTTAGGTGAAGGCCGCTTTCCGTTAAACCATCTCATTTTCGCCCACATTTCTTGCGACGAAATGCCGTGTTTGATTGTAGAGCAGAAATCTCTCCATCCTTGTCTCTTCGTTTTCCTGATCGTATTTCTGGCTTCTGCTGTTGTCTGTCTGAGTATCATGAAGTTCTGGATAGTTGGATCTTTTCTGTACATTTTTGTAGCCAGGCGTCGTCTTGCAATTGCTCTGGAGCATTCGGTAGTCCACCAGGGTTTTCTGATGATCTTACTTCTTTCACTTATTTTATATTCTGGGATGCTTTCTTCTGCAGATTTACTTATAATGGCTTCCAGGTCATTGTATCGTTGTTGTGGGTCATTTGTATCTGAGTATGAATGCGCCATTCGCGAGTCGATTCTTTCTTGATATTGGATCCAATTGGCTTTGTTACAATTCCAGCGCCTCTTTGCTGGGATAGTCTTCTGGCCCATAGTGGAATCCAATGATATTTTTAGTACCAGATGGTCACTTCCTAATGTATCCTGTAGTATCTCCACTTGGTCCTGGTCATCATGCATGCCGATATCAGAGAAATGTCGGGTGACGAGTTTCTTTGGTGTGGAGTCCCGAGTCTCGTTCCGTGTTTATTGTTCAGCACCGTAAGTGAAGACGACGTTATGGCTGACGCGAGTTCTTCGCCCTGAGGGTCCGTCTGTCCTGCCTGCCACATCGGGTGGTGTGCATTGAAGTCCCCTCCCACAAGACTTTTAGGTGGTAACTGGTTGAATATAGCATCCCAGTCTTCTTCCCTAGAATTGATTTGTGGCGGCTTGTATATTACAGTCACATTCTCCAGGGGCGCTCTGTGTTTCAGGTCAACTGAGAGAACCTCTATGCCATTACTGGGCTCCACTATGTTTCTGATGTCGCTAGTAACATCATTTCTCACAAAGATAGCAACTCCACCGAAACCGTTGCCCCTATCTCTTCTGTAGATATAGTAGTTTCTGTGCTTTACATTAGTGTCCCTACGTAACCATGTTTCGGTAATCAGTATAACGTGTGGGGCGTTAAACTATTGCTCTCTGTAGGTCATTCCATTTAGGTAGTAGGCTTCTGGCATTCCATTGTAGTGTTGTGAATTTCGACTTTCTATCCATTATCTGTTATGTTACATATCTCCATTGTAGTATCACTCGCTCCCATTTCCTTAATTTCTTGCATGATGTTGCTGGTGGCTTCTTCCTGAATTTTTGTATAATTTCCTTGGGTAGATTTCCTTTTAACTGTTGCATGATGGTTTTGATCACAATTTTCACTATGGTGCTAATGCATTCAATGTTCAGTTCCTTAGGAGGTGGCTCCGCCATCTGGACCGCATTTGTTTCTATTCTTTCTGGCACTGTCCTTCTTTGAGGTAATTCCCTGTTAGTAATTGTCTTTTCTTCCGTTGCTGCTGCGCTGTAGGTTTTAGACTGTAAGGGGGGGAAGTCCGTTGGCTTGTGTTCGTATCCTCCTCCCATTACTATTTTGTTACCAAGCGCCTGTTTCTACTTCAGCTCCTCTTGTTGTTTTCTAATTGGACACGCCTTGTCAGTCGCCTTGTGCTCACCCCCACAATTGACACATTTGGTAGTCTCATTATGACAATTGGAAGCATTATGTTCCTCACCACATTTGGGGCATCTCTCTTTGCTTCTGCAATTGGTAGATATGTGCCCATATCTTTGGCACTTGAAACATTGAGTCACGGGGTAGACATATGGTGTCACCTTAAATCTTAGGTAGAAGAGCTCCACTTCATCCGGTAAAAATTGGCTTTCGAATGTAAGTAGAACCGTTTGTAGAGGTTTTGTTTCAACTTTTCCATCCAGCCATATTTTTTTGATAAATCGTCTTACCCCTACTATTGGAGCAGTTGATTTAATGTTTCTAAGTAGTTCTTCTTCGTTGAGGTCTGTGGGAACGAATTTAATAACACCTTTGCATTCGACCCTGCTGGCAGGGATATAAGCTTTTAATCCCAGTGACTGTAAGAAATCGATGTTTTCCACGAAGCTGTTTGCTGCTTCCGCCTTTGCGAATTCCAGCATCATCCGGTTTTTACCCTGTTGGTTCATCCTCTGCAGTCCGTTAACTTTATTATAAAATATTTTGCCTAGTTGAATTGGGTGAGGCATAGTGCCATTCATCTTTGGCTCAATTGTGACTACATAAGGTGCTTGTGATTGACGGCCATATAGTCTGATACGTTGATGTGGGGAAGTTGGCTTGTCTTTATCCCCGCCTTCGCTTGTAGTCACGGGGTTAAGTTGGTCACTTTTTGTCTTACCCGCTATTTCTGGGGTGTGGTATGGTGGCTGCTGCGATGTTGTCATCTGCTTTGTAATCTGTTCCTTATTCGAGTTAAGTAATGTTTCTGACGTCGTTGGTTCTTCTTTATTTACCTTAGGTACACCTCTTCTCTCCGAGGCTTTACGCTTCTTTCTGAGGTAATATTTCCCTTCTTCTTCACTATCCAAGGTAGATTCTTCCATCTTCTTTTTTGTTGACTCCGACATCTCTTGTTCTGATTGGTAGATAAATAAATCTTGCTTATCGCCAGTTGTTTTGGCTGTAACGCCACCACTAGTTTCCGCCATATTGACTCCTTTACACGCTGCGCCGCTGCCGACGAGCTGTAGCTGTTCTGACGTGCACTTAAATTCCTTTACACTTGTTTTAATAACTACTTTTGGGTTCGGATGTTGTGTCCCACTATAACTTGTTGTCACCGGTACACTCACTTGGCGCTATGGCCACTCGCTCCGCTGTAGACTCACTTCACTACCGACACACACGTAAACAAGGAAGCACTCTCGTAGCTGCTAGACTAGATCCGTATGCGACCGTAGCTAAACGTGAACTGGGATGGAATGTCTATTATATGAAGTCCTTCTAGTAGTTCTTGTTTTTCGGGCAGGTATTATTTCAGCGATCAAATTCACTGTCTTCACCAGAAGATGGCGACACCTCTGCCGCAGCTTGCTGTGTAATGTTGAGTCAGCCAGTACGTTGTCGTTAATCTGTAGGTCCCCTTTTCCCTGTTGGGTTACCGAGTTAGGATCGTTAGCCGCGCCATTATATATATTATATAGGTGCATTGTGCCTTCCATGCGCGATTCGAAAATTCTGTCAGTTGACGGCCTTTGAGTCCTCTCGGCCAACATTGGCATACGATGATTTGATTTTCCTAAGATCGTAATGGAATTTAGACCCTCTACCTCCTAAATTTCCGTTCTAAAGACTGGAGGCCAGAACAGAAACAAACATTTAGAACTTCTAGTTGTAATGCCTAGTTTCTCTGACTTGTATCGATCATATTATATATAACTAAACAGGTTGCTAAGGACGTTAAGATCAAATATAGTTAAGTTTTTAGATGCTTAGAGCCTATGCCGACTTGCTGGTGGAAACATTTGTTAATGTTTTCTATCAGATTTTAGTAAAAGCGTAAGAAGTGGTAGGATAGCTGCCAAATGTCCGCCGCAGAAATATATATTTTACAAAACGATAACACACTTAGCTCTAGTACAAACTTAATAATGTCCTTCATTACATCAAACAGCAAAATATGTCAAACTCCAGCAAAAAAACTAAAAGAAGTTACATTAAGTTCTTTGTTAACATCATTCTGGACGCCAGATTTATTATAAGCAGATTTGAAGTTTTGTCCTTTATTTTATATTACATGCATTATTTTGAACAATCATCTTCCAGTTACATAATACAGTGAAAAGAAACTTTATCATTTTGTGTTTCTGTCACATTAAAACAGTTTATGATTTATTGTTCTCTTAGAGTTGTAACGCTATATTTTATATTCCCACATGAAATGAATTTAGGTCTGAAATCTTTTGTAAATGGCAAATTTAACAGTATATTGGAAGAGTAAATCATTAGAAATGAAGTATTAGTGCCATTAATTAAATAAAACCCTTGTAAACAGTTTTCGGATCCTGGGAGATTTCATAATTCGTACCATTTTAGTTGATCAGTGCTGTAAAACGGGGAAGAAGTAAAAAGCTAAGCACTTCCTGTAACCTGTTATTTTCACGCAAAAATAGTACATTTGAATAGAGCATGGCTCAAGTAATGGTTTATAGGGGTAAGATACTTGCGAGTCGTTTTGCGCTTCGTGTAGTTGCCAGGTCAGTTTCTCCCCTGATTGTTTCTGAAGCTTACCTGCCACGTGATGCCGGGGGTTAGATTGAACTCTGTGGGCAGCTCATTCATAAACATGGCGGCCTGGGAGTCGCATTTTAATGTCGGTGGGTGGCTGATGAGCGTTTGGCTATCGATTGCAAGCCTTTCTGCCGGCAAAACAACTGATCAGCACAGATCCGCAAAGCTTCTCTCCTGCGGGCCTCTTATGCTAACCATACCGGGGTTAAAAAAGAACTATTATTTAAGATATGCGCCAGTTGTCTCATAGTTATATTTTTATTAAATTAATGTTTATCGAAGTTTAAACGATTTTTCAAAGCAGTGGAGACAAGAATTAATCTTAATGAAGGCAAAAGGCATCGAACTGGTTGTAACGTAATTTGTATTCACAGAGATGCATTTAGCACATATCATAACATAGCTGGTAGGAAGCTTATGGATTTATGGCTTATTTTGTTACCGTCTGTCGACTAGTTTACGGGGAACTCATTACAACCGTGATGAAATTGTGGGCAGGAACGGGAAGTAAATCAGGTATTGCCTTTGTTGAAGGGACCATTCCGGCATTCACCTAGAAGAAAATTTGGTCGGCCGGATTAGGAATAGTAGCGCGTATTCCACAATTCTCTGATTTAATTAACTCATTTTCCTATCGCAAAAATCAATGTTTGTTATATTTTAAAGTTAGCTAGCTAAAACTCCATCTAGCCACATCACGTAGCCGCTACCGCGGGTATAGCAATTTTTAAATTCTAATTATTTTTATTTTAGACTCAGCAAAATATTCTTACCGTATGGCATAGTAACCGCAAGATAAAAGTTTAAGTTTATTTTGCTCTCAACTATCTTCAGATTTAAGATTTTTTGTGAGAGGGGAGAACAGCGGGTTATTCGTGATCGGGCAGCGGAGACTTCTGCTTGTTTGGGACTCATACGGGGCAACTTTGGCTCCGGTTTCACACAGGTAGAGAAGGAGGAGTCAAATTAATACATTTAGTCTGGAAGAACATATTTCAGAGTCTCCAGAAACGTAACCTGCGCAGCCAGCGCAGCGGTGGCGGAACATCGCATTAACCTCACTACAATCAGAGTGCTATTGACGGTATGTTCTCAACAACCTGGTGCGGTTTATTCCTGGTTCTATTCTACTTCGAAAACTCTAATAACCGCTAAACTACAAAATGGAGGTTATATTAAGATGATAATGGTTGCATAATATTTTATACTCAAGATATGTAGGTTTATAAGACAGCAGCCGCACCTTGTTGTAAGGAGAATTTAATAACAAACTTGCATACTTGATAGAATTCGAAATCAGGAATCAAATATGAAATGAAACATGTAGATGTTCGCTGTCACAGCCATTACGTATTTAATTAAATACTTCATAGATAGTGCTCGAATACCGCAAAATAATTACTATACAAATTGATAATCTGTACCGAGACTGCAGACTGCAAAGAACATCTGACATGTCAGTTTGCAATTAAATGAAAAAATAATGATATTAATAATTTTGGTCTTAACATTACTATTAGTACATACTAACTGCTTTTGCGAGCATCTTTGGTAGCAAGGAGCAAATCCGGCGCCAAGGAAGGTGCTTGAAACTGGACGGACTGAGATGAGAATGGTGATTTAAGATATAGAACCGTTTCTGTGAGAATGATGATTTTATGACGGACGCTTTAAGAAGGATGATATTATAATTGCACAGAGAAGCATGAACAAGATTTATTAGATTGGTAGTGGCTAGTGTTGTAAAAAAACGGTTTTTTTTCTGGCTTGAAAAAAAACATGAAAAAAAAACTTTGAAAAAAAAACATGTTTTTTTTCTGGAACATGTTTTTTTTCACAACTACTAAATCTCAAATTTGTAAGGCAGTTATCGTTTAAAATGACCGTTTTAGAGTTTATTCTAAGTACTTATCTTAGTTAAAATCTACTATATTTTTCTGGTTCAGTAGGAATAAAAATTACGAAAATATTGGCAAAATTGACTGAAATTTTCTTTATGAATGGGGATTTCCCGAAGAGATTAGGTTGCGCGAGAAGGAATCCCCCATTCCCCATTGTTAGGATTGATACTTGCTATTTGAAATAGTGCTGCCAGCCCTACAAAATTACCTACAGATCTTTTAAAAAAATTAGGAATTTAAAATTTATCCACGGTTTTTTGCCTCTTTTTTTATTACTTATTGGGCTTTCTTTATATTCGTATACTTGTTAACTCTCAGAGTATAGTGGTACTGACTCATTAAATTGTCAGTAAGGGAGCGTGCATAAACCACATAGCACCATTTTGGCCTCCTGTGAACCCTCCCTCTTCTCTTCCCCCACGTAGCCCTACGTGGCTTTTGCCAACCCCCCCCCCCCCCGCTCACGTAGCTTGATTCCAGATGACATTTTTTACTGTTTTCTCTTGTCAAACTATTGTAAATTACATACGGATATAATTAACTGAGGGAAATAAATACTCACATCCTGTTGTGAGTTCAGTTCCTCATTTTAACTGTGAAAAATGTTATGAAAGGAAAGTTACGTGGCCTGGCTCGGAACCACCCCCCTCTCCCCACGTAGCCCAGCATAGCCTTCCAGCTAACCCGTCCTCCCTCTGGACCGACCCACGTAGTTTGTGCACGGTCCCTAATTATGAATCGTTTCCTTGCAACCGTTGGTGTAAATAAACGATTGAAAAGAAGTAAAGCTCCTATTTTGTTTGATAATAGATTTTAATTCAAACTTAAAAGACCGTAATACAGAACTATCGGCGGAGTCTTTATGTACAGTGTGTACTTTGCTCACAATTTAAAAATGCAATCTCAAAATCTTTTGCGTACAATACAAGAACAACAAGTAAAAGAAAATTTAACTATTTCTGAAGTTATGGATCTAGAGGAGACAGAAGAAGAGACAGAAAATTCCGACACCGATCGAACTAGTGTTGGTAGTGCTGATACTAGTGAATATGGTACTGACATAGAGGATGAATAAAATTATGTTACCTATATAGATACACTTATGAATCATTATGTGAGACATTATATGATTCAGTAAGACTTAAAACACACTTGTAAAAAAAAAGTTCCTTAAAAAATACTATAATTTATCAAATATATTGTTTTCTGAAAAAAAAAACAAAATTTAGAAAAAAAACACGGGTGCTAAGTTTTTTTTTTCATGTTTTTTTTCACAAAGCTGAAAAAAAAACATTTTGTTTTTTTTTCAGTTTGCAACACTAGTAGTGGCTATGAAAGAGCTACGAAAGTATTATGTAAACAGTTTGCCTTCAAATTTGTCTTGTAAAAGAAATGTTGAGTTCAGTGCAGCGTGTACTAGTAGTCGTGTAATAAACGTGTGATTTAGTGCACGTAGTAAAGCATAATAATGATTGGGGAATTGACGGTTTTCCTGAATAAAGAGAATTTATTTCAGGTATAGTATACGTTTTCCTTTCAGATAAAAAAAGAGAGCACAAAAGACAAAATTATAACAGGAGGCGAATGTTAAAAGTAACCTCAATTGTAAAAGGTGACATAAAACGCACTCTTTCACGTTGGAAGCCACTAAAAAACAGGATAAAGGTTAAAGTGGAATAATGTAGATTTAAGTTGGTAAACGATCTGAAATAGTAATTTCTCAGTAATTAGGTGGAGATATTTGAATAACAAACACGGGAAGAAGGTTATAATACCCTAGTGACGTAAACTTAATTGGATGCCATTTATAGGGGTTTCTACGATAACCGTGGATTCTTTCGTAACTCGACAAGACAAATCGATAGTGAGTAGTAAAAGTTTTCGATGTATCACTTTGTTCCCGAGATATACTGTCTCAAAATTGAGCTAGTTAGGTTGAGATGTGGCCTGGACTAAAAAAATCGCTAAAGCCACAAGAAACTAACGCTCGACATGCACAATGAGTGTTTTGATTTTTTACTACTGGTTGTGGTTACGTTAAAATGCGTCCTGGACCAGAAGAAAAACGCCGTCAATGGCACAAGGAACTAGCCCTATAACTAATTTTTGACAGTCGATATCTCGAGAACTAAACAAAATATCAAAAAATTTACTTTCTATTTGTCGAGTTGTATAAGAACCAATCATCAAATTGCAGCGCCATGTGCTGCCCAAACATGCACTTCGCAACGTTCACACAGTTCACCCAGTCGTTGTGAATGCCTATAACCTCCAAAGATTGAATCAATATTCACAGAAACATCTCCATAATACCTGTACAGTCTCTACAACTTCATACTTTTAAGACTCAGCGCGTCCTTAATCAGTCGTACTGCTATAGCTGTGGCCAAATCAATTGGCGGTTGGCCTCGAATGCGCCGTTGCCAAACCGCACACTTAACAGTTGTATTCACCTTTTTACTTGAAGTAATAGTTTGTAATCATAATTATTAATAATAATCATTTTGTGATAAAATATTGATGTATATCATTTCGTTAAGAAAGTTATGTTAGCGCAAATGCATTTAGTATAACTTACTCGAGAAACTAAGAACACTTACGGAATTACTCTTCTTATTTTATTTGTGGCTAAGCACGTATTAAATTTTATTTTCAGTTTGTATATTTACAACTAAAATTATATTTTGTTATCCTCTGCACGGAAAAACTTGCATAATTGACGACAAAATTATTTTATATACCTGGAGTAGGAGAATAAGTCTCTTCCTGAGTATCGCTTTTTTAGTAGCACGATTCTCTTGCTAAATTACCCTAATTATAAGTTACTGCACTTCTTGTTAGGTAAAATTATTACACTAAATTACTATAATTAAAAAATAACTAAAACGAATTATTTAAATCGCGCGTAAAAATCGCAATGGCTAAAAATCAAAATATCCTCCCTTGAGCAAGCTCACCCTCACCCTCACACTGACACTTTATAATTCCGATTCACAGGTTCACACATTTTTTGTGAAAGGGAGGTGGAAGGTTTGGGGGTGGGTAGCGAGCTGTTGCCGCTCGTACTAGGCAACACAGACCGCGCAGAGTTGCAATTTTCAGGTGATAGAAAGAGAGCGCATCGCGAGATTGTCCCCAAGTACTGCAACAGCGCGTTCACACTGACCCGCCAATTCATCTGGCCACAGCTATAGTAGATTTCTCTAATTACTCCATCGTATTCTTACCGCAGACTGCCTCCACCTTCCCACGGTAGGTTAACATATTGCTCCAACTTCTAAACGTGGTTCACCTTACAGCTTTTATTCAATCAAAGAGCCTAACTCCTGTACTTCAAACTGATAAATCTAAAATTATAGGTACTGAATTTAACCACGAAACTTCACTTAAATCTCTCCCTTACATTAATTGAGATCCACTTTACTGATACAATCTTAAAACTAATTTTGAATAATTGGAATCTAAACAAGTCATGAAACTCTTGTCTGCACTGACTACTGCAACCCGAGCAGACAATCAGAAAACTTCGACATAGCATCAACGAATTACGCCCTTATTCTCTCTCTAAGCCTTCTGGAACAAAATTACTCGAACCGAACGAGATATTTAACTGTAATAATTCCATATATGAAATGCTCTCGGGTGACTAGTCGACTTAAAGAAGTGTTATAATTATACGATATTTCGGCGATCAACAGAACATGGTGACGGAATATCGTGTAATTTTAACATTTCCTTAATCGGCTATTCTTCCGAGAGCATTTCATATATTTTCAACGCCGAGAGATACTGAGTTCTTATGTAATAATTCCAGTTATCTAATATGATATGCCAAAATGCAACTAAAAATAATAAATGATTACTGTAAACTGACGATGCTAAATTGTTTCCAAATTGCATCTAAAATGTCGTAGACCATATAAGTGCTTAGAAGATTGTATAGCTACACAACTACCGCCATACAGATACATTTATCACACTTTCGCAGTTGAATGATGTTTTGTTTGTTGTTTGTAAACCGGGTACCATGTGCTAGGCATGTGAATTAAATAAATGTAGACTGACCCATTTCAGTTCTTTTTTTTTTTTTTTTGACAAATAAATGGTATTTTCTGTAAACTACAGAATTTCTTTCTAAATCCAAGCAATCTCGCTTGAGCGTTTGTTTTAAAATCTTGCTGTTTATAGGAGACATTTGCGCTTGCCATTGTGTACAGTAGCAAAAAGAATATTTAAGTAAGCAGACTTAAAATCTCTAGATCCTGCTTATTCGTCCTTATTTAATTAGAGATAGAAATTAATAAACTCACAAGCCTGAGTCCACTGTTTTTGACGGCCCAGTCTAGGACCGTGATTAATCGAAACTGTGGCACTCCAGCAACAGTAAACAGAGTTTGTCAACGTTTAATTAATACAACGCCATTAAGGGAGTGCCTCACACTAATAATTAGAAGAGATCGTTCAACAGATGTGGTCGCACAGAACTCGGTCTCTCCCGTATGAGTATCAACTGTAGTTAATTAACACTAATGAACACAGGCGCGGCTCCTAACTCATGGTTGCAAAAATCACTTAGTAGATACGATTCCCGGAAATGGTGCGTTTATGAATTCCAGAAAACAACCACATAAGTTATTTTTGTCTTCTCTGATAATTAGTTAGTAAGTGTGGAAGGTAGTATAAAGCGGAGCATCGTATACATATGCTTGTAAACTCACAATAGAAATTACAACTGATTTACTAATATCAGCAGCTAAAATCATTTGCTAATGTTAAACTAAATTAAATAAATATTTTACCAAGCAAAGTATCTACTAGAAAGAAACACGATTTTAAAGAAGCATTTCCCAGTAACGTGGTCTCTTAATTGAAAAGAGTCAGTTAATTCTTGTGGTTGAACTATTTCTCATGAAATTTTTAATAAACACTTTTCTTTGCTCAAAAAGACAACTGCTTTAACTGCTAGCCATAAAACCGTTGCAGGAAGGATCTGAGCGTATCAGAAAATAAAGATCTCTGCCTAAGATAGTACGACATTGCAACATTCGTCTAATATCTATTTTTTTTTTGTTTCAGTTTATTCATTTGGTTGATTTGATAGATATTATTTTGTATTATTAACACTTAATTTAACAAGATTTTTCAATAACCTTCGATTTGACCGGAAAAAAATGTCGGCGAACTCAACAAAACTCAATGAAAATAAAAAAAATTGTGATATCATATGATTTTTGTATTGAATCTATTCTATGATTATGAGATTACGCTTTGGAACTGTTTTGTAGAAAGAAATTCTTGGCAACTGCAGCTCTTGGGCTGAAACATTTTACATTAATTCCTGATGTGAATAAAATATATTTCCTTAGCTAAAAATGTGTTGCATAACTATTTAATACATAAGTGGTGTTAGTGACATTTTATCTGAGTACATCCACATTTTTACACTGTTGCATTCCAGTCTGTATTTTGCTTTCGGAGCTTGCGCAAATGAAAAATTGCTAAGTGCATATCGAAGTGGTACCTGCTTTTGGCAACGTTTATATGAAGTGATAAAGAGTAAATTTAAAATTCATATCTTAATTCAATTGGTGAGCAGGTTGTCTAAACTGATTTATGCAATCTACAAATGTTATAACCTGAACGTTTATTATTCATTTAACATTTATACGACGAATGAACAGGGTGTATTTATTGTTACTCAAGATAAAGAATAAAAATTGCAAGTCGCAAGAAAACACCACCACTGTTCATTAAATATCAATAAATTACAATATAAAATATTTATCACTGACGTTAACGTAATTGTGTCAAACATTTTACAAGTAACATAAAAATGAAAATAAACGGAAAACAATAAAACATATGAGACGAGATATAGATGTTTCATTTGCGCTTTACCGTTTTTAATTACGTCGACTCCAGTTAACTCAGTTTACTCAAAAAGCACACGACTTTACTCATGGTAAAACTGTAGAGAGAAACGCAACTCTCATATCGCGTATTGCTTAACAGCATCAACAGCAATATATGTGTCTCATTATGCTACCTGATCTGTCGCTGGAGCTGAAAATTTTCCCATTATGCTACTTCATCTGGTGCTGGAACTCATAATTAAAATCTATTCCGTACTTATACAGTTGAAGGTAATGAATTCAGGGTTATTTTCTAAATTTGCTTTTATAGATGCCACGAAAGGCTCACTCTTACGAAAAAAGCAGTGGTTATGCAGAGTTTCTGTCAGTAGTCAGGGATTGTACCTTCCTTGCCTGAAGTAACTTCGCTGCAGCGATGTTCTCTGGCTTTTATTTGGTAACTAGTGTAAGCCCGCGACCACATCGTCACGGGTCTGGAGTACTTACAGTTTTTAGGATGAAAGGTTATGACAGGTTGACTTGATTTGACCAAATATAAACTTGACCTGTGTTTCAGGGTGAATAAAATCTCTTGAGATTGAAGAACTCAGGAGCATTAATAGAGGTAGATATTAAACACGAACAGGGACGATAGCGCAATCGTATAATTGCTTAAATACAAACTTCATTTGTATTTGACCATTAAAGTTCACTCTGCAAAATTTGGAAAAATCCTGTTTGCTTCCAAAGTATCACGTTGATTTTTATTGAGACTCGGCAAACATTCATAATGTAATCATTGGCCATAGTATCTGTAACGATCAGATAACTTAAAATACATTCCACTCGTATTAAACAGCTGAGCAACTACGAATAAATGAATTGCCAGAATAGTTGATTCGGTAACATATTTGATCTCATGTCCACTTAAAATAACCTAATAACTCACGTACAGCGAACATCAACGAAGATCATTAACGAAAGTGGTCAGTAAAATATCTAAGAACCAAATAAACCGTAATGTATAAACTTTGGTCAAGCAATGATATTAGTGAAAGTTTTAATTAAATTTAAATTTATCCTATGCCGGAATGACAATTGGCATTCGTGGTTACAGCAGAGACCAGGAGTGATTTGATTTTTAATTTTTTTAAGTTGCTTTCATTAGCTACATGTTACTGAAAAGCAGATCCACGTTTTTTCAGCCGCAAAATTTATCAAATTTTTTAAACTATGAAACGCTACGAAAAGAAAACTTAATGAATGTATTTATGGCAATTAATTTGGTAGCAGTTTTTTAGCTATTAAATTGTGGGCATAGCCACGAATTTCTACTAATAACATATCTGGTTGCTGTTCTGCAAGCGAAGGCTGACACGTGACACCGTTCTCCAGCCAATAGCTATAGAGGTGAGTGAATGAGTGAGCTTACGAAATTATGTAGTAGATGATTAATTTACGTATTTTCCTCACTACGTAGTTTTTTCTTCGCATTTAGTACTGCCATCTATGCAATTTAAAGAATAAATAACCTAAATTTAAGGAAGGAACCGGAAGAAGCGTTAATAATACTATTATGTTTTACGTATTATGTCGTGAAGCTATTTGATCTGAGTAATGATATAGAATGATTATAGCTGGTGTTGATGAACTTGATGCAATGATTTTCCACGTTCACTTACGTCGCTGGAGAGTT
This sequence comes from Vandiemenella viatica, assembly GCA_031002005.1. NCBI lineage: Eukaryota > Metazoa > Arthropoda > Insecta > Orthoptera > Morabidae > Vandiemenella > Vandiemenella viatica. Next base: position 189,148,621 of record JARYHS010008074.1, on the reverse strand, counting down.
GGAAGTGAAGTTTTCCAGTGTACGATAGTCAAAGCGTCGTGGTAACTACGTCACTTCCGTTTTTCTGAGATTCGCGGTATCGAAAGTACTTTTTCCTTCGGCTTAGTTAACACATACCGTATTCCAAAAATTATCTGTTTGTCGCAGATTAGTTCTTCAAATTAAATAAAGAATAATTAACTATACGAAGAACTACAATATTTAATCCAACTAAAAACAGGTTGATATGATCCTCGAAGCAATAATAATAATAATGAAATAATTAATGGTGATAGTAATAACGTCATGTCTGTAATGAATTTCATGAACATGTTTGGCTGCTGCGCAGAATTACGAAATAATCTTTGCTACACACAATTGTTTTGGAAGAAACTGGTTTTTTCATTATCAAAAAAACCAGTTCAGTATTAATGATAACTCTCCCTTAGGTCATGAAAGGTATTACGGATGTCTGCCACCTCCGATTCTGCCCTGAGCTTGAAAGGTAGTAAATTTGTATCGTATTAAGTTCTGTAAACGTCAGCTCAGTTTTGTTAAATTCCTGACAAGATATTAAAGAAATTTTGTAGAATAAATCCTCCAACATGAAATAATAAAAATAATACAGAAAGCCCAAAATATAATTAAACAGAGATAAAACTACACATATTTATTTTTGATTTATTTAAATTCGTTTAGTTCTTAGGGAGCGTGCATAAACCACGTAGCTCCATTTTGGCCTCCTGTGAACCCGCCCTCCCCCCCACGTAGCCCTACGTCACTTTTGCCTCTATCCACTCCCCCCCCCCCCCCCCCGCGTAGCACGTAGCTTTTTTCCCTTTTGATTCCAGAAGACATTTAGTACTGTTTTCTCTTGTCAGACTATTGTAAATTACATAGGGAGATAATAAACTGAGGGAAATAAATATTCACATGCTGTTGTGAGTTCTATTCCTCATTTTAAATGTGAAAAATGTTATGAAAGGAAAGCTACGTAGCCCTCCCCCCACGTAGCCTAGCGTAGCCTTCCAGCCAACCCATCCCCCCCCCCCCTGGACCGAGCCACGTAGTTTGTGCACGGTCCCTTACCAGAATTTTCACCTTTTAACAATATTCTGTAGACAAGCTCAAAGACTAGAGAGGTTTGTAGACATACAAGGAAACTGTCAGCATACAGTACACATGAACCGAAAACTGAACCTTGCATTTCGGTGGTTCCATCGTTTGACACGCTTGGCCCAAGCTGACGGCTCAAGGTAACACAATGAGTTTAACGGAAGGCGACTCAATTATACCTGATGCGTAAATATAAGCGTGCAGTCTTCACTGAATGGAATTGGTTAGTTGACTAAATTTGAAAAATTGGTTAATTGTTTACCTTACTACCTATTTTACTCAAGAAATGTATTATTTTTCAAAAAATCTAACATTTATATAATGTATTTTGATTTTTTTAAAACCAATTTAAATTCACCGCAAAACCGATTAAGACTGTCATGGCGTCTTGAATGATGTCCCTCCACCCAAAACAAAACAGTACGATCGTGTCTGTGTATGGCAGATGTTAGTTTACTTTCGTTTTATTTAATTAAAAATGAATTCCTCGTATTATAAATACTGTATAGTAGCCAAGTGTAAAAGTACAACTATTAAAACTCCAAACAAGTTATTTAGGTATATATGTTTCAAACAACGAACAAATACGGAAAAATTGGCTAAAACCTGCAAGGCGGAAGGATGCTCACAGTTTATATATAGATTGAAGAATTTATTTTTGTGAAGATCTTTTTGATGTGTTTTCGCAATATATTTCTAAATCTAAACCAAAACTGATGAATTTTATAGAATCACTATAACTCATGCATTGATAAAATAAAAGAGTTGAGGTTAAGTTGTTTTGGTCTTATGATCTAAAATCTTTTTCTAGTGTTTAGTTTAATGTAATAAAAACACCTCGGAAGAACTATGATTAGCGTGGCGCTACAGCTTGATGGTAGATTCATAAATAGGTCGACGAAATAAATCGAAAATAAAGAATAAAATTGTTTTATATCTCACTTTTCTAGGAAAAGTATGTATGAAAGCGAAAAGAAACGTACATAAAAAGTGATGCAACGGAAAAGTTACGATACGGCACAGAATTAATGGTACCGAACAACAACCATATGCTATGACATTGTTCAAGCCTAAGATAGTATCGAAGTGAAGAAAAAAAATCTTTCGATATCTCGCTTGGATCTCCGTTCTAGACCAGGATGCATATCAGCCTAACCAAATCACCTTTCATTCAAGATATCTGGAGAACCAAGCGAGAAATAAAAAAAATTGTTCTTTATTTTCGAACAATAGGTTATTGTTTAAAAAACTGAAATTATGCTGTTTAAGTTTATAATCTATACTTGCGTCGAAGATTTAATATTGCGGAATTCCGATAACCAATAGTCACTATTTGACGTCAAAAATCTGCTAACTTTCACGGCGTCAATTATCAGTATTCTATTACTGTTAGCGTTGCTAAATCCTGATTCCATAGCGAATTACATTTATCTTTCAATATATAATTGAGAACAACCATATTAATTTGACAAAAATTGATACAAACGAAAAATTTATCAAGTAACCTGTTATGTTCTACAAAAATATCAACAACTACTATGGAGCTTCGCAGGGCGTGACGTAATGCTTTCTGATTGACGTTCGCGATAACGTGACTGAATGACTAATTTTGCCGAATTTATTTTCGAAAAATAATGATAATATTTATATTTTATAATAAATAGTTTTGTTTTATATTATCTCCTTAGCATGATTAAACATTAAAAACTGCAATGCATCCGATTTACTCTTAGTGGACACAGCCTATTGTTTCTGCGGGCATATTCAACAGGTGGTTTGGCAGGTGTGCCGGTGTGGAAGGAAGGCGGCTGTAAAGCAGTGGACCACTGAGGGAAGACACATGGATTCGTGACGCTCTACATTTTCTGCACTACTGCTCTGTTGACGCGCCACGGGTGAATTATTTTGTGTACGGTGCTTGTGGCCTGCTCGAGACACAACTCACAAACTCACCTGCAACTTCCTGCTGCCACCTGGAAGATTAACTACACTGGTCTGCTAGGAACAACGACAAGGATGAGTAACATTCATTTCTTGTGTTTGTAACGATTCGTGAAGCCAAGAAAAAGGAAACAACAATGCCCATAAAACATGCAATAAGGGCCTAGATACGCGCCTCCTCGTCATTTGTATGCTCTAAAGTTGGAGGACGTCGTTTGTATTACAATCAGTTATTTCATTATTACGTCGTATACTAAAAACTATTAACTCATAGAACCTGCTACCATCATCCATAATAGTCACCAGCTACTGAAATTTTGTAGCAGTTTAGGTACCAGCATTCAGCTCCGACTAGCAATGGTTTGAAATGGTACAACTTCTAAACTGTTATTTTACACCAGCAGGCACGTATAATATGGTGGTTCGTTTGTGGTCTTTTGTTACTCATGTAGAGCGAGTGTTTTTTTTTTTTTTTTTTTTTTTTTTTTTTTTTTTTTTTTTTTTTTTTTTTTTAGGATGTTTACGATATTCCGAACCGTTACAACCTCGAATAATGCTACTATATAGGAAAGTAACTGGTTGATGTAACATTGATTGTGAATCTTCGAAATCTTCGTGGCAGCATGCAAGGGCAACAAGTAGTTCAGAATGTATTGCCTGTTCATCAGCGCTCATTAACAGGTGTTATTCAAAAATATCCAAACAGACATTATATAAGAAGAACGTGGAATAGTACTAACTTGCACCTAAAGGTGAAGTATGGTACAACGCTGGGTAAGAAGTTTCAACTTGATACCTCGTTTGGCTGGTGCTCAATGTAGTTTTGCTTCAAGGTCTAATTGCCTTTTTCGCGATTTTTACGATGAATGTGACAAAATAACAGTAGTTAAATGTGAAAATTTGCATTACACTCATAAATGGTGCTTGTGGAACATATGATTATTGAAGCATTTTGAGATGTTGTTATAAGCCGTACACAAGTTTTCGAACGGTATACTTGATTGAAGGCTGGCCGAATTACTGTAGAAGACAATGAGCGTTCGGAAAGATCTTCGATCTTAACCACCATTGAAAAATCTTTTGTAGATTATGGAACATGTCAGTGAGTTTTAAGTGAAGAATTGGGCAAACATCGAATCGCGGCAAAGTTTGCTCCAAGACCGTTGACAAGTGATCAATAACAGTGGCGCATTGATGTTTGCACTGAACTGAAAGAATTTGGTTCCAACGATGAAATATTTTTGTCGAGAGTCTTTACCGGCGATGAAAGTAAGATGTTCGACTACAAGCCGGAAACAAATGACAACGTCGCCTTGGAAGACCCAAGAAATGTAGATAGGTGAAGAACAATGTAAAAATCGCGTTCATTATGTTCCGTACGTGAAGAGATTAGTTCATTCTAAATTTGTTTCTCAGTAGCAGACTGTGAATTCAGCTTTCAAGTGCGACCTTTAAACGTCTTCGGGAGGATATTCCAAGAAAACTGCCGGAGCTTTGGAGCGAGAAAAATGTGTATTTGCAACCCGACAATGTATGTGGGCACAGTTCATTCGGTACATAACAATTTGGCTAATGACTGTCATCCGTCATCTCCCTTATTCCCCTAATTTGCATCCTGTTAATTTAGGTTGTTTCCCTATATGAACATTAGGTTACATAGGTCGTCGGTTCAAGATGGCAGAAGAGACACAGTGAATCGCCAGAACAGGCATTTCCAAATCGAGACCGGCGGGTGATCGCAAATAATCTACCCTGTCAGCTGCTCGACAAAGCGGACAGGGTAAACTTCCACTGGATCCTTGGGTAAGGGTCGATCATAAAAGTCGACCATGGTTCTGATATGAATATTCATCATAGGTCCCTACTGCAACACCTGACATGTTATATGGCTTAGCACATTCAGATATTAATAGTGGAATGGCTGAGGAGGCTAGGATAAATCACGGTAAACGGCAATTACATATTTGCACATTTATTTACATGAACAATGACTGGTGGCATACGTGAATATTTAGAGTATTTTATTGGCAACAAAACATTAGAGTTAGGGCCAAGGACTATGCGAGCATGTAACTAAAGGCGCCTCGCAGTCCAAACTAAGTGGAATATTGACAATCTTCCTCTAAGACTATGACCACATGACTATGGCCAGATGACTGACTATCTGACGGTCCACACCAGCTATCGCGGTAGAGCCCACCTTAGTATGAGACGACTGCAACCGCCGCCTTGGTGGCACCGGCGACGACGCCTTCGGCGTCGATGTGGTACGTTGAAAGACTTTCGTAGACAGACAGCTGCCCCCAGGGTTTAAATAGAATCTCTCCTTCCTATTACCACTGTATGGAGAGGGCAATACTCCTCGCTATCTTGCTGTGTGAGGTCATTTTACCAGATTGCAGTAATTACTTGCGCGTGGCAACTGGCGACTTAGGACTTACTGATAGGCGTGCTACTTCTGGTCGGAGCACTCTGCTACTGCTTAACTATTTCATGCTCGCCCTACCTGGAATCCGGCTTGGATTTTTCTTTTTTTTACTTCCGGCTTTACGCCTTGTCCATGGCTAAGGTCATTAGAGGCGGGATGGGACTGGGGACAAGGAATGGGAAGGAATTCGGCCATGGAATTTTTTAAGGAAGCATCCCGGCATTCGCCTGGAGTGATTTGGGGAACCCATGGAAAACCCAAATCTGGATGCCCGGACGGAGATTCGAACCCGCGTCCTCCCGAGTGCGAGGCCAGATACTGACTTGAGAATGAATAAGGTTTTAAGCAAGTGATCGACCTCGAATCGAAGTCCGATCGTCCAGATTTCGGTTTTCAATACAAGCCAAAAGGTTAGTACCATTCTTAATGGTTCACGTTTCTGGGTTTGCTGTTGTTTTAAATATTCCATATTCATTAAAGGAAAACAATTTCGATGAGACAGCGAGCCTGTGGGTGAACTGCAAATTTCCCACCTGGCATTCGGGAAGACGCCTGTTTTACTCCATGTCCAATCACCTAGATTTCTGTTTTCCATGCTTTCCAGAAATCAGTTGATTTAAATGCGACGATAGCTCCCTCATAAAACCAATCGTCGCTTTCCTCTCATTACTTGCCCGCAATAATCTCCTGGGCTTAATGATATTGCCATGGACGAAGCGTAAAGCTACACCGGTGAAAAAAAAAATCTGATTTCAGTGACAGCCACATAAAAAATATAGTTGTGCCGTAATTAATAACGACTAAAAATGGTAAAATATAGACGTTATCTTTACAATCGGTATGGTATGCAAGAGCAAAGTGTTTTCTGATTAACAAATGATAACAATAAAAATCCATTGTTCAGATGTAGTAGGTTTCTGAAATTGATTTTTGTGTCATCAGTGTTTTGTTTACTGACTGGTCTAGGTCTTTCAAATAGCTGCAATATTTTGTTAGTATCTGACGATTGGAGCAAAACAATTGTAATGCCGTAATATGAGCAAAAGTTACGATGTAGTATCTGCTAAGGTCTCTTTACTTGATTGTTTCATCTCTGTCTTCTCTCCTTTCGCTCCGTTTACTTTGCCAGAGTTCCATGTCTGGTTGGCACCTAGCTCAAGACAACTGATACTGTTGTGAGTGAGGGAGCAACTGTCGCTATTTGAGTACAAGCCCTTCAACTTTGTGCTAGTACTGTATTACAGTGTTATTCTTTCTGTAAAAGTATCATGTTTCGCGCTTTTCAGTATTAGAGTGGGTTTATGGCAAACGGCCGAATGTTTTTTTTTTTTTTTTTATTTTTTATGATCGAGTGTAGTTAAGTTAACACCATAGACCAACGGGAATAATTTCCTATCAACTGATATTTTAATAATTATGAAGTCTAAGTTTCAAATTTTTTACAGGAAGCTATTAGCAACTTCAATGATTGTATGATTGTCCTTAATGTTTTGCTGATTTTTAGATTTAAATTGAAACAGCAATTCCTACAGTAAAAGAGGTAAGTAAACAAATTAATACCTGGGTCTCTATTATACATTTACTAGTTTCACAGAGCTATGGTCACTAATTACGGATGCGAAAACTCTAAAAGAAATAATCAAATAAATTTGTGTCATGATCTGGATTACGTGTTGATCACTTAAAGTTCTATTTTTAAGTACTGTTCATGTAGTTTTAGTTACTTTCGCACGTCTTCCACGTTATCTTCATCTAAACTTTGTATCAGTATCACCTGAAATGTATATACTAGTATTACAACGAAGGAAGAAAAAATCGCAGACAATTTAATATGTCTGCGGAAATAGATTGAAGAAAAATGTGCTGTTTTGGCAAGTAACAGATCCCGAATAATACCTGTTGCATTAGAATCATACGCGTAGAATTACAGATACTATGAAGATAGTTTACATGACAAATAAAGCTTCTTCTGCAACAAATTACAGCAAATGAATAAAATTCAGTACATTCACAAGTGTATACTCCTCGTCGACGTCGAGGACATTAGAGGCAGGAGGAGACTGGGAGCAACAAAAGGGAAGGAATTCGGCCATGACCATTTGAAGGAATCATCCCGGTATTCGCCAGAAGAGATTTGGGGAAACCATGGAAAATCCATGGCCAGACGGGGATTCGAACCTTGCGTCCTCCCGAATGCGAGGCTCACCCACCACGCTTGGTACGAGAGCCAATGAGAACAATCTACACCAATCATATAGAAGTGTGAAATATGTCACAGTAAATAAAATCTTCTGCAAATATTTCTTCGCGGGTATTATCTAACCGTCTTAGAGGTGCAATAAAGGTAGTCCAGTATCAGGTATAGTTGAGTGAGTGTCGCGATTTATCAATAAACCATGTACGATACAGATCATTAGTTTCTCAGTACGTGGAAACAGAAGAGAAAGCTGTCATGATTTGTAAGTAGTAAAATTCTAAGCGAAAGATTCGAAAAACTGAGGGGAAAATAGGATTTTGGAACAATGTTTAGTAGTTTAGCCGTAGCACACATGCCTTAGGAGCATTCACCTACATGATAAGGCATAAAGATAGAAATACCTGATCCATTATGACCGGCTGCACATGCACTCTTCCACTGCTGTTCCGCACTAACATGATTAGCCGCATTGCTGAAGCATGATATGATCTAACGGCTGTAGTCGCTTAACTGAGGGTACGCGTTCATCATGTGAAACTGAAAGGAAGGGTGGCAAATAACAACTGACAAAATAGTTTTTTAACCTTGACTGGAATTCTCCGAATCGCCTAAATTTTAAAAAAAAATTCATTTGTCTTAGGGCTTGATGCTGATCTCTTCGAATTCTTGCTGATTTGAATAGATGAATTAATACTTGCTGAATTAATACAGTGGAATTAACAAGACTAGAGCTTCTTCCACTAGCAACATATTATCGGAGACAAACAATGGATGCTGAAGTCGAAAACTGATTCCTTCGGTATGTATGTATTTATGTAATCGCGTGATGCGAATATCCTAGAGTCTGAGAATCTGAAACGGGAGCTTTCAATAGCACGTAGAAGAGGAGGGTTTGAGAAGTGAGACATAAAATTTACCTCCTGGTACGCCTCATCACTGAAAAAAAAAAAATTAAAGTGGATAAAATAATTGTCTGGGACACTGAATGCGAGAGATGCGAGTGATTCAGCTCCTCGTATTTTCCATCCTGCCACTTGAAAAACAACGCTGGTTTAGTTGATCGCCGAAAAAACTTAAGATGATTTTTAGTACATTGTGACTTTGTTCCTAGGTACTGCTTGAAGAACTTCTATTTCAACACAATTACGCAGTTTTTTTTTCTTCAGCCAAACCACGTCTTTCATCGTACTTCAGTTAAAAAAATCCCACAAAGAAACATTACGTCACTTGCACTCAAATAATATAATTTAGTTCAGTAAAAAAGTTAAGACTGTTCACAGGTAACAACGTAATAGATTATTCTGGAAAAAATATAACAGTGAAATTATGCAGATGCCTGTTTATGATGAAAAAATAATTTTCACTAGATACGAAAGTATTTCTAGAGGTGAATTTTTTTTTCTCTTTAATAAATGCAAAAGGTAAACAAGGTATTATGGAAGATGAAACAATACAGAATCGTACTTCTTTTCCCTTGTTGGACGATAAGACTGCCGGTTCCACAGCGAGGAGATGGTCTACACAAATAGCTAATACCCCATTGTTTCATATCTTTTAAGACACCATCAGTATCTCCAGAAGAGTAGTTGATTTATGTCAGCTTCTGATTTCCCGTCGCAGTTAACTTAGAAATTGAGGATTCGACTTCTGTTATTAATTTTTAAGCATTCCTGTGTTCTTTATGTATGCGGGTGTACATCTTTGTGGTGTTAACTTGTTTCTTGGTCTTTGGCCTTCCACGATACGGTTACTTGCACTTACTGCTCTTTTTTTCTAGTTGTCAGATAAGGTCAGCCGCTACTAACAAATCATCTGGTTCGCCTTTTTGGCTGCCAAACTTACTAATGAGTCAACTTTCTCATTGCCAAAGAGCCCAGCTTAGACCTTTGACCAAGACTGGTGGGTGAGTGGTACCGCTCTCGGACTGGCATTTGGTAGGACGAAGATTCTAATCCCCATCCGGTCATCCAGATTTCGGTGTTCTATGGTTTCCCGAAATCACTCCAGACAAATACAGGGATGCTTCCACCAAAATAAATTACCGCATTCCTTCCCGTTCCTTATCTTTAAGCATCTCATGTCCCTTATGACCTCATGGCTGATGAGGCGTTAAGCCTGAAGCAAACGCCTCCAAATTATTACGCAATCAAAATTACTGAGAGTATGAAAATTAACGATAGAAAAATAGTGCAGCTGTGTATGTGGTGCAGCTTGAGGAGTTGTATGTGGTGACCTGCCAGCATTCGACCATGTGCACGTAATGACTGTTATCGACCGAAAGCAAGGCGTGTGGTACACCCTGAGAGGGGGAAGCTGACTGCATTCCCGGAGTAACTGCATGAAACACGAATCACCAAAGACAGAGTTTGTATAACACTCATTTTTTAAGTGTTGAGTTTGTCATCGAAACGATCGGAATTCACAACTGGCCGGCAGTTGTTGTGGGTCACTTTCGTATTGATGTTACATTAGGTGTCGTTTGAGCTTTTTCCTTCAATTCCCTCAAGGCAATAAGTTGTGAGATTGGGGGAGGTGGTATGGAATATCTTTGCGCACAGTGTGTTAATGAGTTTGGAGCTCTCTACCCTAACTAAAACCTTTAACAAGCAAACACAATGACGTAAACTGAAATGAGCTAATTATATCCTCAGGTGGAATAATGTACGTTTTTTTGATTATAATACGAAGGAAGAATTGCTTTCTGAAGATTTAAAGAGCAAATGTTTTAGTGTATTATTTGATAATAATTAGGCAGGATTAGGAGAGAGGCATCAAAGTGCTGCATCCGGTGGAGACAGTGAAGAGTGGATGAACGGTGGAAATCAAGGAAGACATTTGTAGCTTGAATTTTATAAGGACGTACAGTATGTGACACACATTACGGGTATCTACTATTACAATTACTCCGCGATTCACTAAAAGTGTTTGGCGGAGGGTGCATTGCACCTATCAGGAAAGGTAATGGTTTGGAAGGGATGTATAGGAACCGGTGCAGATGCAAAGGATTTGCTTTCGGAAATTATCGTATAACAGAATTAGTAATTGGTATGATAGAGATCCTGGTTTGGGGGGTAATGGAAGACAGGAGGGGGTATGGAGGGAGCTGCGTGTATATGTTAGGCTCAAAGACAAAAAACGCTCACTGAACGGAAAAAACGACCACAATGCGTCCTGGTTTCTTGAAAACTGCCACAGCACGTTGTGGCTTATCAGTATCTAACTCTTTGTGTTCACCACGAATCTGTCCAGGCTGCATTTAATATAGAAGATGGCGACAATGAATTTAGTCGCGGAAATATGGTGTAACAACGCATTCTTGACGCGGCTAATCACCCAAGAACATTTCATACATTCTCAACGCCGAGAAAGACTTCGTTCATACATATGATTCTTGTTACCCGTCGCGTTACAAGGAACTAAAAAAAGATAAAAGAAATTCACATTTTGGCCTTTTTGAGTTAGCCACAACGCGTTCTCACTGATATTTTGTAAGTGCCAAAATGCGAAAGACGTGTTGTGGTCGTTTTCAAGAAACCAGAATGCGTTGTGGTCATTTTTTTCGCTCAATGAGTTTTTATGTCTTTGAGCCTAACATATGTATATTGATGATGAAGCCTGGATGGATATTGGAAGAAAGGAGTGGTATGTGTAATGGAATAGACACCGATGATATAACGTAGAACTTGATTTCTGGCTTAATGTTGTGTTCTTCAAAATAATACATAATCAATTTAAAAACAAACCATATCTCTGTTTATAAATAAAATTATAGAACGGAGAAAGCTTGGCAAATGGGAATCCCAATTCTAATAACAGATTACTCATAACTTGATTACTGTTAGCATTTTTTATAAACGAATGAAATAAAACATCCACACGCAATTGGTAGCAGAGAACGATGATGATGATGTGCCAATCGATTTCTATCGTACATAATTATCGCCGCATGAGAAAAAAAAATATTCCAAAATATACAAATGACTGAAGGATTGTGTCACGCGTATTTCTCTGTTAATGTTTTGAAAAATTCTATTTTTTTACTCCACACATCGGTCCTGTAGCGTAATGACATGTACCTCAGATTGAAAGTCAGACTGCAAGATGTAAGAAAGAGACAAAAATTACAAAACAAATAGTTTTGGTCTGAGGGACATTCAGATAGTCTATGAACATCATACGTGACACCAGGGTAATGTTTTGGTAGTAAAATGTTGTTTTTTATGTTATTTTGTATTAAAAATCGTAAATTTACTTCGGGAAGGCTGAAATTGGTAGTTGGCTGGAAGATGCGGCGAAAAGACAAAATAAGTTGATAAAATATTCACAGGAAGAATGTATTGTACTGTATAAAGTGTTTTCAGTTGGCGGAGATAAGATTCGAAATTAATAAAATTGTAAGAAGTTTGTGAGGTGGTAAAAAACTGTAAGAATAAATGTTGAATATGTTTAATTTGTGGAAATCATTTGAAGATAACTATATTTGATGAATTAATATGGATGAGAGGATAAGTATTGCAGTAGATAGACATAAAGATATATTACAGGCGAAGTAGAAGAAGGATTCCAAGATTTATTTTGGAAATGTGACAAGAGAGAGAGACTAAGAGAAAAGTTGATGTAAGATGTTCTCAACTCTCTTGAGCGTATAATCCGAGATCTAACAAAATAAAGACTATATTAATTAAATTAGGACACGTCTTCAAAGATTGCAGTCATAAAAGATGTAACTGGTTCTACATTTCAAGAATGGATAGTAATTTAGGAATGGTTATAATAAATAAGATTATTCTCGCAGGTATACGTCGCCATTTATCGTACATAAAATATACAGTGTCCCTAGTTAAAGCGAGGAATTTCACAAGTCCATTGGTTTCTTTCTCTCAGATGTATCTTCTATGTGCAGAACATTTCAGCTATTGGTTGATGAGAGAGCAGATGGAATATAATTAAAATAGTAACAATTACTCTGCCTGGACATTCTCTATTATAAGGGAAAAGTAACTCACTGTCAACGTTTCTGACTGAATTATGATATCACTGTGTGGGCCCTTAAATCTAGGCAGTGACGTTAATGGAGGCACTTCAATCTTAAAAAAATCCTGCTTGTTGTATCTCGACACGATCATCCTTTACACTGAGAGAAGTTGTGTAGGCCGAGAAGTGACGCTGTCAACAGTAGTGAGAGCTAATGGGAAGTGACGTCTATCACAACAGCTGACATCCCAGAGACGGGCTGATGAATGGCTCAGGCAGGAGACCCGGAAATTAACCACCTCTGACTGGAGAACACCCGCGGGAGTTTCTGGTGCACGCTGTGGCTGGTTCCGCATTTCTCAGGGTATTACCTCCGCCCTCAGGCTGTCACGCGACTCGAGGCATGTGGGCGGCCTGTTTACACTTTCTCCAGTATTTTTAAAGTCTCTGCGCTTTCGGCGGACTCTTCATTTCCTTGCACACATTCGATGGACCACGTTCAACTTGTAACCTACCAGTGTCCACCCGTAAAGATAAACGCATGTAACCTAATCTGTCCAAACACAGGGATACAAAATCATTATTTTTACTCATATATACAACTATCAATCTTTTAATTTTAATAGTGGCGTCTTAGCCTATTTATTACTACCTTACTTTTTCCTTAGTATGTTTTGGTAGTCTTCCAGGCAGAACGAGAACATCTCATGTCATCTTATTAACTTAGATGTCCTCTCTTATTCTCTGAAATAAAACTTTTATACCACCTTGCCGTGTTATTTATTTTATTAACTCTAAACACTCAGAGACTATGTATTTATTTATTTATTATCTGTACATTCAGATGGTTCATTCTCTAGAGTCTACAACGAACCGTTATTTTAATACTATAATAACGTTTTATACTTAACACAATTTTGAAAAATAAAGACTAATCATATACACGGTGATTCAAAAAAACGTGGACAAAATGACATGGTAGATCTGTCATACAATAAGGATCAAAAATCGCAGAGGAACAGACGGTCGTAAACGCCTGTTTACTGGATTGGTCGCGGTGCGTTTGCGACCCTCTGTTCCTATGCGATTTTTGATCCTTATTGTATGACAGATCTACCATGTCATTTTGTCCACGTTTTTTTTGAATCACTCTGTATAAGATTTGTCTTTATCTTTCAAAATTTACTCATGATTTGCCTTGCGCCCGCCAGGCTGCAACCGCATCCTTACGCCATACTCGGCTTTCTCTGATCTCTTTCTCCATTCTTGTCTTACTATTTATTCCACTGTTTCAGCTCCAACACCACCACTTTTTGTTTTCAACATTAGCACCATACATCTGCAATTCACGAAACAACAAAATAAATACAATACTTTATATTTATAATTATTAATATGTAAACATGACGTATGAGGGCTATAATCTGTAAATTATTGCAGTCGGCATGTTGTATCAGCAGTTTAGATAATGTATATAATGTTATCGTTTTAATCCAATAAATGAATTGAAATTTTAAGGTAAAAACACTAAAAAAACGAAATAAACTGGTAACTTAACAGTAATGACAACAGCAGTGAGAGCATGTGCTATGTTGTCTAGTGATTTATGGCTTGTCAACAACAAGGTCATTAGAGCCACATGAGCCCTCGGAGCAATGCATGGGAAGGAATTTCATTATGGCCTTTGAAGGATGCATCCCGCCATGCACCTGTAGTGATTTCTGAAACCATAAAAAAAACAATTCTGGATCGAACACTGGGTTTCCCGAATGACAAGGCACGAACCTCCACACCTCACCCATCATGATCACTAATCATGAGTTACTAATATAACTACCTTGCAATCACGCTAAACATTAAAATCCATTTGAGACTGTTGTAAGGATATTATAAAGCTGTGAGGGGATGTAAATTCTCAATCAAACCTACTGGAAACTAATCATAATAAATGTTTCATTCTGAGATGTTTCTCGGTTTTATTAACATGATTATGCAATATTTTAGTATATTTATTGTATTTTTAAAGCGATTTTACGAATTGAAGCTGTAATTTCCATCTAACAGTTTTGTTATACTTACTTGAAGGTGATTTCTGAAAAGGAATTGAATTCGATTTCGTAGAGGCAGCACTGAATGTACAGACCACATAGTCTGGCGGATGAGAGGTTAATGTTTGCACCTGACATCTAGGTGGACGTTGGTTCGATGCCTGGTCAACCATCCTGATTTCAGTTTCCCAGTTTCCCCGAAATCACTCCAGGCGGTTACGCAATGGTTCTTTCAATCAGTCATGGCGGAGTTGTCGCTCGCCCTTTATCTTCCATCCTCTCTTTCTGACCTCTACACGGATGAGCCTTAAAGCCTAACTAAAAATTCGTGAAAAAATTAAGATTACGCAAGTAGTTTGCAAACAAATCGTAATTGTTTGTTTTTCTTTTTGCTAGAGGAAATGGCAGAAAGAGCATAGCATCAATCACAGACTGAGTTCTGCTCTGATTAAACACGCACATGCTCACAGGATCTGTGTGGTATAAGTTCTTGAGAAACAATATGGCTGTCAATAACTATGCAACACAGACAGTTGGTTTTATTTATTTAATCCAAGAATACCAGGTAAATGGAAAAAATAGTTTTCAGAGAGCACGGATACTACAAAACGAACAAAACACGAATGGTGACTCCTCCATTGAGAGACCAATGGGCTAACCATTGCCATGACATGCCTTTTAACAGAAAGATGGATAATCCGTTCAATGTTTGCGTATCAGTTGAATAGCTTACAAGATTTCCTTCGTGATTATAAATAAACACAATTATAGTTTACATTTTCAGAATCGGTTCAGTACTAAAGGATTTTTATTTATCCTCTATATCCATTACTGGGTTTAATACCATGGCTGAAAGTAAATTCAATTATTTTTTAAATATCAACTCAAATAATTTATTAAACGCTCACAATAATAATCATTAATCACATATCTTTTTGCATCCACTTTTCAAAAATTATTCTACTTGAACACAATGGTTACAGTCCATTAGTACAATTATACTTCTCCTCTGTCCTCGGGATTATCTTTTTCAATATTAAATTACAATTTTGCGTTCCTCCCTTCAGAATTATGGAATGTCATTTTACTCATACTTCACAAGCCATTTTTTTTTACAACATTCCCTCGCAATTAGAAATCCTCTTTTGTCTGGTTCGACGTTCTCTAACCTAGAAACTTAAATGCCAAAACTTATTATATATAATCATAATTACTTAATAACAAAATATTCTTATAATAATTATTTTCACAATTGGTGAGGTTGTGTACCTCACAAGTTGTTGAAAGACCTAGGTCTGTTGCGGGTCACAATATGCTTGTTGTACTATATTATTACGGATTTTAGAATCCCATAACTCTATCG
>JARYHS010008074.1:189099243-189131575 GCA_031002005.1 Vandiemenella viatica | reverse complement strand
TAGCTCAAGACAACTGATACTGTTGTGAGTGAGGGAGCAACTGTCGCTATTTGAGTACAAGCCCTTCAACTTTGTGCTAGTACTGTATTACAGTGTTATTCTTTCTGTAAAAGTATCATGTTTCGCGATTTTCAGTATTAGAGTGGGTTTATGGCGAACGGCCGAATGTTTTTTTTTTTTTTTTTTTTTTTATCTTGTGTAATTAAGATAAAACTGTAGACCAACGGGAAGAATTTCCTATCATCTGATATTTTAATAATTATGAAGTCTAAGTTTCAAATTTTTTACAGGAAGCTATTAGCAACTTTAATGATTGTCCTTAATGTTTTGCTGATTTTTAGATTTAAATTGAAACAGTAATTTCTACAGTAAAAGAGGTAAGTAAACAAATTAATACCTGGGTCTCTATTATACATTTACTAGTTTCACAGAGCTATGGTCACTAATTACGGATGCGAAAACTCTAAAAGAAATAATCAAATAAATTTGTGTCATGATCTGGATTACGTGTTGATCACTTAAAGTTCTATTTTTAAGTACTGTTCATGTAGTTTTAGTTACTTTCGCGCGAGTTCCACGTTATTTTCATCTAAACTTTGTATCAGTATCACCTGAAATGTATATACTAGTATTACAACGAAGGAAGAAAAAATCGCAGACATATTTAATTGTCTGCGGAAATAGATTGAAGAAAAATGTGCTGTTTTGGCAAGTAACAGATCCCGAATAATACCTGTTGCATCAGAATCATACGCATAGAATTACAGATACTATGAAGATAATTCACATGACAAATAAGGCTTCTTCTGCAACAAATTACAGCAAATGAATAAAATTCAGTACATTCACAAGTGTATACTCCTCGTCGACGTCGAGGACATTAGAGGCAGGAGGAGACTGGGAGCAACAAAAGGGAAGGAATTCGGCTATGACCATTTGAAGGAATCATCCCAATATTCGCCAGGAGAGATTTGGGGAAACCATGGAAAATCCATGGCCGGACGGGGATTCGAACCTCGCGTCCTCCCGAATGCGAGGCTCACCCACCACGCTGGGTACGAGAGCCAATGAGAACAATCTACACCAATCATATAGAAATGTGAAATATGTCACAGTAAATAAAATCTTCTGCAAATATTTCTTCGCGGGTATTATCTAACCGTCTTAGAGGTACAATGAAGGCAGTCCAATATCAGGTATAGTTGAGTGAGTGTTGCGATTTATCAATAAACCATGTACGATACAGATCATTAGTTTCTCAGTACGTGGAAACAGAAGAGAAAGCTGTCATGATTTGTACGTAGTAAAATTCTAAGCGAAAGATCCGAAAAACTGAGGGGAAAATAGGATTTTGGAAGAATGTTTAGTAGTTTAGCCGTAGCACACATGCCTTCGGAGCATTCACCTACATGATAAGGCATAAAGATAGAAATACCTGATCCATTATGATCGGCTGCATCTGCACTCTTCCACTGCTGTTCCGCACTAACATGATTAGCCGCATTGCTGAACCATGATATGATCTAACGGCTGTAGTCGCTTAACTGAGGGGACGCGTTCATCATGTGAAACTGACAGGAAGGGTGACAAATAATACCTGACGAAATAGTTTTTTAACCTTGACTGGAATTCTACGAATCGCCTAAATTCAGAAAAAAATTCATTTGTCTTAGGGCTTGATGCTGATCTCTTCGAAGTCTTGCTGATTTGAATAAATGAATTAATACAGGGAATTAACAAGACTAGGGCTTCTTCCACTAGCAACACATTAACAGAGACAAATAAAATCCGAGATGCGAAATGCAGGGTATGGATGTTGAAGTCGAAAAGGGAGCTGATTCCTTCGATACGTATGTATTTATGTAATCGCGTGATGCGAATATCCTGGAGTCTGAGAATCTGAAACAGGGGCTTTCAATAGCACGAAGAAGTTAGGAGAGAGGAGAGTCTGAGAAATGAGACATAAAATTTACCTCCTGAAACGCCTCATCACTGAAAAAAATAAAATAAAATTTAAAGTGCATAAAATTACTGTCTGGGACACTGAATGCGAGAGATGCAAGAGTGGTTAAGCGCCACGTGTTTTCCATGCAAGTTTAAATGATCACCGAAAAAACTTAAGATTATTTTTTGTGGCTTTGTTCCTAGGTACTGCTTGAAGAACTTCTATTTCAACACAATAACTCAGTTTCTTTTTCCTTCAGCCAAACCACATATTTTATCGTACTTCAGTTAAAAAAAAACCCACAACGAAATATTACGTCTCTTGCACTTAAATAATAGAATTTAGTTCAGTAAAAAAGTTAAGACTGTACACAGGTAACGACGTAATAGATTATTCTGCAAAAAAATATAAAAGTGAAATTATGCAGATGCATGTTTATGATGAAAAAAATAAATTTAACTAGATACGAAAGTCTTTCTAGAGGCGAATTTTTTTCTCTTTAATAAATGCAAAAGGTAAATAAGGTATTATGGAAGATGAAACAATACAGAATTGTACTTCTTTTCCATATTTGGACGACAAGAGTACCATTTCCACAGCGAGGAGATGGTCTTCACAAATAGCTAATACCCCATTGTTTCATATCTTTTAAGATACCATCAGTATATTCAGGAGAGTAGTTGATTTATGTCAGCTTCTGTTTTCCCGTCGCAATTAACTTGGAAATTGAGGATTCGACTACTGTTATTAATTTCTAAGCATTCCTGTGTTCTTGATGTATGCGGATATACATCTTTGTGGTGTTAACCTATTTCTTGGACTTTGGCCTTCCACTATACGGTTACTTGCACTTACTGCTCTTTTTTCTAGTTGTCAGATAAGGTCAGCCGCTACTAACAAATCATTTGGTTCGCCTTTTTTGGCTGCCAAACTTGCTAATGATTCAACTTTCTCATTGCCAAAGAGCCCAGCTTAGACCTTTGACCAAGACTGGTGGGTGAGTGGTAACCCTCTCGGACTGGCATTTGGGAGGACGAAGATTCAAATACCCATCCGGCCATCGAGATTTCAGTTTTGTATGGTTTCCCTAAATCACTCCAGACCAATACAGGGATGCTTCCTCCAAAATAAATGGCCGTATTCCTTCCCATCCCTTATCTTTAAACATCTCATGTCCCTCATGACCTCATGGTTAGCACCTGAAGCAAAAAACAAAGGTAATTTTTACTACTCCAAATTATTATGCAATCAAAATTACTCAGAATATGAAAATTAATGATAGAAAAATAGTTCAGCTGTGTATGTGGTGCAGCTCGAGGAGTTGTATGTGGTGACCTGCCACATAATGACTGTTATCGATCGAAAGCAAGGCGTGTGGTACACCCTGAGAGGGGGAAAGCTGACTGCATTCTCGGAGTTACTGCATGAAACACGAATCACCAAAGTGAACAACGTAAAGTCAAAGTCCTTTAAAAAAATAACAGAGTTTAGTTTGTATAACAACAATTCTTTAAGGGTTGAGTTTGTCATCGAAACGATATGAATTCACAACTGGCCGGCAGTTGTTGTGGGTCACTTTCATATTGATGTTAGATGAGGTGTCGTTTGAGCTTTACCCTTCAATTCCCTCAGGGCAATAAGTTGTGAGATTGGGGGAGGTGGTATGGAATATCTTTGCGCACAGTGTGTTAATGAGTTTGGAGCTTTCTACATTAACTAAAAACTTTAACAAGCAAACACAATTACGTAAACTGAAATGAGCTAGGTAGAATAATGTATGTTTGTGTGATTATAATACAAAGGAAGAATTGATTTCTGAAGATTTAAAGAGCAAATATCTTAGCGTATCATTTGATAATAATTAGGCAGGACTCATTTGGAACGTGATAGGGAGAGGCAGCAAAATGCTGCATCCGTTGGAGACAATGAAGAGTGGATAAACGTGGAAATCAAGGAAGAAATTTGTAGCTCAAAATCTTGCTTGAATTTTGTAAGGATGTATGTGACACACATTACGGGTGTCAAATACAGGAACCGGTGCAGATGCAAAGGATTTGATTTCGAAATTTATCATAGAACAGAATTAGTAATTGGTATGATAGAGAACCTGGTTTTTGAGGTTATGGAAGACGGGAGGAGGTCTGGCGAGAGCTGCATTTGTATATGTTAGGCTCAAAGACCGAAAACGCTCACTGAGCGAAAAAAACGACCAGAACGCGTTGTGGTTTCTTGAAAACGGCCACAATACGTTGTGGCTTATCAGTATCTAACTCTCCGTGTTGACAATGAATTGGTTCAGGCTGTATTTAATATATGATTCTTCTTACCCGTCGCGTTACAAGGCACTAAAAAAAGATTAAAAAAATCGTGTTGTGGCCTTTTTGAGTTAGTTCTCACTGTATTTTGTAAGTGCCAAAATGCGAAAGACGTGTTCTAGCCGTTTTCAAGAAACCAGAATGCGTTGTGGTCTTTTTTTTAGTCTTTGAGCCTAACATATATATATATTGGTGATGAAGCCTGGATGGATATTGGAAGAAGAATTAGGAGTGGTATGTGTAATGGAAGAGACACCGATGATATAACATGGAACTTGATTTCTGGCTTAATGTTGTGTTCTTCAATATAATACATAATCAATTTAAAAACAAACCATATCGCTGTTTATAAATAAAATTATAGAACGGAGAAAACTTGGTAAATGGGAATCCCAATTCTAATAACAGATTACTCATAACTTGATTACTGTTAGCATTTTTTTATAACCGAATGAAATAAACCATCCACACGCAATTGGTAGCAGAGAACGGTGATGATGATGTGCCAATCGATTTCTATCGTACATAATTGTCGCCGCATGAGAGAAAAAAAAATTATTCCAAAATATACAAATGACTGAAGGATTGTGTCACGCGTATTTCTCTGTTAATGTTTTGAAAAAATTCTATTTTTTTACTCCACACATCGGTCCTGTAGCGTAATGACATGTAGTTCAGATTGTAAGTCAGACTGTAAGATGTTAGTCAGAATCAGTACAATGGTATTTGAATGATGTAAGAAAGAGACAAAAATTACAAAACAAATAGTTTTGGTCTGAGGGACATTCAGATAGTCTATGAACATCATACGTCACACCTGGGTAATGTTTTGGTAGTAAAATGTTGTTTTGTTGATGTTATTTTGTATTAAAAATCGTAAATTTACTTGGGGAAGGCTGAAATTGGTAGTTGGCTGGAAGATGCGGCGAAAAGACAAAATAAGTTGATAAAATATTCACAGGAAGAATGTATTGTACTGTATAAGGGTTTTCAATTGGCGGAGATAAGATTCTAAATTAATAAAATTGTAAGAAGTTTCTGAGGTGGTAAAAAACTAAGAATAAATGTTGAATAAGTTTAATTTGTGGAAATCATTTGAAGATAAGCATATTTGATGAATTATTATTGATGAGAGGATAAATACTGCAGTAGATAGGCATAAAGATATATTTCAGGCGAAGTAGAAGAAGGATTTCAAAATTTATTTTGGAAATGTGACAAGAGAGATCGACTAAGAGAAAAGTTAATGTGCGATGTTCTCAACTCTCTTGAGCGTATAATCCGAGATCTAACAAGATAAAGAGTATATTAATTAAATTAGGACACGTCTTCAAAGATAAAGACTTTGTATTGCAGTCATAAAAGATGTAACTGGTTCTACATTTCAAGAATGCATAGTAATTTACGAATGGTTATAGTTAAATAAGATTATTCTCGCAGGTATACGTCGCCATTTATCGTACATAAAATATACAGTGTCCCTTGTTCATAAAACGGAGCAATGTCGCAAGTTAACTTTTTATCCGTATCAGATATATGTGCAGAACATTTCAGCTTTTGTTTGATGAAAGGGCAGATGGAATATAAATAAAATAATAACAATTACTCTGCCTGGACGTTCAAGTTTCTCAATCTTGACATTCTCTATTATAAGGGAAAAGTAACTCACTGTCAACGTTTCTGACTGAATTATGATATCACTGTGTGGGCCCTTTAATCTAGGCAGTGACGTTAATGGAGGCACTTCCATCTTTAAAAAATCCTGCTTGTTGTATCTCGACACGATCATCCGTTACACTGAGAGAAGTTGTGTAGGCCGAGAAGTGACGCTGTCAACAGCAGTGAGAGCTAATGGGGAGTGACGTCTATCACAACAGCTGACATCCCAGAGACGGGCTGATGAATGGCTCAGGCAGGAGACCCGGAAATTAACCACCTCTGACTGGAGAACACCCGCGGGAGTTTCTGGTGCACGCTGTGGCTGGTTCCGCATTGCTCGGGGTATTACCTCCGCCCTCAGGCTGTCACGCGACTCGAGGCATGTGGGCGGCCTGTTTACACTTTCTCCAGTATTTTTAAAGTCTCTGCGCTTTCGGCGGACTTTTCATTTGCTTGCACACATCCGATGGACCACGTTCAACTTGTAACCTACCAGTGTCCACCCGTAAAGATGAACGCATGTAACCTAATCTGTCCAAACACAGGATACAAAATCAGTATTTTTACTCATATATACAACTATCAATCTTTTACTTTTAATGGTGGCGTCTTAGCCTATTTATTACTACCTTATTTTTTCCTTAGTATGTATTGGTAGTCTTCCAGGCAGAACGAGAACATCTCATTTCATCTTATTAACTTAGATGTCCTCTCTAAGGCCTGGGCACACATAACGCGACAAGCGACAGCGACACGCGATATTGTGTCCCGGCGTTACGTCGCTATTGTTGTAATTCGCAGTTTTCAATTAGGGCGGTCACACAGAAAGCGATCCGTCGCCGGGTCGTAGTCTTTGTCGCGGCGACGAGCGACACAGTTGTGCAAAATTACAAAATTGTCGCGCGACACAGCGACGTGGCCGATGAAAAAAAATTTCTAGCTCATAAAAAATTAATTTTCGCTTTCAGAATTGTATTTTTTCTTGTTAGTTTCTCACATTCTGTTTGTTGTTTACACTGTAATTATTTAAAATAGTTAATACTTGTATTGAGCCTATCTTTATTTCTTTTGATTGTGAAATAAATTTTCAGTAATAAATTGTATTTTTTATTGTGAATATTTCACTTTGTGATGATACGCATGGTTTCAGGGGTGTTTCCTAATATTGACCGCCAGGCAAATCACACAGCTGCCTCCAAGGGAGAAGCGTCGGGAAGTGATAACATTGTAAATCGCTTAGAGGTCAGGGGTTTGGGCAGCGTCATTTGTTTCTGTATTGTTTTTAAGAATATATATTAAATGAACAGAACTTACCTCATACAAATGGCTAATCCTTCTCTAATACCAATTGCTTTTCTCCAGTTCGTGGTGCACTTCGATATAGTTGATTGATTTTAACAGATTGTGTAATTTCTCTCTTTTTTTTTTCTTTTTTTTTTTTTTTGCTTGGGCTTAACGCCTCGTCGACAGCGAGGTCATTAGAGGCGGGATGGGACTGGGGCAAAGAAGGGAAGGAATTCGGCCATGGCCCATTTGAAGGAAGCATCCCAGCATTCGCCTGGAGTGATTTGGGGAAACCATGGAAAACCCAAATCTGGATGTTCGGACGAGGATTCGATCCCGCGTCCTCCCGAATACGAGGTCAGAACGTTAACCGTTCACGCACACGCTTGGTGTGTAATTTATAGAAGCATTCTCGAGTCATACCAAAATATGTATAAAATCTATCTTCATGTGATACCAGTTTCCGGCAAAGGCGGTGGTATTCACCAAGGCATTCTCTCTTCTTATTGATGTCATGAATTCAGAACCGTCTTTTCTTTCTGCTTAGTGCAAACAAAAGAAGTAGAGTCTCCTCATCACTTCACATGTATTATAAGAATTTACTAGTCCAAGAAAACTTATTAAGAAAGAAATATACCGAGTATGGTGGGTGAACGGTTATCGTTCTGGCCTCGCATTCGGGAGGACGCGGGTTCGAATCCCGGTCCGGGCATCCAGATTTGGGTTTTCCATGGTTTCCCCAAATCACTCCAGGTGAATGCCGGGTTGCTTCCTTTAAAAAGGCCATGGCTGAATTCCTTTCCGTTCCTTTTCCCCAGTCCCATCCCGCCTCTAATGACCATAGCCGTCGACGAGGCGTAAAGCCACAACGGAAAAAAAAGTAAAGAAGTACAGATCTCTTCGCGAGAGAGGGTCTCACTATACTGTTATTTGTCGCTATGGAGTTGTCGCGTCCTGTGTGACGTACCAAAATCGCGTATCGCCGCGACGAGAGAACGACCAGTTGCTGCTGTCGCGTTCTGTGTGCCTTGGCCTTTATTCTCTGAAATAAAACTTTTATACCACCTTGCCGTGTTATTTTTTTTTTATTACTTCTAAATACTCGGAGACTATGTATTTATTTATTTATTATCTGTACATTCAGATGGTTCATTCTCTAGAGTCTACAACGAACCGTTATTTTAATACTATAATAACGTTTTATACTTAACACAATTTTGAAATATAAAGACAAATCATATACACGGTGATTCAAAAAAACGTGTACAAAATGACATGGTAGATTTGTCATACAATAAGGATCAAAAATCGCAGAGGAACAGAGGGTCGCAAACGCCTGTTTACTGGATTGGTCGCGGTTTTTTTTTTTAATCACCCTGTATAAGATTTGTCTTTATCTTTCAAAATTTACTCATGATTTGCCTTGCGCCCGCCAGGTTGCAACTGCATCCTTACGCCATACTCGGCTTTCTCTGCTCTCTTTCTCCTTTCTTGTCTTACTATTTATTCCATTGTTTCAGCTCCAACACCACCAGTTACATTTTGTTTTCAACATTTGCACCATACATCTGCAATTCACGAAACAACAAAATAAATACAATCCTTTATATTTATAATTATTAATGTGTAAACATGACGTATGAGGGCTATAATCTGTAAATTATTGTAGTCGGCATGTTGTATCAGCAGTTTAGATAATGTATATAATGTTATCGTTTTAATCCAATAAATAAATTGAAATGTTAAGGTAAAAACACTAAAAAAACAAAATAAACTGGTAACTCAACAGTAACGACAACAGCAGTGAGAGCATGTGCTATGTTGTCTAGTGATTTATGGTTTGTCAACAACAAGGTCATTAGAGCCACATGAGCGTTCGGAGCAATGCACGGGAAGGAATTTCATTATGGCCTTTTGAAGGATGCATCCCGCCGTGCACCTGTAGTGATTTCTGGAAACCATAAAAAACTTAATTCTGGATCGAACACTGGGTTTCCCGAATGACAGGGCACGAACCTCCACACCTCACCCATCAGGATCACTAATCATGAGTTACTAATATAACTACCTTGCAATCACGCTAAACATTAAAATCCATTTCAGACTGTTGTAAGGATATTATTATAAAGCTGTGAGGGGATGTAAATTCTCAATCAAACCTACTGGAAACTAATCATAATAAATGTTTCATTCTGAGATGTTTCTCGGTTTTATTAACATGATTTTGCAATATTTTAGTATAAAGTACTTTTTATTGTATTTTTAAAGCGATTTTACGAATTGAAGCTGTAATTTCCATCTAGCAGTTTTGTTATACTTACTTGAAGGTGATTTCTGAAAAGGAATTGAATTCGATTTCGTAGAGGCAGCACTGAATGTACAGACCACATAGAGGTTAATGTTTGCACCTGACATCTAGGTGGACGTGGGTTCGATGCCTGGTCAACCATCCTGATTTCAGTTTCCCAGTTTCCCGAAATCACTCCAGGTGGTTACGCAATTGTTTTTTCAAACAGTCATGGCGGAGTTGTCGCTCGCCCTTTATCTTCCATCCTCTCTTTCTGACCTCAACACGGACGAGATTTAAAGCCTATCTAAAAATTCGTGAAAAAATTAAGATTACGCAAGTACTTTGTTTTTCTTTTTGCTAGAGCAAATGGCAGAAAGAGCAAAGCATCAATCACAGACTGAGTTCTACTCTGATTAAACACACAGATGCTCACAGGATCTGTGTGGTATAAGTTCTTGAGAAACAATATGGCTGTCAATAACTATGCAACACAGACAGTTGGTCTTATTTATTTAATCCAAGAATACCAGGTAAATGCAAAAAATAGTTTTCAGAGAGCACGGATATTACAAAACGAACAAAACACGAACGGTGACTCCTCCATTGAGAGACCAATGGGCTAACCATTGCCATGACATGCCTTTTAACAGAAAGATGGATAATCCGTTCAATGTTTGCGTATCAGTTGAATAGCTTACAAGATTTCCTTCAGGATTACAAATAAACACAATTATAGTTTACATTTTCAGAATCGGTTCAGTACTAAAGGATTTTTATTTATCCTCTATATCCATTACTGGGTTTAATACCACGGCTGAAAGTAAATTCAATTATTTTTTAAATATCAACTCAAATAGTTTATTAAACGCTCACAATAATAATCATTAATCACATATCTTTTGCATCCACTTTACAAAAATTATACTACTTGAACACAATGGTTACAGTCCATTAGTACAATTATACTTCTCCTCTGTCCTCGGGATTATCTTTTTCAATATTAAATTACAATTTTGCGTTCCTCCCTTCAGAATTATGGAATGCCATTTTACTCATACTTCACAAGCCATTTTTTTTTTTTTTTTTTTTTTTTTTTACAACATTCCCTCGCAATTAGAGATCCTCTTTTGTCTGGTTCGACGTTCTCTAACCTAGAAACTTAAATGTCCAAACTTATTATATATAATCATAATTACTTAATAACAAAATATTCTTATAATAATTATTTTCACAATTGGTGAGGTTGTGAACCTCACAAGCTGTTGAATGACCTAAGTCTGTTGCGGGTCACAATATGCTTGTTGTGCTATATTACTGCGGATTTCAGAATCCCATAGCTCTATCGGCGGGAATTCTGACATCAAATCAATTTGCCATGTTAGGCGATCTCGCCAAGCGGCTGGGGTGTGCTGTTTCGAACCTTGGTGGTGTAAAAATATTCTTGGTCATCAGGGCAACAGAACTAGTGGTATACAATTCATAACCACATTGTGTACCAAATGCCTGGACAAAAATTCAAACCACTTGGCAGTGCATGCGGAGTGAAGGCATACCGTACTGTTAATGGTGATTTGTCCATCGGATGGAACGTTGATGTCCTTCGGAAGATTAGGTTTTAATGGGCCGTCAATGGGTTTTACCATTCCCTTTCTTTCATCTTCAAACATGCATCATGTCCTGTTACTGCAACCAGATCTAGTACGGTTCTTTCTTGATGATCCTAACCATATTCGTGTTTCAGACCACACATGACATGGCACTCATGAAATCAATTCTGTCCTCCGGAATGCTTGCGAAGCCCTTTTTCACCTGGTTAATTCATAGGCTCAACAGCTGATAAAGATGTGAACAAGTTGGAGATACAGCATTAGGGAAACAGTATTGCTAATTGTTGGATGAAGGAAGGAAGAGACCTGGTAATGAGAAACGGTCGCATGGTAGTCGAGGGTTAGACCTACTATCACTGGTTTCAAATCATACTGTATTGAAATTTATTCAGAAGGTTAACGAAGAACATAGGAAGAATTACGGATCCAGAGTGCCACTAGGCGTGTGTTTCTTGTTGAGGGTTGATAAGTGTCTACAGAACCAGCACGCTCAGTTCGTCGACCAGGCAAGGCTTCGCTTCTTCTTAGAATATTTGGAGAGCAAACACAGGTGGCACTTGCCACTGGCAGTGGGCGCTTCGATCTCTAAGAGCTTTACTGTACCGGATAACGGTCGCTGTGGAGCCGAGGAAAACTGGTCTTGACAGAGCGTTGCACGCTGAAGGCTGTTTAACGTCACATCACTGAATAGATTTTGAACGAAGAGCAATTTTCGATAACTACCCGATTATTTGTTTTGAACTTCTCTTTAGTCGTAAGAACAAAATGACAATTATGTTGGTTCTCTATATACAGAAAGCAGGCAGTAATAGAGTTGAACAAAGCAGAGTATCACTAGCTACTCGAAACATCCAATGTGATCCGTCGTGTGGCAGGTGCTTGAAAAACCGGTAATAATGTGCGACTGTAACATACGATCTCAGTTAAATAAATAAAATAAAAGAAGCACCATGCGTTATAACAATGATCTAGAGCGAAAACAGACCGAAACGTTTGGCATCATAGTCCGTGGCAACAATTATATCAGGCATGTGTGAGTTATTCTGAAGAAATGAAGCTACATACAGACCCAGTTTTTCGGAAAGGAAGTATGAAAAAAAAAAAAATCCGTCAAGCCTCACAAAATTACCTTTTGTACATTAGTTTCCTTCAGAGATACGTATGCGATAGAACAGATGCCAGTTGCTTGCCACAAAAATCATTTTTTTTTTTTTTTGTTGTTTGTTTAAAAACTGCTTACCGTCTCTTAACAGCGAGGTATTTAGAGACGGGAAAGGGTGGGGGGCAAGGAATGGGAAGGAATTCGGCCTTAGCCTTTTGAAGGAAGCATCCAGGCATTTTCCTGGAGTGATTTGGGAAACCATGGAAAACCCAAATCTGGATGCCCGGACGGGGATTCGAACCGCCGTGAGCAAAAATCAATATTTGGTATACTTTAATGTTAGGTCTATGCTTCAAACATATACAACGCCGCGCCATGTTTCCGCACTCCATGCTAGTGCAATCATTTGAGTGCAATCAAATTTATCACAGTTTGTACCTATTTCATCCACTAGGATGCGACTCGCTCTGAATTAGCAGCACTCTCATAACTTAGTATTAACACATATCAAAATAACCGCAAACTAAAAACGTTTGTTTGTTTTGCTTTCAGATTATGTTAGACGTAAGTATTTTAAGTATTTGTTGTTTAAATCAAGCATATTGTCGATATTGGGTACAAATCTTAGGTTTCGTGGTAATAGCGTTTTTGAGATAAAAATGATAATGAAGATGGTAAAAGTTGAAAACTTTGATGACCTCCTTTTTAATTTCTAGTGAAACAACAGACAAAAAATTTTAATCTTCAAACTTCACATAGCCTACAAGTCTGAATAACGCTTTGCGATTTTGCAGGTAGTTTTAATGATCGATTATTTTTCGCATTTTTTTAAAATAGTTGTTCTGGTGAGCTGATATTTTTGTTTATTTAGTTCGTGAAAAACCTTGAAAAATATCCCAGAGTTATGCAGCCATGGATTCCATGAAAATCTAAAAAAATCAAGGTAAGTTATTTTACGAGAGAATAGCTCAGTATACAAACGTCAATCTCTTTGCGCTTATATAATTATTGACTCAGTGAGTATTGATGAATGACAGGAACCGCACGATAGAGACGGAATTCGCATTCTTCTTGCAGTGTTATGTTGGAACAGTAAATTCAGTTTTGCAGATTTCAAACGACTATTTCATTACTTGCGATGTGTGATGTTTTGGAAGCGGACTTTTTCTATATTGTAGAACAGTCAATAGAACTATCGACTTATATATATATATAATATATATATATATATATATGTAAATTAAATTGGATAATAGCACTACAACTTCAAGATTGGTTATTATCTACTGTTTTAAGGTAATTGATTTCAGTTCCTTCTAATGGAATAAATGTCACCATAAACAAATAACATCACACTTTTCCCATAATTACAAGTTTTAAATGAATGTATGGAACAAAAATTAACTAATCATAGCGATCATTTACCTGTTCCATCAGCGATAACTCCAGCTTTAATGCCAATATCATAGTTTTATAAGAAGTAATTTCTGTAAATGTTTCTAAATTGTTAATTTTACTCATATGAGTTCATTTTGGAACGGAACAATATCGACCAGCTCACCATGCAATCACAGGTGTGCCGCACGAACACACCTGCTTACAGGAGTGCATGTTACTTCCGACAGACTTAATGCATAGCTGGTGAGCAGACCAGTCAAACCCTCGCAGCAAATCCTTGATTCCAGTAACATCTTTCAGGACAATGCATAACATCTGAGAAATGTGTAGACAGAATTAATACAATCTGTCCATTATAATTACATTAACAGTTCTTGTGTTCCATCATTATTTGATTTTTATATTTCAAATTGTTGCTAACTGGCAGTGACCACGACTTGAAATTTGTACTGTTAATTTATAATAATCTATCAAAGATGTGTTGGCTGGATTATAAAAAGCAGAGAATAGCCCTCTTTCTTCCTTCTTTATTGATTCTCCATCGTAATGTCTGAATTTGGCTTCTAAGTAAATATTTTAATGGCGTTGGTACTTATGTAGGGAAAACACTTCTAAACGAGATAATTACTTTGTCCGTCATGTAGTGAGTTTGTACCGCCTTCATCTTGTACAATCAAACCACGAATGACATTCCAATAGATGTATTAAAAGAAAAATAAACATGTAAAGAATCAGTAAAACATTATTTCACATTCTGTAATTACTACTACAGTTAACAAACTAACTTCTCGTCGGTGTTTGGCCATCAATTTCACAGCTAAGTATGCATAAATCGTTCCAAACGAATTTTCGAACCAACAATGGTTTTTTAAACGGTAGCAGCATCTAACTATTTCAATTTTATACACGGTTTTCCAAATGTGTACTCTTCCTTGTCTAAGCTGTCGTTAGTCCTTTAAACCTCAAAGAGTTATCTAAATTGGACCATATCGTAGAAAACTATTTTTGGTTTACGCGTTTTTTGCCACCATAGCTCATACTTTGCTTGTCAGCTTTTCAGACCAAAATTTAATTCATTGCTACAGATATGAGATGTTTGCAGAGAGATTTCTGATAAGTTTCGTAGGCGTTGGTAATTGTGTGGGTTTTTCCCAAAACTATTCGCATCGAAAAATTTAGTACCAAATTGTAATTTTAAATCACACAAAACACACATTGCATATATCACATAAGCATGCTTATCTACGTATGTAGAGTGTTTTAGATACTTAGAAGGATTCCGCCAAACTTCAGACTTGTGTAAGGCTACTTCTATCTGTCCCCCTTGTAGTTTGTAATAAGTTTTATACAAAAAAAATAAAAGAATAGTTCCTTTTTGCTGTAATGAAGGGAAAAAACCTCGTTTTGGGAAGAAACTATCAAAAACGTTAAACAATTCTAATGCCGCAAGTCAGTTGTGTTAAACACGTTACCTCATTCACTTCACTGAGTACTCGCCCCGAAGATCTGATACAGAAAGCAATTGGTAAATGGTTCACTCGTCTTGTCTTATACTGTCAGATTTCCGTGGAGTTTAAGTATCATGAACATAAAAATTAAGACACCATGCTGCGTGTGTACAAGAAGTTGAAATACAGCCCTACACATGAAGTAAGTGGCTGCACCACTTTCGGATACTTCGCGAAACTGGTACTAACCTGTTGAAATTTAAATCAGTCGCTTCGTCAACATGTCCTCTTTACGTTTTGCGTTCATACTTTGTGGAAAAGTTACCAGGATTTAATTAAAAATTCCGAAATATAACATGACGCACAGTCGTTAGATGCCGCCAACGTTGAAAAATCAGTGACAGTCTTTTAAAATGTTGATTTAATCCTTTGTTGTAATGTTTTCATGCCTTTTTAGCTCTTCTCCGTTTTAAAAAGTCGCATAAAATTGAGAAATAGACAACATTTATCTGAGTTGTAATACGGTGATGCCCGCCGATTTACATAGCAACGAGCAACCAGAGATAATCGATTGCTTCCACTGTAAACAAATACGCTATTTCCGTGATGGATGCCGCATAGCTAAAATTCTTAAAAAAAATTTCATCTGGTCCAGGCGGTATTTTAACCTAACTACGATTTCTATGACAAAACGAAACTGTTTAAGTTGAAATGATCCCTGTACCGATAATTTTCATGTTATTTTTTAGTGCTAATAGCATTTCGCAGTAACTCAGCCTTTCATATTTCGGCATTTTTAATTAAATTTCTAGCGACTTTTCCACAAAGTATGTACCCAAAACGTGAAGAGGACATGTTGACGAAGCGACTGATGTAAATTTCAACATTTTCGCGAAGGTTCAGTCCCCGTTGAAATATAGCCATACCACGTAAAGTAAGTGGCTTCGGCTGCCGCACTTTGAGTATAGACATCTCATTGCTGATGAGTATGTGTCATTCAAGGAATAAGTCAGAGCCATCTCCTTCGGCATATGATGTAATTCCTATTTAGAAACTAACTTGTATTGAGTATATTATATAAATCAACAATTACCTTGTAACCCCCGTTTCCATGACTATTTTAACGTTTTAGTGGCTTTATTAACGTCTCCATGGATTTACCGCCGTCCATTGTCACGAGGTCGCTGGCACGCAGCGGATGCAGGGAGTGACAGCCTGCGCGGTAGATGACTTCACTGGAGAACGGACCCACTGGCTTAATGCTTCCTTTTTCGGTGAAATAGGTTGTCACAAATTCATATCATGTCATTGGCTGCTATACTCCGTGCTATCTGCTGATGACAAGTAAGTTGCTGCATACAGTTTCTATTCGTTGGATCTTGCTGAAACGACTTTGAGAAATGTTAACATTACTGCCTAATATTAATCAACATTAAGACTTCAAATCTGATATTATGTTGGCAGGGGGAGGGGGGGGGGGAATTCTAGGATATACTGTGGCTTCGCAATTTTCTATTAAGCAAATAGAAAGTAAAGAATAAAACTTTTTGATATCTCACTTAGTTTTCATAATATCGTAGCTCAAAAGTGAAGTGGTTAGAATGAAATGGGGAGAATAAAACTTTCGTCAAAGGATAATTCGATAGTGCGTTCATATGTAATTTAATAAACTGAAAGTAAAGAATAAAAGGGGAACTGCACCACTTTCGGTACCTGCCAGAAACTGGTGCTAACCTGATGAAATTTACATCAGTCGCTTCGTGAACATGTCCTCTTCACGTTTTGCGATCATACATTGCTGAAATTTAATTTAAAATGCCGAAATATGAAAGGCGGATCAACTGCTAAATGCTTTCAGCACTGCTAAAATAACATAAAAAATATCGGTACAGGGATCATTTCAACCTAAACAGTTTGGTTTTGTCATAGAAATCGTGGTTAGTTTGAAATACGGCCTGGACAAAGTGATAAAAAATTACGAAATTTTGGCTATACGACATACAACACCCAATGGCGTATTTGTTTACAATGGAAGCAATCGATTATCTCTGGTTGCTCGTTGCTATGTAAGATGGCGGTCATCACCGTATTACAACTCGGATAAATATTGCGTGTTTGTCAATTTTGTGCGAGTAGAACTGAAAAGGCATGAAAACATTTCAACAAAGGATTAAATCAACATTTTAACAGACTGTAACTGATTTTTTCAACGTTGGCGGCATGTAACGGCTGTTCGTCATGTCATATTTCGGCATTTTAAATTAAATTCTTGGCAACTTTTCCGCAATGTATGATCGCAAAACGTGAAGAGGACATGTTGACGAAGCGACTGATGTAAATTTCAACAGGTTAGTACCAGTTTCTGGCAGGTACCGAAAGTGGTGCAGTTTCCTAAAAGTGGTACAGTTCCCGAATAAAACTTTTCGATATCTCGATAATTCTGCGAGATATCGTGTCTCAAAACTTGAGGTGGTTAGGATGAGATACGGCCTGTACCTCTAAAAAATAGGTAAAGTCACAAGGACCTACATACTGGTCATGCACAATAGGTGTTTTGTTTTCTCCCCACCGGTTGTGGTTAGGTTGAAATGCGGCCTGGACTAGAAGAAAAACAGCACCGAAAGCATAAGGAACTATTCCTATAACTGATTTTTGACATTCGATATCTCGAGAACTAAGCGAAATATCAAAAAAAATCTAATAGTGGTGCGGTTCAAGCAGAACTTGTAACGAGACCCAACGAATTCTCCTTAGCAGCGGTGTGGCACGAACTTATCAACGGTTTTCATTCCGACCAATCAGAATGGCCTGCTACGGTGGCAGACGCAAGACAAGTACAGACTACTCAAGCTGATAATACGGCACTACTTTAATGAGCTAGTGTACATGGGACTCCCTATTTCTGCATCGCGTTCAGGCATTCAGTATTCACAGAAGCTCTTGTAAAATATAAAGAAAATGAGATTTTAGGTTTAGTTCTGAAAACATTCTTCACGACTTACAAGTGATGTTTAATACACTAATTCATCGTCACCTTCTACGCGTGGCCAACGTTGTAACGTAAATACAGCATCAATCGCTGAGGCTTAACCTATTGACGTCCGTATTTTCAGGGTGGATTACGCGACATCAAGGTATCGGAAACAGGTCCAGAAACAACGACGAAACGATATGATACAAGACAGGGGAGTAGCCATGAAAGATATCACCAAAAACCATCGACTATGATCCTTAGCACGAGCAACACAGAGACGTTAGAAACATATTTGTTCCTTCCTTCACTATGGTCAGTTTGTTGTATAAATTCTGTGACATTTCAGTTAACTCTAGTAAAACCTCAATCAAGAACTGAACCGAAGAATAAACGGTATCACAAGTATTTCACTCCGTGGTCCTCGTTACATCGGATGATCGATAACGGCTTGTTACAATTTACCTTAAAAGGTTTAAATGAGCGCATTGCACCCGCTACTCTTCTCAGGAGGAAGAAATTTTCTGACGCGGTATCTCTGGTTCTACAGTGTCCTGCACAGTGGTTGTGGAAATTTGTCTCCAACGAGTGACCCCGACAGCGATTCTTCATACGTTGCCAGAGTAGCCTTCCAGACAAAAGTGCTAAAGGAAGGGGCAGCACCACCGGACTCTTAAGCGTTAGCCTATTAGTGACAGATGGTTTTGTTAGGTGGTGGAGTACGCAGGAGGGCTTGAGGGAGGCATAGAGCGTTAGTTCTACAGGTACATTCTACGACGATCCATCTATTCCCCTCAGGGGTCGGTCCTTTCATTAGTTACTGGAAATGACGCTCCCGAGGTACCAGAGCCAACTGCCTCCGCTTTCCGAGGGACTACTACGGATCTCCGTGGTTCACGCGAGGGGTAGATCAACCCTCCGGGCTAGATGAAGGTAGTGGAATATCATTTCTGCGTGTGGGAAGCATTACGTCGACGCTGCTAAGGTACCGAGTATTCTTGTGCTGCGGTATCGTGGAAGGAGATCATTGGAAGAGTTAGTTCTTTGCCTCTCGGTAGCACATTGCAAACGTTATCGGCAAGATACGTCGTGAACGTGTTGTCAGTGATGTGAAGCCCATTGCTCCCGGAATTGTTCCGATGTTCCGGTTATCTCGACTTAGCCGGTGTTTCGCATTGAACCTACTGGTCGGAGTTCAAGCGAGGTCTTGCGGAATGGAAACACACGAACCGGTAGACCCTGGTTCATTTTAACACAGAGATCAAGGTCAGATGAAGCAGTGCCACCTGCCGCCGGTATGCACTCTTAACACTGCCTTCTCTTAGGGTCGTGGCAGGCTCGTGGATGCTGGGCTTGTCAGGTTCAACTGGAGCGGTGGTTCATGTGACGTGGAGTGGACGATGTGGAGTGGAGGAGTGGTGAAAATATGGTACCGAGGTGCAGGGTGTGGGTCCAGTGTGCCCTCATTCACTGATCCAGGCGAGCAGCGATCCTGGTCGTTTCAGAACCTCCGGTGCGAAGCAGTAAAGGATTCCGCGCCCCACAACACCGGCATACACTCAGTGCCAACATCCTCGGCAGTGAGACCAATGGTGCGGGATAGGGGGGATTTGCTCCATCTTCCACTTCACCCGGCAGGGAGGTGATGCGACCCTCTTAGTGGGAAACGGATGGTACCGGTAAGCTCGCGTGCCGTTGAAGGGAGTGGTCATGTTGGGGGCGCATGTCTTTGGCCTCGGCTGATGCTGTGGTGCACTTTTTGGTGATCAAATAAAGTGGTGCTCCTTATCGCCGGTATGCGCCAGCCTCTTGCTGTCGTAGTAGATACACTACATAAGTGGGAACTGGTAGTGCAAGGGTGCTCACATCTGTCCCGGATGAGGCAGCAACACCTTATGAGCACTGCAGCGTCCATCGTTTAGCTGCGGCGTAACTGTGCGCTGCGATGGTACTATATGAAGATTGGACGAGTGTGTGGGAACCTGTGCTCACCATTGACGCTCTGCGTTGTCGGATTGGGGGACGTGCACTCGGACCATGGCGCATATGGCGTTCACTTGCTACGGCAACAACCGCATCTCCGAATGGGGTGTTGGTGACGCCAGGTGCCGGCGGATCTAACCGAGAGCTTTAGCCACATGAACAGATTTGTTGGAGGCGCTGCCCCGGCGCTCCCCGTGGGTATCCTTGATTTGTTATGAAGCATGCCTCACCTTTCCATCTTTAGTAGCGTGTAATTTTTCAGGCGGCCTAATTCCGCGGCAGAGGTGGCTGCGAAGTGGTGGGGAGGTGTTGAGTGATGTCTGTGAAGGGGATTTTTGAAGGCCGCCCCCGTTAATCAGGCTCTAACAAACCTCGTAACAATGCTGTCTCCAGTTTTTGATTAAAAAGTACATTCCTGCATCATCAAGTGGAGAAGATAGGAGGCCAACTTGAAGTCCTCTGTGGAAGTGACGGCAACTTTTATTAGCAGACTAGTATCTTCCTCCATAAAATATATGTAGTCTGACTACTGAGATGAAGACAAGACTCTAATATACCGTGGGAAGGCCTGTCACTAAGCTACAAGATTGCAACTGATAAGGACCGCGTATGCTTGAGTGTGCTCTGTTTTCTAAATCCAAAGATTTAGAGAAATATTAACGATAAATCGTGCAAATGTCATTAGGTCTTACTCTTGCCAAAATGTAGGTTAACTGAGTAGTAAAATGAAACGATTACACAGACATGTAACATCGTGGAAGAAAATATCCTCTCTTGTGATTTTGTACACAAGCCACCTTGGTCATGTTGTGAGTCACTGCCGCTCTTAACAATCCCTATTCAACTATTATTTGTATGACAACGTGAAAACCTTATACAGATCCTCATGTAAAGAGCTGCAACGTCGAAGAAGACAGTTAAGCTGCTCGTTTATAACCGCTATCAACCGCCCCCTACAATCATGGATTACATCATAGTTTTGCATATTGCGAAGTACGAGACGACGGCGTCGTGCTTGCTCATGTTCGCATTAGTCACATGAAAAGCTATTCCTATTTTCCATAGTGTGCGTTTAGCCGGTAGTTACATGATAATAAGAAATTTTTCCTTGAGAGAGACAGTGAAGGTGCCCGTTAATGTTCGCTTTGTGACCTTCTTGCACGCTCACGAGTCATATCGGCTGTAAGGTATTTAAAGGATGTGACTTATGTATAATGTAAGCAGAAGCCAGTGCGCAAGAGGAGACATCAGGTGTTCAATAGATATGCGCCACATGTCACCCAAAACACTTGCTAAGTTCCCAACAGCTGGCCACATACCGCCTATGAAAGCGTGTTTAAAAGTGATGGAGGCCTGTCGTCGGTATGGCATATATATTAACGTGGCAGCGTAACTCGTAGAAAACTGATAGTAATGTAACTTCCATACTGAATTGTTCTCATACGCGATTTGAAGACCAAGTGTAGTGGCCTCGCATTCAGGAGAACGCGGGTTCGAATCCAGATTTTGTATTTTCAAGGTTTCCGGAAATCATTTTAGAACAATGGTGGGATGGTTTCTTCAAGAGACGATGGCAGAAACCCTTCCCGACCCTAATGACCTCTACAAGGCGTAACACAATAAGCAAAAAAAAGCTATTTGAAAATTTTTCCGTCAGAGACGTCTATAACCAACTGTTTAACTGTTTCTTCGATTACGTCAAACCGCCAATCGCCGTCACACGGGACACTTGAATGAACGATGGGCCGTGGTTCAAATCTCGGCACCAACTAACTTGCCATCCTGACAACAGTTTTCAGGAAGTTTTCTTCAATCGTGTGGGCAAATAATACTATGCTTCTCTTGAAAAAACAATACATTGCAAAAACACAACTCAAAAATATATTGCACAAAAGTTTGCAGGATTCGCATAGCAGTTGGATGACAAAACTCAGTTTCCTCTTCTTTTTTTAAATTATTGGAGTATAATGACTTGTTGACGTTGAGGTCATTATAGTTGGGAGAGTATTGGTATCAAGGAATGGCGATGATGTCGGCTGACCACAGTATTTTTAAAAAAAATTCTTTCAGCTTTCGTCTGGCGTGATTTTAGAAAACCGTGGACGCCGAATTCTAAATGGCCAGGACGGGAATCTAAGCTGCATCCTCCAGAATTACAGACCTGAACATTACTTGCTCATCCACCAAGCTTTCTGAGTTTCCTCACTAAGTTTTTACTGTCATCATTGATTTCTACGTCGGCCAAACGTAAAACCCGTGTAAAAATAATTTATGAAACAAAGACAAAAAATTATCGAACGTTTGTCTAATTCCCCGGCGTGAGAGTGTTTTAGTTATGGTGTTTGCTTGTTATTGAGGAATCTTTTGGAGTTGTCTCGAAAGTTCTCAGTTTCGACAAATGAACTTCCACATAAATTTTCTGATTGTTTTACGCTAGATACAAATATAAGTTTCTTGAAATATTCCGTGAATTTCTTCATCATTAAAATTAAGAATAATCGGCATCATGATTCTTTTGCATTACCAAGGCCAAGAACTTTTCAGAATACCCTCGCACACCTCTCTAGATCTAGAATGTCAGTTTATTTATCTACAGCCAGCGATTTTCAGAGTTGTTGTCGAAACAATCAGACTACGTCTAGGTACAGACTAATATTTGTTGAAAGACAAACATTAACTTCTCCAAACAATGCCAGCAGCGACAAATAACTTAGGTTATGACCATCACAAATTTATCTCCACTTTTTAATTTTTTGTTTCACTTACAAGTAGTTTCTTCGTTACATCATTCGATACAGCTCTTAATTTCGTTGTCCGTCTTATTTAATCGGCGGGTTTAGAGGCTGAATTGAAATAATAATAATAATAATTAACATATTGCCTTGCGTATGGCTAGCGCAAAATTTCTTTGTTGCTATTTTCATTATATATTAAACACTAAATCACCTAACTGAGGTGGAATGCGATGTTGAGAAGAGATTTTGATTTCTTTCTCCTATTTTAGGTGGTTTGATCCTCCCAAAAGAGGCATGCTAAGCCATTGTGTCACAGCCTTTCATCTGTGGACTAAGCTAGTGTTTTTTTTCGTCACTTTACAGGGGTTGGAGCAAATAATTAATACTTGTATCTGATTACATATACGTCTGATTTTATGCAAGGTTAAACAGTGTAAACCTCGTCAAAAATAGTTGAGCATATTTCAAGTCAAGCCAGATTGTAGGCAAAAATGTCTTATTTTCGTACACTATCAACAAATAATCGGAGAAACCAAATGATCTAATCAACGTAAATTTAAATACACAGCTACGCAGCTGTTGAAGGTTTGCACTTGCAATGTTTTTCTCTATTTCACTTCATTATTAGTCCTGTCATCACTATCGGTTTTTCATAATCAACGCTTGACATGGTCATAATGTTAGAAAATCGAACGGGTTGATTTCAATTTAAAGTTTTTTTATACTGAAATTTACTACTAAATTAAAGCAAGATAACTTTACTACAATGAATTAAAAATAATGAAAAGTTAAAATATCACTTCGGCAGAAGTACAAATGTCGTATGAGATAACTATACATGAGACATGAGTACAAACGGAAACGAGACCGTCACATAAGTACATGAAGTTACAATCAGCAAAGAAAACAGTTTGATGATCATGTTCTTCTAATTAAAATGACGTTAGACACAGGGTCACGCAGGAAAAAAATCTTGGCGCTGTGAAAAGTTCGTTGGTCGATGATTTACCAGAACGTTGACAGCACCCACAATGAGGAAAGCTCTGAAAGCGACATCGGTGTTGAGAAGATGTTCTAGCCGTATGGCTAAATCACAGTCGTAGAGTCAGACAAAGACTTCTCGTGAGTCCCGTACGTCGAGCTTAAGTACAGGTTGTAACGGTCATACTTCTCGTTGCTATGTGAAATGTAAAGATATGATTGAAATTTTTTTATTTTATGTATAATAAATATAATGAGGTAATACAAAATACTAATCAGATATTTTTGAAGAATCTCTGATAGCAAGGAGAAAATGTGATGGCTAATCATTACGAAAGAAAAAAAGATGACGGTTTATCGAAGGAATGGAATCGACTGAGATGAGAGGAGAGATGACACCGGTATGGAGATAGCATAATATGAAAGGAATCTAATTTATGAGAAATATTTACGGCTACGGCCACAGAGAACATTATTGATATTGAAGTTATGTTAATTTTTCAGTGTGATAAAAAGTGATGTATAGAGCAGAGTAACATCTCAAGTGTTGCAGAAAGATTTCATGCTGTTGCATGTTTTTTTAAAGGAAGAGAATTTCAGGTTGAGTATAAAGGTTTCTTTCGGATAATAAGAAGAAAGATATTAAATTATAACCGGATTGGCGAGCGTTTAAATTCGTCTTAGCAAAAAGAAGCGACAAAAAACGTATTTCCTGCTTGGTGGGAAGTCTTAAGTAGTACAAGGTAAAAGATAATATTGTAACGTTAATTATAATAATCGTTGAACGATCTGAGCTAGGATTGTAATATAGATTAATTGAATTAAGAAAGGTAAAAAGTATTAGTGTATGTTGAAGATTCCCATATGTCAGGAATATTCCGAAATGGTAGGTTATAAGGTCCAACAATCACAATACACTTTAGGTCATAACTGTTCCTTTCTTATTGACATTTGTTCTCGAACCCTTTCGCCACTGGCCTCGGCTTAAAAGGCTGATGTTGCCGCCGCTAAGTCAAAAAGACAAGTCATTGTAAGCCGTACACCACGTGGTGTTCCCATCGGCATCAGTGGCTGGGTTTCGTCGTTCCTCGACCGGAAACTTCAAAACACCAATTGCGACCAATTTTGTCCATTGTGGCTGAACGTGCAGTACATAGAAATAGAATTAACAATAACTTTTATTACGTTGTTTGCTAGCACAATGACACAGTCTCTCCAATTGGCTGACAGAATCTCCCACTAAACCGATATTTTGAGTAATGACGTCTAACGTGGTAACCTTCATCAGCATCTTATTCCCAGCGAACGCAATTCTCCCTGTGATCTGTTAATTACAACTTTTAATGGCAAACATAACTCAGTGGAACCACTCACAGTTTGGCAGATGCAAGAACGCTATGTTTTTTTTTTTGTTTTTTTTTTGTGGCTTTACGTCTCATCGACGAAGAAGGTCATTAGAGGCGAGTTGTGACTGAGGACAAGGAACGGGAAGGAATTCGGCCATGGCCTTTTGAAGGAAGCATCCCGCCATTTGCGTGGAGTGATTTGGGGAAACCATGGAAAACCCAACCTTGGATGCCTGAACGG
Organism: Vandiemenella viatica; assembly: GCA_031002005.1. Classification (NCBI taxonomy): domain Eukaryota; kingdom Metazoa; phylum Arthropoda; class Insecta; order Orthoptera; family Morabidae; genus Vandiemenella; species Vandiemenella viatica. The sequence continues at coordinate 189,106,270 of JARYHS010008074.1, read as the reverse complement.
GGATTTGAACCGGCGTCCTCCCGAATGCGAGGGCAGATCGTTACTGTCCGCTAGTCCTCTTCCTTGACGGTTGAGGCTGGTCTCCATAACATATCTCCTCACGCCGGGCCGATGGCCGTGCATCATGTCCCGTCTCATCTGAAACTGTCCTTGCGGGAAAAACGTGCACTACCTGATTCAGCTTGCAATTGCGTACCAATAGACCATATCCGTCAGTAACTGATATTTAGAAATGTGTGTGTTGTAGTTCATAATCGATACCGCACTGTTAGGTATTTCACCATTCGTACGTCAACGAACGCCGATCTGGTTGATAGTCGATGAAACATTGTTATTCGCTCTTATGTTTGATGGATTCCAAAGCAGCTAAATGTTAACTAGCAATTATAAACAGTGAAAACAAATTTGATTATCAAAGAGCAATACAAAACGGAATAACCCATTTATCTGTTTCCATTAAAGAAGAGTTACGGTAACTGAAGAATTAATGAAAGCTGACAAAAATGTTAGTATGATCGTTTTTAATACTTACGAACTCAAAATGATGCTGCTTATGTGACATACTCATCTGATGAACTTCGTGCAAATATTACGTAGTTTCTTCTCCAGCGTAAATAAGGGCGTTAATGAGTTGTACCGAAACTGGGTCGGTGTAGCAAACAGCGTCCGACTCCAGTTGTTTCTACCACCACTACATCGGAAGATTTTACTCTTGTGGCTGTTCACAGGAACACTTCAGTGATGTTCAAAAATGCTCCCTGTAACAAGACAAATTGTTTTATTACTAGTGTATGAACTGTAATTTAAAATCCCTAGCTCAGTCTACACCATTCCGCTTATAAAATGGCAATGTGGACCTCTGGTGGCAGGTAAGTAAACTATTTAGTATACGTCAGAGTAAGAGAACTGTATATGTCTATACAAAGATAAAAGCTATCATTACTTTTTTCTTTCCTTGCATACATTTTAAGATTAATACTTTGGGAACTTATTAATATGAATACTGTATAAATTATCACTATTACTTTTTGTCATGTTGTTCATATTCGTTTCTTAATTTTTACCTAATGCACGCGCAAATGCGCAAAAGTTTCAGAATTTACTGTTTTGGCCTTTATTTTATCTGTAACTGTGCAACTTACCAAATTGTTGTCTTCTATATGTTAACCGATCGCATAAATTGTAACTTTTTGTTAGGGCTGTTTATAACATATCGATATTATCTTTTGAAAATCTCGATACTATTGGAGAAATATGAGGGATTTTTGCACATAGAACAGATGAAAAAACATTTCTTTGAGATAGACACTATCACATTCTGCTGAAAAAAATGTCTAATGAAGTTTTTAGCACGAATGTTAGCACAATACCTGATGAATAAAAACAAAACAATTTTTTAGATAAGCCGAATATTTCAAATCGTCTGGATAGACAGTAGGCGTTTTGTTCCTGCGCTGTCTGTAATAGATTTAAAATATTTTATATCTTCTGCCAAATCTGTAACATCTGAACGAGTTGCATTAACAATTATTCTTCTGGTGCCTAATAATAGCACTAGTCTACCAGCAAAACCTGCAAAACAAAGAGTATTTATGAAGACTGTTCCTGGCAAATATTGGTACTCATAACTTATATTTTTTATTAATAATAGTTGAAAGGACAATGGCCTAACGCTTCCATTCATTTGTCATTTAATTGCCTAATAAATATACTTAACTGAAAAAAGTGTGTAGCTTGTTTCTAGATTAACCCATCTGGGCGCACGAAAGTTTGCTCAAGTCTATTCCCTACGTGCCTCAAATTTCTGTTACGCATAGATATTCCTAATTTCGAAGTTATTCATAGGCAAATTTTACCGATTATCTCACTCACTGACTGGTTGATGATCATCAAAGCTCTAAAGTACTTCCCGTAGGAAAGTTGAAATTTCATAAGGCGTTTCCCCAAATTATTGGGAAAGTACCAAATTATGGCATGTTAGCAGGAATATTTGAAAATACAGATAAGAAAGAGTTGCTAATGCTAAAAAGATTAGAGCCAAAAAAGTAAGACAACTCCGAGTAAGCTACGAAAAGAAATAAAATCCTACAAAAAAAAAAAAAAAAAAAAAAATTATAACAGGAAATATCAAGTGAGATGGTCACTATGCATGCCATGATTGTAAATCTTTTACCTAAATAAATTCCCCAACTATGTTGCTTATTCAGTCTTACAGATACACAAAGGTCAAAACTTCCCTCGCGCCATTTTCTGGTTAACAAATGTTTGATTAAATCATACGTATTATGCCTCTAGTTTTAGTAAAAATTGTGACATAATGCCCAAGCAACATAAAAAAAATCAATCAACCAACCGTAGCACCAAGAGAAAGCATCCTGTTTCAGAAAGTGAGGAATTGGTTCAGAACAATACTTCACAACTTTTTATCAGTAAACAGCCACCTAATTTTACAAAATTTGTTTTTGTGAAATTGTTTTTATAAAAATAGTGGATTTTTTTTTGGATATATCAGAATCTGATAGAGACACTTTTAAAAAATATCAAAGCCCCTACTCTGTTAGAGATTTGTTGGTAACTTTTGCTTGATGCGTGCGTAAATAAACTAAATGTAGTTCTGTTAGACTAGGTGCTTTAGTTTTGGAGGAATGCTTGTATTTTGCATAGAGAGACTAGAACCCACACAAAATAATGACAGTATACGTCCTTGTCGAATAATTTAAAGTTATTTGCAAATGAATTTGAAATTAAAATAAATGTACATTTCTATGGCGCAAAACTACCTCCGCAGCAGTGGCACGTTTCGAAGAGGAGCGGCGAAAGTCTGGCAGCTGAATCTCGTTTAAGGCGGAAAGCCCGACAAACCCTACCGCGCCAGCCACCCACATTTGGGTGCAGTGTGTGCGGACGGCTGTTCTATGCAAGAATCGGCCTGATCAGCCACCAGCGCACACACAAATAAACATGCAAGAGAGTAACATAAACTCGGAAACGAGTATGGCCGACGACATTTAAAAGACGAATTTCTGTAGAGTGATTTAAAACTAATTACAGATAATCTGCCTGCGAGAGAAAGCCTATTATCGGGATGTTCATAGAGCGACCGAAGACAGTGTCTGATTGTTCGGACATAAAACAGATTGTAGTTAACAGATCTCAACCAAATTTCACACAGTAATAGCTTAAGTGGTGGCGTAATGGGAGTGAGATGTGTTGTTGAAATCATATAGCAACAATAACATAAGGACTCGGTAAGATTAAGTCCTCTGACCTATATTACTCCAACTCCAAGCACATAACCTACTAAAGGTCCCAGTGGCGGATTTAGGATTTTGGTTTGGGGGGGGGCTATTGAGTCGGGTAATGTTTAGGCTTTATAGTCATGCCGCCCTTAAAAGAACAGTAGAGCTGAAAAAAAGTCTCCAAATCTAAAAAAAATCCGATGTCGGGGATGGATATTAAATACTTAGGAGGGGGAAGGGCTTGAGCCCCCTAGCCCCTTCCCCTGGATCCGCCACTGAGAGGTGCCCCTGTTAAGCCGTGCAACCCAAAGGAAGGATTCGGGTATCCAACCCCAGCGGGTAGTTGGATCGGCGCGTAAATCGTTGTGGTAGAATCACCAATCCGTTATTGAAGCAGGCGTGGTGGGTAAGCTTCATGCTTAAGAGATCATAATAAATGTCATTAAGGCTAAATCGTCTAGAGTTAAAATAGCCCCACTTCGGATCTCCGTGTGAGAACAGTTGGGATTCATAATAAAAAAGAACTTAAAACAAGATCCAGCAGAATAGCTCGTCTGGTTCTAAATGTTTCAAAAAGGTACAAAGTAAACATCGTGCACGTTTATGTTCCCGCGTCAAACCAATCAGATGAACGAATTGAGGACTTTTACGGAAATTTAAGTGAAACTTGTGAGAAAGGTTATTTCAAATTGGGTATTGGTGACGTTAACGGCAAGGTCGTCCCATGGATACAGGTCGACTCAGTGGTGAGTAATTATGGGATTGCTGAGAGTATGACATCGGTGAGAGATTGGTACAATGCGCCGAATACACAAAAATGCCTATTATGAACATATTTTTTAAAAAAATATCCTTCCAGAAAATGTAAATGGAGAAGTCCAAACTACTGCATTAAACATGGGATAAATTTTGTTCTCCCCACATTGTTAAAGATGTGTTAGTTCTGAACAAGTTTAGCACTGACATCGACCGCCGACTAGTAAGAGCAAGGATTGAAATAAATGTGAGGGCAGAGAGAAATAAACAATACCCAAAAGAAACAATACCAAAATTATTAATTTTAGAAACGTGGAGGAAAGAAAAGAAGAATTTCAACTGTTGCTCCAGAGAAAGCTTCAAGATACTGAAGATAAACACCTGGCACCAGTATTATTCACGAGTGCAAAAGAAGTTGACGGCTTCTGTCGTAACAACATCCAAAAGATTGTAACCTCTCCTTCTCACATTTACAGTAAAACTAATTACTGTGTGAGGCTATTATATTTGGGAGGTTGTATCCTGTTTTGTACGCTCAGAAGGGCGTACTGGAAGGATTAGCTCCAAAAATGTTAACTAATAACGTAACAATTCGGTTCCAAGAATATCTTTGCTTGAAACCCGGCCCGTAATGCTAAGCGCAACGATTTTAATGAGTTTTTTATTTTATAAGTCTGTCAACTACTAAATGAAAAACAATATTACATAAGTATACTTCACTTTTAATCTCACCACTTAACACATTTCGTTTCTAAAATTACACCACAGCCGCAGCAAGACTTTTTGTGCGTGCTTCTGCACGTATTTCTCCTTCTCTCTCTAAACAATAATACTTCCTCTCTCTGACTCTCCAAAGACAACAACACTAATCCTACTTAAACCTAAGAACTTACAACTACCCCAGTACAATATTAAAAACGTCTGTGGAACTCGTTATATTACAATCTCAGAGTATTTACATTTTTTTAAAAAAATTATTAATTATTAATTAATACGAAGATATAAATAATAATATATATATACATTGATTGGAGATTAAAGGTTGCAAGATCAAATCTTATATATATATATAGACGTGTGTGCTCCTATATTTTACCCTGCAGCCACCACTGATGTTTGTATGCGGTAGTAGAACAGAGTCTCCCATCGTGCACAACGTTGGTCGAATGTCGTTAGCTGTGGGGGTATGGGGGATATGGTGGTTGAAAGTGGTCGATCAGGGACATTTTCATATTTCGAACAAAGACGTGTGTGCCCCTATGTTTCACTTTTCAGACATAATTACAAAGCGCAGACATGGTGATTTAAAGCGGTCAGTCTAGGGTATTTTTCATCGACCAATGACATGCGTGCCCCTATATTTAACTTTGCAGCCATATATACCCTGCACAGATCACGTGTATTTGTTTGTGGTATTAGCTTTGAGTCCCCATCGTGCATCATGGTGGCTGCATGTCGGTAGCTATCAATGGTTTTTTTTTTTTTTTTTAATGGCATTTGGCAACGGAGGCCATACAGCCAGCTCAAGGTAATTATAATTGCTTTCAGTGTATGGACGCCACAGGACGTTCACACAGACACACAACACTTAACATCCATGCCCGCGGCCGGATTCGAACCGGCGGCCTTCGGCACGCGGAGCTAGCACTCTAGCCCCTACGCTACCGAGGCCGGCTATCAATGTTTACAAACACGAACGAAGTCGTGGGCACCAGCTAGTTCAACAATAATACGAAAGATCTACTGAACAAGAGGAGGGAAATGAAGATTCGGTCTGATTATGACATGACAGAATACTCTGAGCTATGTAAAATTTTGAGAAAAAACATGTAGGTTGATACAAAGTTTTACAATGAAAACGCTCTACGGGATAATTTAGAAAAGGAAACAGGTTAAAATAGAGCGAAGCGAAAGCTTATACTCGGTAAGAAGCAGAAAAAAGCAATGGATGGAAACAACGGCAGAATTACTGACAAAGATGAAAATTTCAAATTATCAGAGGTTTTTATAGGAACCTATATGGCAGCCTAGCGGAAACTCCGATATTTTCTTCTCTCTCCAATGTATCTACAGTGTCATATATACTTCCATCTGAAGTCATTATGCTATAAATACCACGAAGAAAGGAACGGCCGCTGGTGTTGACGGTCTCTACATGCTAAGAAACTGTTAATCACTTGGTTAAAGTATTCTCTTCCTGTGCACACAATGCATCAGTCCGTTCATCATGGAATAAAATTAAAATAATTCTGCCTCACAAAGGGTAAGTATTCATAACATCAAAACTACCGACCTATTTGCTTGGTGTCTGTTCTGCAGAAAGTTTTTACAAAGATCTTCTCGAACCGAATCAGTTCCACTCTTGATTCAGCCCAATCCATTGAACTAGAGGATTCCGCAACAGCTTTAGCAAAACAGATCACATTCTGTCCTGGCAAGAACTAATTAGCTGTGCAAACGAATACTAGATGCCTGTTTGTGTAGCCTTTGTTGATTCCAGTCACAAGGCTGTCCTGCTAGCCTTAGCTGAATATGGGATGGATACAGCTTATATTAGAGTGCTCAATAACAGCTATGACAGTATTAGAGAACCAACTACAGAATTCTGCATCTAAAGAGGTGTTAAGCAAATTATTTTCAGGGAGATGGCAATGTCAAAGCTAGAATGGGCGGAAAAAGGAAAACAGAATCAATGGCAGAAGACTTATTCGCTGAGGACATTGTGCTTGTGACTAATGGCATTAATGAAATCCAAACCTTGGTTACCGAACTTTTCTACGAGGGTAAAGAATGAATCTTTTAAAAACAAAAATTATGTCCAACAAGTGAGCCACAGAGGAGAATGTGCAACTAGATAATGAATCTTCAGAAAATTTCAGTGAGTAAATTTATCTTGGCCAGCTTGTAAACATGAGATGTCATGTAGACCTGAAGTTTTCCGTCACTTCAAGCTGTGGTGGCAAGCATTTGGGAGGCTTTCTTTATCCTCAAATTTAATATGCCCACAAATCAAAAAGAAAATAGTTTATAAC
>JARYHS010008074.1:188858825-189098243 GCA_031002005.1 Vandiemenella viatica | reverse complement strand
AGAATGGCCTGCTGCGGTGGCAGACGCAAGACAAGTACAGACTACTCAAGCTGATAATATGGCACTACTTTAATGAGCTAGTGTACATGGGACTCCCTATTTCTGCATCACTGCCTGAGCATTCAGTATTTACAGAAGCTCTTGTAAAATACAAAGAAAATGAGATTTTAGGTTTAGTTCTGAAAACATTCTTCACGACTTACAAGTGATATTTAATATACTAATTCATCGTCACATTCTTCGCGTTGTCAACGTTGTAACGTAAATACAGCATCAGTCGCTGAGGCTTAACGTATCGACGTCCGTATTTTCAGGGTGGATTACGCGGCATCAAGGTATCGACAACAGGTCCAGAAACAACGACGAAACGAGATGATGCAGAACAGGGGAGTAGCGGTGAAAGATATCACCAAAAACCATCGACTATGATCCTTAGCACAATCAACACAGAGACGTTAGAAACATGTTTGTTCCTTCCTTCACTATGGTCAATTTGTTGTATAAACTCTATGAAATTACAGTGAACTCAAGTAAAATGTCAATCAAGGACTGAACCAAAGAATAAACGGTATCACAAGTATTTCATTCCGTGGTACTCGTAACATCAGGCGATCACTAACGGCTTTTTACAATTTATCTTAAAAGGTTAATAAATAAATAAAAAACAAAACAAAACAGTGCACTCCAACATCGCCTCTCAGCGGAATCAAGTCCGAAGAGAGTGTAGCCAACTCGGCACCCATTGCGGTGGCAGGGATATCGCATCTAACAGCCACCGATGACATCGTAAGTGAGAACCTATGGAATGCTGTCTCTCAGAGAAAGTGACCCCGACAGTCATTCTTCATACATTGCCAGAGTAGCCTTGCAGACAAGAGTGCTAAAAGGAGGGGGAGCACCACCAGACTCTTAAGCGTTAGCCTCTTTGTGGCAGATGGTTTTGTTAGGTGGTGGAGTACGCCGGAGGGCTGGGGGGAGGCATAGAAGCGTTAGTTTTCCAGGTACATTCTATGACGATCCATCCATCTATCTATTCCCGTCAAATGCAAAGTCGGGTGACATGCGCTGAAAGGTAATATGTGTCCTTGAGCTTTTTCCCTCAGGGGCCGGTCCTTCCAATAGTTATCTGAAATGACACTCACGAGGTACACGAGCCAACGCCTCCGCTTTCCGCGGGTCCACTACGGATCTCCGTGGTTCACGCGAGGGGTAGATCAACCCCCCCCCCCCCTGGCTAGGTGAAGGTGGTGGAATACCATTTCTGCTTGTGGGAAACATTACGTCGACGCTGCCAAGGTACCAAGTCTTCTTCTGCTGCGGTATCGCGGAAGGAGATCATTGGAACAGTTAGTCCTTTGCCTCTCGGTAGCACAATGCAAACGTTATCGGCAAGATACGTCGTAACTGTTGTCAGTGATGTGAAGCCCATTGCTCCCGGAATGCACACTGTTCCGATGCTCCGGTTATCCCGACTTAGCCGGTGTTTCGCCTTGAACCTAATGATCGGAGTTCAAGTGAGGTCATACGGAATGTAAACACACGAACCGGTTGACCCTGTTTCATTTTAACACTGGAATCAAAGTCAGGTGAAGCTGTGCCACCTGCCGCCGGTATGCACTCTGAACACTGCCTCCGCTTAGGGCATGGGCAGGCTCGTGGATGCTGGGCTTGTCAGGTTCAACTGGAGCGGTGATTCATGTGACGTGGTTGCACCATGTGGAGTGGTGGAGAAAATATGGACCGAGGTGTAGAGTGTGGGTGCAGTGTGCCCTCATTCACTGATCCAGGCGAGCAGCTATCCTGGTCATTTCAGAACTCCCGGTGTGAAGCAGTCAAGGATTCGGTGCCCCACAACACCGACATACAGTCAGTGCCAACGCCCTCGGTAGTGAGACCAATGGTGCGGATTTGCCCCATCTTCCGCTTCACCAGGCAATAAGACCCTTGGTGCAGGGAGGTGATGCGACCCTCCTACGGGGAAACGGACGGTACCGGTAAGCCAGCGTGTGCCGTTGAAGGTGGTGGTGTTGTTGGGGGCGCATGTCCTCGGCCTCGGCTGATGCTGCGGTGCACATTTTGGTGATCAAATAAAGTGGCGCTCCTTGCCGCCGGTATGCGCCAGCCTCTTCCTGTCGTAATAGATACTCTACATAAGTAGGAACTGGTAGCGCAAGAGTGCGCACATCTGCCCCGAATGAGGCAGCAACACCTCATGAGCACTGTAGCGTCCATCGGTTTGTTGCGGCGGAACTATGCGCTGCGATGGTGCTTTGTGAAGATTGGACGAGTGTGTAAGAACCTGTGCTCACCATTGACGCTGTGCGCTGTCGGTTGGGGGAACGTGCACTCGGACAATGCTTCGTATGGCGTTCACTCGCTACGGCAACCACCGCATTCCCGTATGGGGTGATGGTGACGCCAGGTGCAGGCGGATCTAACCGAGAACTTTAGCCACATGAACAGGTTTGTTGGAGGCGCTGCCCCGGCGCTCCCCGTGGGCATCCCTGATGTGTTATGAAGCGTGCCTCGCTTTTCCATCTTTAATGGCATGTAATTTTTCAGACGGCCCAATTCCGGGGCAGAGGTGGCTGCGAAGTGGTAGGGTGGTGTTGGTTGATGTCTGTGAAGAGGATTATGAAGGTCGCCCCCGTTAATCGAGCTCTAACAAGCCTCGTTACAATGCTGTCTCCAGTTTTTGGCTAAAAAGTACAATCCTGCATCATCAAGCGGAGAAGATGGGAGGCCAACTTGAGGTCCTCTGTGGAAGTGACGGCAACTTTGATTATTCCTCCTTAAAGTATGTGTAGTCTGACTACTGAGATGAAGACAAGACTCTAAGATACCGTGGGAAGGCCTGTCACGGAGCTACAAGATTGCAACTGATAAGGACCGCGTATGTTTGGCAGTGTTCTGTTTTCTAAATCCAAAGATTTAGATAAAAATTAACGATAAATCATGCAAATGTCAGTAGGTCTTACTCTTGCCAAGAATTTAGGTTAACTGACAAGGGGAGGGCATGACCTTGGGATTTTATTTTTGGATGAGACTTTGCGTAATAATTGTACCCTTTAGGATGTTTACCTCCTGCAATCGTAAGACGCAACGCTCAAAAGATTCGGAGAAAACGGCCCTTAAAAATTTAAGCCCAGCTTATATACTAGTGAAATTGCGTTCAGGCCAGTGGTGGAACAGCCCAGTCAGCAACGAACCTGCGTCACACCTGGGCGATCGCGGTTCGAATCTCGATTTCGTCTACTTTTTTTATTTTTTAGATTTTTTATATCAACTACCCTTTAACTTAAAATACTATAAAACTATAATAGTTACAATATTTTTATGTTTAAAATACACTGTTAGAAATGGTTATAATAATAACATTTATTCATAAGTAAAAAAAAACTTTCATCGTGTTTTTTAATTATTGATTTTATTTAACATACATTTTTCATTACAAACGTGATCTGGGATGATAATCATCATAAAAACATTTAAAACAATATTTCTTTGGCATCGAGCACAATTATTGAATGCGGATTTTTTTACAAGAACAACGGTAATAAACGAAATAAAACTTATATCATTGTTAGTAAAATAACTTAAAATTTAATTATATTTAAAGAATATTGTAACTATTATAGTTTTAAAGTATTTTAAGTAAGTTATATGGTAGTTAATATACTTATGTCATAATTTAAAATTCGAAATTTAAATTAAATAATCAATAACAATGAATAAAAACTTATTTAATTGTAAAAACAAAAAATAAAAATGAAAAAAAAATTAGACGAATTCGAGATTCGAACGCAGATCGCCCAGGCATGACGCAGGCTCGTTACTGACTGGGCTGTTCCGGTATTGGCCTGGCCGGAATTTCACTAGTATATAAGCTGGGCTTAAATTTTTAAGGGCCGTTTTCTCCGAATCTATTGAGCGTTGCGTCTTACGATTGCAGGAGGTAAACATCCTAAAGGGTACAATTATTACGCAAAGTCTCATCCAAAAATAAAATCCTAAGGTCGTGCCCTCCCCCTGTGAGTAGTAAAATGAAACGATTATACAGACAGGAAACATCAAGGAAGTCACAGAAAACATCTTCTCTTGTGATTTAGTACAATAGCCACCTTGGTCATGTTGTAAGTCACTGCCGCTCTTAACAGTCCCTATTCAACCATTATTTGTATGACATCGTGGAAAGCTTATACAGATCCTCATGTAAGGAGCTGCAACTTCGAAGAAGACAGTTAAGCTGCTCGTTTATAACCGCTATCAACCGCCCTGCACAATCGTGGATTACATCACAGTTTTGCATATTGCGAAGTACGAGAAGACGGCGTCGTTGCTTGCTCATGTTCGCATTAGTCACATGAAAAGCTATTCCTATTTTCCATAGTGTACATTTAGCCGGTAGTTACATGATAATAAGAAATGCTTCCTTGAGAGAGACAGTGAAGGTGCTCGTTAATGCCCGCTTTGTGACCTTCTTGCACGGTCACGAGTCATATGAAAGAAATGATGCTTCTACGCAGCTATTGGTTATAAGATATTTAAAGGATGTGACTTATGTATAATGTAAGCAACGCTGGAAAAGGTGAGAAGCCAGTGCGCAAGAAGAGACATCAGGTGTTCAATAGATATGCGCCGCCTGTCACCCATAACACTTGCTAAGTTCCCAACAGCTGGCCATATACCGCCTATGAAAGCGTGTTTAAAAGTGATGGAGGCCTGTCGTCGGTATGGTATATATATTAAAGTCGCAGCGTAACTCGTAGAAAACTGATAGTAATGTAACTTCCATACTGAATTGTTCTCATACGCGATTTGAAGACCAAGTCTAGTGGCCTCGCATTCAGGAGAACGCGTGTTCGAATCCAGATTTTGTATTTCCAAGGTTTCCGGAAATCATTTTAGGACAATGGTGGGATGGTTTCTTCAAGAGACGATGGCAGAAACCCTTACCGACCCTAATGACCTCTACAAGGCGTAACACAATAAGCAAAAAAGCTATTTGAAAATTTTTCCCTCAGAGATGTCTATAACCAACTGTTTAACTGTTTCTTCGATTGCGTCAAACCGAGCGCGGTGGTGTAACGGATAGCGTTCTGGCCTCGCATTCGGGAGGACGGCGGTTCGAATCCCCGTCCGGGCATCCAGATTTGGGTTTTCCATGGTTTCCCCAAATCACTCCAGGCGAATGCCGGGATGCTTCCTTCAAAAGGCCATGGCCGAATTCCTTCCCATTCCTTGCCCCCATCCTTTCCCGTCTCTAAAGACCACGTTGTTAAAAAGGGACGTTAAACTGTTACAAAAAAAAAAAAAAAAAGATTGCGTCAAACTGTCAATCGCCGTCACACGGGACACTTGAATGAACGACGGGCCGTGGTTCAAATCTCGGCACCGACTAACTTGCCATCCTGACAACAGTTTTCAGGAAGTTTTCTGCAATCGTGTGGGCAAATAATACTATGGTTCTCTTGAAAAAACAATACACTGCGAAAATACAACTCAAAAATATTTTGCACAAAAGTTTGCAGGATTCGCATAGCAGTTGGATGACAAAACTCAGTTTCCTCTTATTTTTTTAAATCATTGGAGTATCATGACTTGTTGACGGTTGAGGTCATTATAGTTGGGAGAGTATTGGTATCAAGGAATGGAGATGATGTCGGCTGACCACAGTATATATAAAAAAAATTCTTTCGGCTTTCGTCTGGCGTGATTTCAGAAAAACGTGGACGCCGAATTCTAAATGGCCAGGACGGGAATCGAAGCTGCATCCTCCAGAATTACGGACCTGAACGTTACTTGCTCATCCACCAGGCTTTTTGAGTTTCCTCACTAAGTTTTTACTGTTATCATTGATTTCTACGTCGGCCAGGTAAAACCCATGTAAAAATAATTTATGAAACAAAGACAAAAATTTATCGAACGTTTGTCTAATTCCCCGGCGTGAGAGTGTTTTAGTTATGGAGTTTGCTTGTTATTGAGGAATCTTTTGGAGTTGTCTCGAAAGTTCTCAGTTTCGACAAATGAACTTCCACATAAATTTTCTGATTGTTTTACGCTAGATACAAATATAAGTTTCTTGAAATATTCCGTGAATTTCTTTATCATTGAAATTAAGAATAATCGGCATCATGATTCTTTTGCATTACCAAGACCAAGAACTTTTCAGAATACCCTCGCACACCTCTCTAGATCTAAAATGTCAGTTTATTTATCTACAGTCAGCGATTTTCAGAATTGTTGTCGAACCAATCAGACTACGTACAGACTAATATTTGTTGAAAGACAAACATTAACTTTCCAAACAATGCCAGCAGCGACGAATAACTTACGATATGACCATCACAAATTTTTATCTCCAGTTTTTAATTTTTTGTTTCACTTACACGTAGTTTCCTCGTTACATCATTCGATACAGCTCTTAATTTCGTTGTCAGTCTTATTTAATCGGCGGGTTTAGAGGCTGAATGGAAATAATAATAATGAAAAACATATTGCCTTGCGTATGGCTACTGTTCTTTGTTGCTGTTTTCATTATATATTAATCACTAAATCACCTAACAAAGGTGCAATGCGATGTTGAGAAGAGATATTGATTTCTTTCTCCTATGTTAGGTGGTTTGATCCTCCCAAAAGAGTCATACTAAGCCATTGTGTCACAGCTAGTGTTGCAAACTGAAAAAAAAAAAAAGTTTTTTTTTTTCAGCTTTGTGAAAAAAAACATGAAAAAAAACTTAGCACCCGTGTTTTTTTCTAAATTTTGTTTTTTTTCAGAAAACAATATATTTGATAAATTATAGTTTTATTTAAGGAACTTCCATTTTACAAGTGTGTTTTAAGTCTTACTGAACCATATAATGTCTCACATAATGATTCACAAGTATCTATATGTAGGTAACATAATTTTATTCATCCTCTATGTCAGTACCACATTCACTAGTATCAGCACTACCAACATTAGTTCGATCGGTGTCGGAATTTTCTGTTTCTTCTGTCTCCTCTAGGTCCATAACTTCAGAAACAGTTAAATTTTCTTTTACTGGTTGTTCTTGTACTTTACGCAAAAGATTTTGAGATTGCAATTTTAAATTGTGAGCAAAGTACACACTGTGCATAGTTCTGTATTACGGTCTTTTAAGTTTGAATTAAAATCTATTATCATACAAAATAGGAGCTTTACTTCTTTTCAATCGTTTGTTTACACGAACGGTTGCAAAGAAACGATTCATAATAGGGTATTTGACTACTTCTTGAAAATGGTTTTAAATTGTTTATTGGTACACCTTATTCACCGAGTGAAGAGATTTTTTGACAAAATTGCATTACTTTGCGAAAAATTCAAAGTTAAAATTTAAAGAATTTAAAAGCCCACCAAAACGCTCATTTGCTGCCTGGCGCGTGCAACGGCAGTCATGACGTCACCCGTCTGTAAACGCTGCCGCTGGGAATGGAGCGTTTCCTATTACCCAAGTTTTCAACTATTTTTATTGTTTGTTGCTGGTTATTTCTTGTTATTAACGAAGGTTCGTTTTGAATATAAAATCGAAAACAATTTGGAAAAGCCTACAGCGGAAAAATATTGAAAGTAAGCGCCTTATTTGTGGTCCTAGCTATAGAAACAACCACTGAGTTTTATTCTGTGGAGCTTAAAAATGTAACAACTTCAATTTGATATTGCAACAAAGTCACTTACGATTTTCTGTGAATCTCATTTACACCGCAATTTCGTAGAGTAAATGTAATACTGTACGTTGTTTAAGGCGAGAATTATTAGGGTTGGTCCTGAGGTTCGATCCTCGCTTCGGAATATTTTCAGTTGGTTTTCTTTGGATACTAGTTTCTGTTGGTTGCATTGCATAATAATTTTTTCCCGAAAATCCACCAGAAAATTAATTTAATTTTTCTTTTCTTTTTTCTGAAGGCTTCACAAATTTTTGGATAACAAGCGAATTACAACCATTTGAAACAACCAAAGAAGATTTCAAAAAGGAAATTGGACGTTACTTGCACACCGAAAGAAAGTTTTTTTTTTTTAAAAAAAATGAAAATGACTTGCACATTAAAAGTAAATATCGCCTAATGGACACAGTTATGTCAGGAAGGTAACCTACAGTTGTATCGTCATGTAAAAATTCCAACGAAAAGGACACGAAGCGTTCCGGAACTGTTGCAAGATTAGCATGAAATTTCTACATGTGATGTCACTTCTAAAATAAATTCCATTGTTCACGGCCTTGCACCTGTATTTTTTGCATGGTATTCTCTCTCTGGTAAGTTTAAAAATAAAAACTTTTCATGTATGGTAGCAATTTGTTTCAAACACTTGCATGACGCTTAGCAACTATTATGAATTCTTCGAATAAAAACATGGTAGTGCAAAAAACAGTAAACAAATACCGAAAAAAAATCCACACAAAAAATATTATCCCAACCAAGGTTCTCCGAACGTAGGACGTTCTGAATTCCATTACCATTCTTCAATCACGCAGCTATCCTGACACTACTTCTTAATTGCTTCTCTTTATGTTAATAGTGAACACTTAACAGTTTCTTCATGTGAGATGAAGTGAAACGAGGTAGGCAAATGAATATACAAACAAATTCAGTTTTATTGACAAAAAAATATTGTTTATCCATAATCTTTAATCTGCAATTAAGAAAAATGGCCCACAACATCCAGTTGTTCCGAGCGTGGTGAGTGAGCGGTTAACGCTCTGGCCTCGCATCCGGGAGGACGCCGCACAGTGTGATATTTTCTAAATCTAGAGGGACAAAAGTCAGGTTTGATAATTGTCTACGCAGGCAAAATAGTTATTTATATTCAAAGTAGATGAACCATACTACTCGGAACAAAGGTTTATTTACAACGAATTCACCCCTAACAATAGAAAAAATAGTTGAACAATGGGCTTCCTGTGATCCACTGAACAAGCGCTTCAGTCGGCCGCGCTAATCCATTGAGTTTGGTCGATGATTACGCTGTATTTCTGCGTGTTAGTAGTGATTTGTGTGTTGCTATTGATTTTGGCGAGCTTCAAGGTAAGTTTACGCATGATTTTTCCGTGATACAATAGCATTATTAAAACAGAACGAGATTATTTTTAATTAACAAAAAAAAAAAAAAAAAAAAAAACTATTGCGCCAATTTCATGTTGAGTTTTAGTTCATTATACCGATCTCTAACTACATTTATTTGAAATAGCTGCTTATTAGCTACAAGAAATACCTTAATTTGTTTGCCCATATTTGCGACACCTATACAACTTTTCTTTATTTTCAGCATGACTGCACAAATTTCGCGTACGGAATTTTTCGACGTATGGTTTGCTAACGCAAAACAATCAATCTCTAACTTTCAATTTAAATATAAAATGAGTCTCAAATAGAAGCTGTTACATTTTTAAGCTCAGTAGAACAAAAGTCAGGTTTTTTTTCTATAGCCAGCCCCACAAATAAGACGTCTATTTTCGTTATTTTTCCGCTGTAGGCTTTTACATAATGTTCTAGATTTTGTATTCAAAATGAAATTTCATTAATAACAAGAAATGACCAGCAACAAACAATAAAAATAGTTGAAAACTTGGATAATAGGAAACGCTCCATTCCTAGCCGCAGCGCTTACAGACGTGTGACGTCACTCAAGCGAGCACCAGTCCTAGAGCGTTTTCTGTCACGTGACCAGAGGTAAGAAAAGTATAATTTTTATTTCGCTTTTTTATTAAAAATAATCCACTTTTCTTTTCAAAATTGATAAAATTAGCTTCCTGAAGCATTAATTTATGAGAATGAGTTCAATTTATAATATTTTTTTAATATTGTCAAATAGCCTATTAGGGACCGTGCACAAACTACGTGGCTCGGTCCAGAGGGAGGAGGGGTTAGCTGGAAGGCTACGCTGGGCTACGGGGAGAGCGGGGGGGGGGGGGGGTCCCGAGCCAGGCCACGTAACTTTCCTTTCGTAACATTTTTCACAGTTAAAATGAGGAACTGAACTCACAACAGCATGTGAGTATTTATTTCTCTCAGTTAATTATATCCGTGTATACATTTACAATAGTCTGACAAGAGAAAACAGTACGAAATGTCTTCTGGAATCAAAACGGAAGAAAGCTACGTCATGCTAGCGTGGGGGGAGGGGGGGGGTGTTCACAGGAGGCAGGCCAAAATGGAGCTATGTGGTTTATGCACGCTCCCTTACTGACAATTTAATGAGTCAGTACCACTATACTCTGAGAGTTGACAAGTATACCAATATAAGGAAAGCCCAATAAGTTATAAAAAGAGGCAAAAAACCGTGGATAAATTTTATATTCCTAATTTTTTAAAAAGATCTTTAGGTAATTTTGTAGGGTTGGCAGCACTATTTCAAATAGCAAGTATCAATCCAAACAATGGGTAATGGGAATTCCTTCTCGCGCAACCTAGTCTCTTTGGGAAATCCCCGTTCATAAAGAAAATTTCAGTCAATTTTGCCAATATTTTCGTAATTTTTTTTCCCTACTGAATCAGAAAAATATAGTAGATTTTAAACTAAGATAAGTACTTAGAATAAACTCTAAAATAGTTATTTTAAACGATAACTGCCTTACAAATTTGAGATTTAGTAGTTGTGAAAAAAAACGTGTTCCAGAAAAAAAACATGTTTTTTTTCATGTTTTTTTTTTTTTTTAAGCCAGAAAAAAAAACCGTTTTTTTACAACACTAGTCACAGCCTTTCCTCTGTGGACTAAGCTAGTGTTTTTTATCGTCTCTTTACAGGGGTTGGAGCAGATAATTAATACATAAACGTTTGATTTTATGCACGGTTTAAACAGTGGAAACCTAGTCAAAAATAGTTGAGAATTTTTCAAGTCAAGCCAGATTGTAGGTAAAGAAGTCTTATTTTCGAACACTATCAACAAATAATCGGAGAAACCAAATGATCTAATCAGCGTAAATTTAAATACACGGCTACGCGGCTATTTAAGGTTTGCACTTGTAACATTTTTTCTATTTTACTTCATTATTAGTCCTGTTATTACTATCGATTTTTCATAATCAATGCTTGACATGGTGATAATGTTAGAAAATGGAACGGGATGATTTTAATTGAAAATGTTTTTATACTGAAAAACATAAAGTTGATCTTTACTCACTAAATTAAAGCAAGATAACTTTACTACAGTGAATAAAAAATTAAACGATCACTTTGGCAGAAGTACAAATGTCGTATGAGATAATTATACATGAGACATGAATCCAAAGGGAAATGAGACAATCACAATAGTACTAACTGAAGATTAGCAAAGAAAACAGTTTGATGATCAAGTTCTTCTCATGTAAATGACGTTAGACACAGGGTTGCGAGGGAAAAGAAAAAAATCTTGGCACTGTGAAAAGTTCGTGTGTCGATGATTTACCAGAACGTTGATAGCATCCACAATGAGGTAAGCTCTGAAAGCGATATCGGTGTTGAGCAGATGATCTAGCCGGATGGTTAAATCACAGTCGTAGAGTCCCGTGCGTAGAGCTAAGTACAGGTTGTAACGGTCACACTTCTCGTTGCTATGTGAAATGTAAACATGTGATTGAAAAAATGTTTATTTTATGTATAATAAATATAAAGTGGTAATATAAAATACTAATCAGATATTTTTGAAGAATCTCTGATAGCAAGGAGAAAATGTGAAGGCTAATCATTACACAAGAAGAAAGATGACGGTTTATTGGAGGATTGGAATCGATTGAGATGAGAGGAGAAACGACACCGGTATGGAGATAGCAGAATATGAAAGGAATCTGATTTATTCAAAATATTTACGGCTACGGCCATAGAGAACATATTGATATTGAAGATATGTTAATTTTTCAGTGTGATAAAAAGTAACGTATAGAGCAGCGTAACGTATCAAGTGTTGGAGAAAGATTTCATGCTGTTGTATGTTTTTTAAAGGAAGATATCACAAGAGAATTTCAAGTGGAGTATAAAGGTTTCTTTCAGATAGTAAGAAGAAAGATATTAAATTATAACCGGATTGGCGAGCGTTTAAACCCGTCTTAGCAAAAAGAAGCGACAAAAAACGTATTTCTTGCTTGGTGGAAAGTCTTAAGTAGTACAAGGTAAAAGATAATATTGTAACGGTAATTATAATAACCGTTGAACGATCTGAGCCAGGATTGTAATATAGATTAATTGAATTAAGAAAGGTAAAAAGTATTAGTGTATGTAGAAGATTCCCATATGTCAGGAATAATGAGGTCTAGCAATCATAATACACTTCAAGTCATAACTATTCGACTCTTATTGACATCTATTCGCGAACCCTTTCGCCACTGGCCTTGGCTTAAGAAGTCTGATGTTGCCACCGCTGAGTCAAAAAGCCAAGTCAAAGTAAGCCGTACACCACGTGGTGTTCCCATCGACATCAGTGGCTGGATTTGTCGTTCCTCTACCGGAAACTTCAAAACACCATCCAGGTTCTTGCGACCAATTCCGACCATTGTGGCTGAACGCGCAGTACATAGAAATAAAATTAACAATAACTTTTACTACGTTGTTTGCTAGCACAATAACACAGTCTCTCCAATTGGCTGACAGAATCTACCACTAAACCGATATTTTGAGTAATGGCCTCTAACGTGGCAACCTTCATCAGCATCTTATTCCCAGCGAACGCAAATCTCACTGTGATATATTAATTGCCACTTGTAATGGCAAACATAACTCTGCAGAACCACTCACAGTTTGGCAGATGCAAGAACGCTATGGTTTTTTTTTTTTTTTTTTTTTTGTGGCATTACGCTTCATCGACGAAGAGGTCATTACAGGCGTTATGTGACTGAGGACAAGGAACGGGAAGGAATTCGGCCATGGTCTTTTGAAGGAAGCATCCCGGCATTTGCCTGGAGTGATTTGGGGAAACCATGGAAAACCCAAATCTGGATGCCCGGACGGGGATTCGAACCGACGTCCTCCCGAATGCGAGGCCAGAGCGTTACTGTCCGCTAGTCCTCTTCCTTGACGGTTGAGGCTGGTCTCCATAACATATCTGCCCACGCCGGGCCGACGGCCGTGCATCATGTCCCGTCTCATCTGAAACTATCCTTTCGGGAAAAACGTGCATTACCTGATTCAGCTTGCAATTGCGTACCAAAGTTAGTTCCAATAGACCATATCCTTCAGTAACTGATATTTACAATTGTGTGTGATGTCCCACATTGTAGTTCATAATCGATACCGCTCTGTTAGGTAGTCCACCATTCGTTCGTCAACGAACGCGGATCTCATTGAAAGTCGAACAAACATTGTTATTCGCTCTTATGTTTGATAGATTCCAAAGCAGCTAAATGTTAATTAGCAATTAAAAATAGTGAAAATAAATTTCTAATCGTCTGGATAGACAGTAGGCGTTTTGCTCCTGTGCTGTCAGTAGCTTTATAATATTTAATATTTATCATCTGCCATATCTGTAACATCTGAACGAGTTGCATTAACAATTATTCTTCTGGTGCCTAATAATAGCAGTAGTCTACCAGCAAAACCAAGAGTATTTATGAAAACTGTTCCTGGAAAATATTGGTACTTATATATTTTTTATTAATAATAGTTGAAAGGACAATGGCCTAACGCTTCGATTAATTTGTCATTTGATTTGCCTAAAAAATATACTTAATTGAAAAAGTGTTTAGCTTGTTTCTAGATTAACCCATCTAGGCGCACGAAAGTTCGCTCAAGTGCATTAAATTTCTGTTATACGTAGATATTAGCAAGCTTAAAAATCACTACAATTTCGTTCCATTTCTGTTCCTAATTTTAAAGTTATTCATATGCAAATTTCACCGATTATCTCACTCACTGACAGATTGATGATCATCGAAGCTCTGAAGTACTTCCCGTCGGAAAGTTGAAATTTCATAAGGCGTTTTCCCAAATCATAGGGAAAGTACCAAATTATGGCGTGTTAGCAGGTATATTGGAAAATACAGATAAGAAAGTTGCTAATGTTAAAAAGATTAGAGCCAGAAAAGTAAGACAACTCCGAGTAAGCTACGAAAGAAATAAAATCCTACAAAAAATTATTCTAACAAAAAAATCAAGTGAGATGGTCACTATTCATGCCATGATTGTAAAACTTTTACCTAAATAAATGCCTCAACTATGTTGCTTATTCAGTCTTACAGATACACAAAGGTCAAAACATCCCTCGCGCCATTTTCTGGTTTACAAATGTTTTAGTAAATCATACGTATTATGCCTTTAGCACCAAGAGAAATCATTCTATTTCAGAAAGTGAAGACTTGGTTCGGAACGATACTTCACAACTTTTTATCAGTAAACAAGCTACTAGACTTGGACCTAATTTTACAAAATTTGTTTTTTTTAAAATAGTGGATTTTTTGGATATATCAGAATCTGATAGATTTTTTAAAAAAAATATCAAAGCTCTTACTGTGTTAGAGATTTGTTATTAAATTTTGCTTGATGCGTGCATAAATAAAATAAATGTAGTTCTGTTAGACTCTGTGCTTTAGTTTTGGGGGAATGCTTGTATTTTGCATATAGAGACTAGAAACCTAAATATAGAGTTAATTACACAAAATAATGACAGTATACGGCCTTGAAAAATAATTTAAAGTTGTTTACAGACGTTCCTTAAATTTGATGAAATGTAAGATTAAATGACAGTACCAGTTCCTGTCGAATAATTTAACACTAATTAGAGATAAACTGCCTGCGAGAGGAAGCCTATTATCGGGATGTTAATAGAGCGACCGACGACAGTGTCTGACTGTTCGGACATAAAACAGATTGTAGTTAACGGATCTCAACCAAATTTCACACAGTAATAGCTTAAGTGGTGGCGTAATGGGAGTGAGATGTTTTGTTGAAAGCATATAGCAACAATAACATAAGGACTCGGTAAGATTAAGTCCTCTAACCTCTATTACTCCAACTCCAAGCACATAACCTGCTAAAGGTCCCAGTGGCGGATTCAGGATTTTGGTTTGGGAGGGGGTGGGGGGCTCTTGAGTCTGAAGCGGTCCGCACGCGGAAGCTTCAAATTTTTTAAGTAAGCGTTTGTCGGTGTGAGAGGAGAGAGTATTTCGCAGTGCAACCATCGCGGCACCCTTTGAGTGCAGGTGTTTGGAGATGGGAGAGGAGATAAGTGGACCACATTCCTTCAGTGAGGACAGTCCGCCACGTGCGAGCGGTGCGTGAAGTGAGAGGATTGTGTGTGTGCATGCATGGAGGGATAACTCCATTAATTGATAATAAGTTCAGACAAGTTTTGTTTTTTTGTTTCATGGTAAAACCCTCGTTTTGAGGAGATGATTGCAGCTGGCCAGTGAGACGCCGTTCGAAAGAATAATAATGAAATGTGCTCCAAAGAAAGTGATCGTCCAGTGTTAAACACAGTGCGACGATAAAATTTTGTTTTGTGTGTGTTGCGCGCAGAAATTTGAGAAGATCCGGACTGCGCCGACCTCAACATAAACGTCAACTGGATGGTAAATACACAATTTTATTTCGCCAGAACAAACCGAGGCAAAGTATGGTGCATGTACCCGAAAAAGAAAACTTGTAGAAACTTGTGCTCTCTGATTTTGAGTTAGTCGGACTTTGTTCATGTTCTATCATTTAGTAGTTTATTTAATCAAAAATTATCATATAGATTTAATTCATGTTACATTTCTTAGTCAATGCAATCATCTTTTCTTATAGTGGTCACAATAAATGTGTCAGTAGATAAATTAATATAATTTTCCGTATAATAAAACAAATAATTGCATTTCTAAATGTTCACTGAAAATTCTGGAAGGACTCCTTCCATGGCGCCCAGGCAAAATTGAACAAGATATTTTATATATGTATATATATATATACAAAAAAACTTAATGATAGAGAGTAATAGTAACTGGTGGCAATCCTTACTCCGGGTACACTACAAGTCTGGTAATGATTAGGCTTTATAGTCATGCCGCCCTTAAAAGATCAGTAGAGCTGAAAAAAGTCTCCAAATCTAAAAAAAAATCCGATGTCGGGGGTGGATCTTAAATACTTTGGAGGGGGGAGGGCTTGAACCCCTAGCCCCTTCCCCTGGATCCGCCACTGAGAGATGCCCCTGTTAAGCCGTGCAACCCAAAGGAAGGTTCAGGTCGTTGGATCGGCGCGTTAATCGTTGCGGTAGATTCACCAATCCGTCATTGAAGCAGGTGGTTAAGCCTCTTACTTAAGAGATCGTAATAAATGTCATTAAGGTTAAGTCGTCCAGAGTTAAAATAGCCCCATAATCGGACCTCCGTGTGGGAACAGCTTTTAATGTCCCAAAAAAGTAGTTTTGCCTACAGTAGAACTCAAACATTGCAAGTCTGTACCTGCAACTGCCATTCACTATTGGGTAATAACAGGCTCGAAGAAATTGAGGAAGAACTCAGCTAGATCAGTTGGAGCGTTGTCGGTCTGAGTGAAGTACGCTGTAAAGGTGAAGATTGTTACTTTCTGAATTCTGGCAATCTGTTTTACTTCTGCAGTGAACCTGAAGGTAAACTGAATGGAGTTGGATTCATAATAAACAAGAACTTAAAACAAGAGCCAGCAGAATAGCTCGTCTGGTTCTAAATGTTTCAAAAAGGTACAAAGTAAACGTTTATGCTCCCGTGTAAAACCACTCAGATGAAGGATTGAAGACTTTTACGGAAATTTAAGTAAAACTTGTGAGAAAGGTTATTTCAAATTGGTTATTGGTGACGTTAGCGGCAAGGTCGTCCCATGAAACCAGGGTGACTCAGTGGTGAGTAATTATGGGATTTCTGAGAGTATGACATAGGTGAGAGATTGGTACAATGCGCCGAAAATTCAAAAATGCCTATTATGTATATATTTTTCAAATAAATATCCTTCCAGAAAATGTAAATGGAGAAGCCCAAACTACTGCATTAAAAATGGGATAAATTTTGTTCTCCTCACATTGTTAAAGATGTGTTAGTTCTGAACAAGTTTAGCACTGGCATCGACCGCCGACTAATAAGAGCAAGGATTGAAATAAATGTGAGGGCAGAAAGAAATAAACAATACCAAAAAGAAACAATACCAAAATTATTAATATTAAAAACTTGGAGGAAAGAAAAGAAGAATTCCAACGGTTGCTCCAGAGAAAGCTTCAACACACAAAAGATAAACACATGGCACCAATATTAGTCACGAGTGCAAAAAAAGTTGACGGCTTCTGTCGTAACAACATCCAAAAGAGCAAATCTTATATATATGAAAATAGACGTGTCTGCCCCTATATTTTACCCTGCAGCCACCACTGAAGTTTATATGTGGTAATAGCATGGAGTCACCCATCGTGCACAACGTTGGCCTAATGTCGGTAGCTGTGGGGGTATGGGGGATATGGTGGTTGAAAGTGGTCGATCAGGGACATTTTCGTATTTCGAACAAAGACGTGTGTGTCCCTATATTTCACTTTTCAGACATAATTACAAAGCGCAGCCAGCTAGTGTATGTGTGTGGTACTGGTCTCGAGTTTCCTATCGTGCACTATAGTGTTTAGATGTCAGTAGCTATGGGGATGTGGGAGATAAGGGGTTGAAAGTGGTCAATCTAGGGAATTTTTTAATTTCGACCAATGACATGTGTGTCCCTACATTTAACTTTGCAGCCATATATACCCTGCACAGATCAATTGTATTTGTGTGTGGTATTAGCTTCGAGTCCCCATCGTGCACCATGGTGGCTGCATGTTGGTAGCTATCAATCTTTACAAACATGAACGAAGTCGTGGGCACCAGATAGTTCAACAATAACACAAAAGATCTACTGAACAAGAGGAGGGAACTGAAGATTCGGTCTCATTATGACAGAATATTCTTAGCTGTGTAAAATTTTGAGGAAAAACATGAAGGTTGATATGAAGTTGTGCAATGAAAACGCTCTACGGAATAGTTTAGAAAAGAAAACAGGTTCAAATAGAACGAAGCAAAAGCTTATACTCGGTAAGAAGCAGAAAAAAAGCAATGGATGGAAACAATTGCTGAATTACTGACAAAGGTGAAATTTTCAAATTATCAGAGGTTTTTATAGGAACCTATATGGCAGCCTAGCGGAAACTTCGATATTTTTATTTTCTCCCCAATGTATCCACAGTGCCATATATACTTCCATCTGAAGTCAGTTATGCTATAAATACCATGAAAAAAGGAACGGCTGCTGGCGATCACGGTCTCTCCGTTGAAATTTTGAAGCTAGATGCTAAAGAAACTGTCAATCACTAGACTAAAGCATTCCCTTCCTGCGTACGCAATGCATCAGTCCCTTAATCATGGAATAAAACTAAATTGATTATGCCTCACAAAAGGGGAAATATTCATAACATCGAAAACTACCGACCTATTTGCTTGGTGTCTGTTCTGCACAAAGTTTCTACAAAGATCTTCTCGAACCGAATCAGTTCCACTCTTGATTCAGCCCAATCCATTGAACTAGGAGGATTCCGCAACTGCTTTAGCACAACAGACCACATTCTTTCCCTGCAAGAACTAATTAGCCGTGCAAACGAATACGAGATGCCTACCGATCGTGGTGGGTGAACGGTTAACGCCCTGGCCTCGCATTCGGGAGGACGAAGGTTCGAATCCCCCTCCGGGCATCCAGATTTAGGTTTTCCATAGTTTCCCCAAATACTCCAGGTGAATGCCGGGATGCTTCCTTCAAAAAGGCCATGGCCAAATTCCTACCCGTTCCTTATCCCCAGTCCCATTACGCCTCTAATGACCTTAGCCGTCGACGAGGCGTAAAGCCATAAGTAAAAAAATAAAAAAAACGAGATGCCTGTTTGTGTAGCCTTTGTTGATTCAAGTCACAAAGCTGTCCTGCAAACCTTAGCTAAATATGGGGTGGGGAGGACAGCTTATATCAGAGTGCTCAATAATATCTATGTCAGAATTAGAGAACCAACTACAGAATTCCACATCGAAAGAGGTGTTAAGCAAATTATTTTCAGCTGTCTTAGAGATGGCAAAATCAAAGCTAGAATAGGCGGAAAAAGGAAAACAGAATCAATGGCAGAAGACTTTTTCGTTCTTGTGACTACTGACATTAATGAAATCCAAACCTTCGTTACCGACCTTTTCTAAGAGTGTATAGCAGTTAGACTAAGAATCAATCTTTCCAAATTATGTCCATCAATTGAGCCACAGAGGAGAGTGTGCAACTAGATAATAAATCTTCAGAAAATGTCAGTGAGCACATTTATCTTGGCCAACTTGTAAACATGAGATGTGATATAAGACCTGAAGTTTTCCGTCACTCCATGCTGCGGTGGCAAGCATTTGGGAGGCATTCTATTATCCTCAAATCTAATATGTCCACAAATCAAAAGAAAATAGTTTATAACCAGTGCATTCCTCCTATGTTGACATGCGGCTGTGAGACCTGGACTCCAAATGAATTTACAAAAGGCAAACTAAAGACTGCTCAAAGACCAAAGATGGACAAAAAAAGTGTTAGAGTGGAGCCCAAGAGATCACCACAGACCGAGAGGAAGACTACCAGACCGATGCGAAAAGGACATACGCATGGTTGTTGGCGTTAACTGCTGAGGATTGCCCAAGATCGTTCGACTTGGAGAAGATTGCTTAACTTTTCATGACTATATGAGACCAGATGAGTAAATGATTGAACCGGCTGATATTGATAGTGAATATCTTAACTTATAGGTTATCACATAAGATATTTTTTGTTCAAAAATTTAAAGAAATCAGGTCTAAAATATCTAATAGAAGAATGATTTATAAACTATATAAAAATCAAGTAGCTATAATTAAAGTAGAGAACCATGAGAGACATTCATCAGTTAAAAAGGGTGTGAGACAAGGTTGTATAACCCCGTTAAAATTCAACTTGTAAGTAGAAGAAGCAATAAAGGAACTAAAAGGAAAATTTTCATGTGGCATAAGTGTTCAGGGAGAAAAAATCAGTATGCTACGATTTGCTGATGACACTGTCTTGTTAGCAGAGAGGGCTGAGGATATTGAGAAGTTACTGAATGGCATGAACGAAATAGTGAAGGATGGTTTTGGACTGAATATAAATCAAAGCAAGACAAAAGTGATGAAATGTAGCAGAAATAATACTAATCACAGTAGATTAAATATAAAAATAGGATCGGATGCAATAGGAGAAGTAAGTGAATTCTGCTAATTGCGAAGCAAAATTACAACCCATGGTCGAAGCAAGAATGATGCTAAAAGCAGAATAGCACTTTTAGTTTCAAATATTGATCTAGAACTTTTTAAAACTCTACGTGTGGAGCACAGCACTTTATGGTAACGAAACATGGACCTTAGGAATACCAGAAAGAAAGAAAATTGAAGCATTTGAAATGTGGTGCTACATAAGAATGCTGAAAATTAAGTGGACAGACAAAGTACGAAATTAACGAGTTTTGGAAATAATGGGTGAGGAAAGAAGTTTGTGGAAGGAGTTTACAGAGAGAAGAGACAGGCTGGTTAGTCATATTTTGAGACATACTGGATTTGTTAATTTGTTAGTGGAGGGAACAGTTGAAGGTAAGAACTGTAGAGGAAGACAGAGATTAGAACATATGAAGCAGATAATTGAGGACGTGGGTTGTAAGGGATATGTAGATACGAAGAGGTTAGCACAAGATAGAAAGGGATGGAGTATTGCATCAAACCAGTCGAAAGACTGATGACAGGAAAAAAAACTCCCGATAAGCTACAGAAACTATCTGCAAAAAAGACAATGGACAGGACCATCATCGACTTAATATATAATTTCTTGAAAGAAAGAACTTTCTGCTTAGAGTACGCTCTACAACAAACCATATGAAGATGGGAGTCCTTCAGGGTCGAATTAACACCTAAGCTATTTGATATCTATGTAAAGGTTACATAAGAGCGAAATTTTTAATGGCGTTGAGAAATAATGTAATGTTCTCGAGTGATTATTTGTTCTGTTGCCATCTTCTTTTTCTATCGCCGAAATATCGTGTGTAAACAAACACCTTGTTCACGCCGCTAGTGACGTGAAAACATTATATGCCAACGGTATTTCAACCATAAAGAATGTCAAACTGTCAATTCTGTGATGATATCGTAGTTTGTAACTCAGGAAGAAAACATCTGAAGTATCACCAAATGTAATATTAACTATTAAAAATACCGAATTTTCATTGCCATTTAAAAAAAAAATATAGTTTCATTGTGTTGGTAATAATTATTGTATTCTGCATTGCAATAATTTGTACGTTATGCATCAAGGAATTAGTTTTTACTATCTGATGCATATGGATGAAACATCTGCGAAAAGAGGGAACTGAAAATAAATATTGTTATCCTACCGCGACATTACACAACGCTAAAACCCAGTGCCGGGACTTCCTGCTACTAGGCGTTTAATCCGATATTCGCGTCTTTGCATAGCTAATCACACAGTTGCGTGTACTGGTTTGGCAGACATTGTAATACGGAACAGTCAGACCATAACACGGAGAGCTGTAGGGAAGGCAAATATCAGCACCTACTGTCACAAAAGTATGACCGATACAATTTCCCCCTGCCCGCTATTTCATCGCGGTGATGAAAAACTCCAAACATAATCCAGATGACAGAACCTCCGAATCCTCTAGCGCAGCAGCAGAATAACAAACATAATGGCACAATATTTACTTTAGACGTATCGCTTCTATACGATGTTTAAAAAAAAAAATCTGCTTTTAACGCTCTGTCTGTTTATTTATTGAGATACAATAATTTATTCGGTAACGTTCTGACCTTGCATTCATGAGAACGTAGGTTCGAATCCCTATCCGCTCATCCTGATACTTTGAAGAATTTAAAATATTTGTTAGTGAGAGATTTATTAGAATATAGGTGGCCATAATATCAAACTGGGCCTGCAGGCAGGGCTTTGAGTAGGCTGCTTAAAAAATAATTGTCATTTGTCAATGTAGCTAGATATGTCACAATCAGGTGACAGGTCAGTGTCTATTGTGTATGTAAACAGGCATTTGTTTTGGAATTAGTTGATTTAGGTGCGGTGTGATTGTGATATTAGGTATTATTCTTACGTATGTAATACTGAGTGCAGTAAACCAAGAGTAACGAGTAAAGTAACAATATGGTAGTAACTAGTGTTGATTGCTTTAGTAACGAATACACCCGGACGGATGCACAAGTTCTCGTTATTTTTACACCTCTGCTGACTGCCGACTTCCTCTCTGGCCCTAGTCTTTCTTGTTCTCGGTCCCGGGTCAACGTCAGGAATGCGAAGGTTGTTCAAGCAGAGCCGAAGACGTAACCAATTAACACTTGCCGACGTTTACAGCTGCCGTGTGAAGAGGGGGCCTACCGCACTCACAGTGGCTAGCCCGACGCTTCAAAATGAGTGGTCGAGTGAAGTAGCTGCAAACACACGTCTCACTTGGCGACAGAAATACCTGTCAAAACACGGCACATCTGTCATTATGTGCCATCCACGTCCTAAGTAGGTTCGTCTGGAGGTGTTAACTAAAGCATGTTTATCTGACACTGAACAGCAATGGATTTACTAGTAAAATTTTTAGCAGTACAAAATGGGTTTGAAACTATTGTATTTCTTTCTGCATGTAGAAACCCAGATGCATTTCTCACATTGTGTGGGGAATCTTCATACCTTTTAAACCCACGAAAGATCGGTTGAATAAACTTTTAAAATCTCTTTGTTGCATCGATTAATGCAAGTTGTTCTGATTATAAACAATAACGAAGGTAATTTTTCCCTTAAATCCACAACCTACAGGTTATTTTCTTGTATTTTGTACAAGGGTTTTATCATTTGCTAACTACTCTGCTAGAAAATATTATGGTGTATACTTTTAATAAAGTTACAAATTTACACGATATATTTTTACTAGCATAGCCTTTGATCATTCGGTGAATCGTATTTAAAAAAATTTTCGTTACAGGAGCTGCAAGTTGTCGTATATCGGGACGATTCACAAGGTAGAAGATCGCACAGTTGACAGGTTAATCGATCAACAGCACCTGCCAAATTGGTGATAATGTGAATGAAGTGAATAACGATGAAAGCCCATAGTACATTATTCATATCTGAGACAGGAGTAATTTTCAAAATGATCAGAGAATCCTCATGGAAGAACCTCAGTCAGGAGAATTCTTAACTAGACATGATATTGACACGGTATAGAAACGGTTAGCGTTCTCGCCTCGCATTCGGGAGGACGGCGGTTCGAATCCCCGTCCGGGCATCCAGATTTGGGTTTTCCATGGTTTCCCCAAATCACTCCAGGCAAATGCCGGGATGCTTCCATCAAACGGCCATGGCCGAATTCCTTCCCATTCCTTGCCCCCATCCTTGCCCCCCATCCTTGCCCCCCATCCTTTCCCGTCTCTAAAGACCTCGATGTTAAAAAGAGACGTAAAGCAGTTACAAAAAAAAAAAAAAAAGTATAGAAACTTTATTTCCTTTTCGTTCTAAACAGACGAGTAATCATTCCAGTTTGTACATATACAAGTTACTCACATTTCTCCTCTGCTGAAACAAAACAAACCAATACACGATCGTGCTAAAAAAATTACATGCGACTGTTTAAGTAATTATAGATAACAGTTGATAACCTTTCGTAACCACTTTTTTGTACTTGTCTGGGTCTTTTACGTTTGCTAAAAGTGATAAAAACATATGTAATGTAATTCAGGAAGAAATTTTTGTGTCTGCTTTTAACATCATTCTTGCTTCGGCCATTGGTTGTAATTTTGCTTCCCAAGTAGCAGAATTCACTTACTTTTCCTATTGCATTAGATTCTATTTTTATATTTAATCTACTGTGATTGGTATTATTTCTGCTACATTTCATCACTTTTGTCTTTCCTTGATTTATATTCAGTCCAAAATCATCCTTCAGTATTTTGTTCATGATACTCTGTAACTTCTCTTTTTTTTTTTTTTTTTACTTGCTTCTGAAATTGCAGATACTCAGTTGGCACAGGAAGAAATGTACCGTTTAATCGATTCTAGATGTAACAGTTCGAATTATGCTCGCAACCATTTCTCGTGTAGGGCGTAGTGCGTTGCTTTATTCGGCAAACACAACACTTCCTTTGTTCTTACTGCCTACTAAGTGGGTAGGCTATTAAGTGCAGTAGTCACTATAAACCCGCAGTGGTAAACATTTTCAATCAGACGTCTGCAAGAACAAAGAATGAGCTATCAGAACTCCTACGAAAATGTTTTTCGTGGATATAAAACTAACACTCCAGCAAAAAGAGGTGTTTGCTTCAGGAGCGATTAACTAGCTACAGAAAGAAACGTTTGTAACTGATTTAGACAAAATGTTTCCTGTTGATACATTATATCGTACCTTCCGGTTTCTCGTGCCTTTGCGGCCACATAATGGTGTCCCGCACTTGACACGGGATTAGCTGGTTTCTTCCCTAGTGATGGAAGAGATTTTCTTCAACAACATATGGCCGAGGTTGCGAGTGGTGGTGGTGGACGATTCCTGAATCCCAAACCTCCGCTGATGGTAGTTCGTCGGAGGGATGGGACATAAAACTCGCCAAACCGCGGGAAAATAGGCCTTAATGGTCCGGAACCGAGTTTCACTTGTTTTATCTCTTATCCAAACCACATACACCACCACATACGTAGTAACAATATCGAACACATTCACAGCAGGGAAGGCAACGGAAGACCACCACAGATCACCTGCCAGGGAAGCTACTATAGAGCAGTAGCACCCTGTATAATGAACCACTATGCGCGATATCGTTTATGACATACATTTTAACGTTCCACCTTATTCTTGACAAGTGACCAGCTTTGGCTGGTAACAAGGAACATTGTGTAGCTAGTCCTGAATGGAATATCTTTGGTAATACAGTCAGCCACTATACTCTACTTTAGTCCACTCAAATATATTTTGTACGATATACGTATATCATCACTAATTTTATGGACAACATATGGCGAATACACCACTTAGATAAAACCATCTATGCCCCAGGTCGGACTCGAGCCAGCACCCACATGTATCAGGCCACCGCTGTAGCACCTATGCTACCGGCACCCGTGTATATATTATTTACCGTATCTATTACCGAAATCAGTAGAAGGCATTACGACTGGTAACTAGTAGTACGGGACACAGTCAACTCTGTTTATACGTCTAGCATCATGGTAGACATACTAGGTTACTCTTCCTTTAATGATTATCATTCCGAATTTTCTCCTTGACGAATTTTCTCCTTCACGTACATTTTCTTCATGAAACTGGCTATTTGACTATTTTTTTGAAAATGGTTTTAAATAGTTTATTGATACACGTTATTTACCGGGTACTATTTATTTTTTGACAAAAGTGCTTATTTAACGTAAAATTCAACGTTAAAATTTAGCGTATTTGAAAGCCCGCCAAAAAGCTCCTTTGCTGCCTGGTACGGGCCAACGACACTCGTGACGTCACGTGCCAGCAGGCGCTCATTCTACGTAAGTAACGTTTGGTTTGTTTCTCTGAATTTGCGTATAAATTGTTGGAAATAGGGTCTATAAATAGTGTGTAGTACATAAATCTATAACCACAACAATAAAAACTCTCCAAATAAACATAAGTGTTCCCGCATTAGCTGAAATATGAAAAAAAGTCGTTGCAACTTGCTCATAGAAACCCAGACGACATTGCAACTAAGTCGCATATCATTTACTGTAAATATAATTTGCATTTCTTTGAGATAATGTAGTACGCTGTTTAAGGCGAGTATCACTAAAGTTAGGGTTCTTAGGTTCGATCCTCGTTTTGGAATATGTTTTGTTATTTGTGAGCGTTTTCTTTAGATACTAGTTGCTGTTGGTAGCGCCGCATATTCTTTTTCTAAAATCCACCAAAAAATTAATTATTTTTTCCGAATGTTTCACAAATTTTTGGATAGCAAGAGTATTATAAACATTTGAGACATAACAAAAACTGAAACTGGACGTTACTTGCACACCGATAAAAAGTTAAAAAAAAACTGAAATTGCTTGCGTATTAAATGTAAATACCACTTAAATAGATGCATTTATGTCAGAAAGGCAACACACAGTTGTAACGTCACGTAAAAATTCCAACATAAAGTATTCAAAGCGTTTTGGAATTGTTGCGAGATTAGCGTGAAATGTTATAGTAAAAATAAATCCTATTATTCACCGCCGAGTATATGGGTTTTGTTGCAATGATGATGTATCTCTGGTATGTTTCAAAATTAAAAGCAGGAGGTTATCTTTTTATAAAAGTTTTTTTGTATGACAGGAATTTATGTTTCAAACGTTTGCATGACGTTTTATGACTTCTAATAAAAATATGATTCTGTAAAGCAACCCCAAACGGCAAACAGAAACGAAATAAATAAACACACGAAAAAATTATCATCCTAATCAAGGTTCGAATATAGGATCTTCAAATTCCTATACCACTCTTTAACCGTGCAGCTACCTGGACATCATAGCATCGTTACTTATCTTCTAGTTAATAGTGAACACTTAAACATCACAGTTTCTACGTGCGGTGAAGTGAGCGCGGTCGGTAAATAAATAAACAATAAATTCAGTTTTGTTGGAAAAAAATATTATTTATCTATAATTATTTATCCGCAGTTAAGAAATATTGTCCATAACATCCAGTTATTTAACTGTTGTGCTTACCTTACACTACACTTGCATTTTGTTCGTAAATATCTCCTAAAACAACTTACTTAATTTAAAATTTTAGTCATTCTTATGAAGGATTTCTGTTAATCTCTAACTTCCAGTTTAAATATAAATGATTCTCGAATTGAAGTTATTACATTCTCAAGCTTGGTAGAATAAAAGTCAGTGGTAATTTCTATAGCTAGTCAGACAAAGAAATTTCGGTATTTTTCCGCTGTAGGCTTCTACAAATTGTTCTTCATTTTATATTCAACACAAACTCTTATTAGTAACAAGAGATAACCAGCAACAAACAGTTGAAAACTCGAATAGCGGGAAACAATCCATACGCAGCCGCAGAGCCTACCGGCAGGTGACCTCACTAATGCGATCTCCAATCCCAGAGCGTTTTCGGTCACGTGACAAGAGGCAAGAAAAATTTGATTCTTATTTCGCTTTTTTAATTAAAAACAATTCATCTTTCTTTTCAAATTTAACAAAAATAGCTTCATTAAGTATTAATCTACGCGAATGACTACAATTTGTAACATATTTTGAATACTGTCAAATAGCCTATTTAAGAACTCTCACACAACGGTGATATATTTGTGGATTGTTTTTATGATGTGTGAAACGCTATAGTTCCAAAGGAAAGAAAGGAAATTAATAAATAACTACAACCGCAATCACTAAACAATAACAACTTCAAGGAACATTTAATCAAAACAACGTTTCACAGCACTAAACTTGTCTTACACAAGCGCGATACAGTTACAGAAAAATTGCTATAACTTTGTATGGTACTAAGCCTGAACAATGAAATTCTCGCAGTCGTTTTCACGTCAATTTGTAATTTATATTTACGCACTAACATAAAATCACGATTTCTAAAACAGCTATTATATATTGGTTTCGCCTTGATTGATTCTTCAGATAAGTTTGCTATCTAACAGATAATAATTCATCCATCTTTCCGCCGCGATGCTGTGGAGTTATGCGTTTGGGAGGGTGTCACGTCTTCCGTTGTCTACGGGTCCTAGTCGACAAATAGATTTTAGGTGGAGGCATCTTCTCTGTAAAAGGCCACACTGTAATTATAATTACGAAAGCAAGCCTAGTACTTCGGCTCGACCGGCAGGATACGGCATTATCAGGAAGGAGTACAGTGTGACTACAGCTTCAAATCCAGAATGAGCCCCTAACCAGTCAGAGAATTGTCCTTATACTTTTTCTTGCAAACTGTCGTCAGTCACGCTAGCTGCGTCACCATTTTCCCCAAGATACTTCAAATCATCCAACAAATAGCCCAGTACCACCGACCTATAACAAGCCACCATCCACCGACTCGGCCAATCATAGCCATCATCATTCTCAACAATACTATCCATCCATTAGTCGATATCGCATTGCATCTCAATCTTCTGCGGAAATAAAGATTTTTTTCTATATACTTTTAAGTAACATTTGGCCTTATGGTCTGGAGGAATTAAAACATAGAAAATATAAATAGGATAAATCCATTTCAAATGTAGAGCCACAATCCGTATAATCTATATATATAAAGATGAATGTATGTATGTATGTGTGTTTGTTTGTTTGTTCTTCATAAAAATCCACAGTTTTCATCCGATCTCGATGAAACTTTACACACTTCTCCTTTGAAACAAGGAGAAAAATACTGTCTACATTTGGTTGAAAAATTATCTGTATAAATAATACATGTTGTCTTATAATTTCGAAAAATTACTGAACGGCGATAGGCAGACGCGTTGGATATGGAGGTCTTTGTACCGCTTTTGCGTGAAGCGGTCAGCTAGCTAAGTGGTTAAAGCGCTTGCTTACTAATGTTTGGGTCGTGGTCTCCGGTTCAAATCTCCGTGGAGGCTAAGATTTTTAAAAATTGTTTTTGATTGTAAGAGTCACGTCTGGGCCGTCGATTATTCGAATTGAATGTTAAACTGTATATATCACAAAGTTAGGGGTGCAATGCGACGCAAATCGTAGATAGTCTTGCAATGCTGTAGGTGTTCACTTTTTTACGTTATGTTGATCCCTCAGGGGTGAGTCACAGTCTGTGTGTGTGTGATCTGCAGTAATAATACTATAAATTCCGAAGTAAGTCTGTCTTTTTGTTACGTTTTGACGACTAAATGCCTATACCGATATTGACGGAATTTGACAAGAAAATCTGTAGGGATGGCACAGGATTTTTTTTTTTTTTTTTTTTTTCAATATGATTAACAGTTGTAGTCACGAAATTTTAAGGACATAGAGACGGATATGTGCGTTAGTCTGCAATGTTCAAGGTGTTCCTTTCGCGCGTGTTAGTGTATAATTTGTTAGTAAATTTCGTTTAGAGAAAAAAACATATTATTTATTATTTTCTCTGTCCTATTACTTTGTGTCTGCTTCAATGTTTCTGGTACCAGTTTATTTTGCCTTCTTTTTTTACATGCCTTGTGTGCGTAAACTGGCCTAAGTTGTAGCTCTAGCAGAGCACGAGCAGCTAAAGTTATTAGAATCCAAGAATCGGATGCTCATGCTGAAGAAAGAAGAAAAGTCCAAGCTGAAATAAAGCTGCCCTTAGTTAACACCCCCATCCCTCCCCTTCACCTTCGTTTGTTTTTCTGTTTTTAAATATGTTGGAAATTGATTCTCTTCACGAGATAGGTTCGATGGTAGAATGATATAGGGATGGCTTTCCTGTCATATTACGCCGACTCGGTGTTGTTTGGGACCAATCCTTCGCTACCAACAATTGTCTATATTCAATTCTGGCAAACAAATTCTTAATCCACGCGTACGAAGTCGCGGGTATCAGCTAGTATAAAGGATAAAAAAGTAGGAAATGTCTTCGACGGAACATGATGTATGAGCGGGAACGGTGTGGCCTCGCGAGTGTGAATCCTCATCCAGCCATCCAGATATCTGTTTTCTCGAAAACGATTCAAGGGAATGCCGCGATGACTCCTTCAAAAGGACATGGTCGAACTCCTTCCCATTCCTTGCCCTCGTCCTTTCCCTCGACGTCGACGAGGCACAAAGTCATAACAAAAATGTATGTCTTGTTCAAAACAAAAAATTAAATGAAATAAGGGGCGCCGGGGCAAGTGCGTAGGCCTACGTCAGCTGTAACTGAGTTTATATTAATGTTTTCGCGCTGGCATCTATGTGAACTTGTTCTAAGAAACCCGCGCTTTCATATACCTGGCATATCCTTCAATATTCCGAGCGATTTCACTTACATGTCGAGTTAGGTAAAGAGAGTTGTAACCGTCGTCATCACTTTAGCTGAAATAATCTCAAGACTTTTTCAAGCTTAGTTGATACCTACCTATGAAGTTATTAATTAACGTTGTGTCCAGTTATTTGTCTTACTTATTATTTTCATGATGTTAATCCCTGGTCTGCAGTTGCCCCTCAGAAATTCCGTATTGGGGTAAATGCAGATGCAACCTTTCGGGCAAGTGCAGAATGAGTATTAATTATTTAAGCATTAATAATTAATACTTGAGAATATGTAACATCCAACAATTAAGCAGCTAAGCATGTATTATCTTATAATTTACTATTTTTTGTTTTGTGTATTCTGATTAATTATAATTAATGTTAGAATAATTATTATTTCTAATAATTATGATACCAATAACATAAACGTGTTAATACATTATTCAAAAGTAGCGGGTGTTTCCAAACTTTCCATGATTATTAACAATAATAAGTTTGATTATTTTATATTTTCCTACTTGATGTTCTCTTCACAAAATGGAGAGAAACTACTCAAGAAAAACCAAGGACGAGAAATTTAATTGTAACACGGATGTCTGTTGAATTTGTAACTTTGATTCTTATTTTTAATGTTTTAAACATAGATTTTTGAAAATAAAGAAGGCTTTTCAGCTGTGAATTATTTTATGTTAAATATTTTCTTTTTCTTCGCATCATCTGATATGCCACAGGAAAAAGCGTATAACTCGGCGAATATTTTCCACTTCAAGCCATACAGAGATCAAAATAATCATCTCTAAACAAACTTTTTGCAATTATCTCTAAGCTGTTCTAGAGTAGAATTAGTGGAAAAAAAAAAAAAAGTCCAGTGAAGCACTTACCCCAATTCGTGCGGGTAAGTACGTACGTTGTTTCTTTCTCCGTTTATTTGCTGTGAAAATTCGAATTAGTTAAAATAAAAACTTTTGAGTATATGTTTTTGAGGAGAAGACTGGCTATGTTTTAAATAATTCTACATTTCATGCTTCTAAAACCATTTTTTACGGTTAGTTAAAGTTGTACTTAGTAAATTTTGGTCCGCACTTACCCTAACGCACCTTACAGAATATAAAACTTGTAAACGGCATTTAAAGAAACTCACATTACCGATATTGTTGAGTTTAAAATGCCATTTTGAAAAGACGTAGGCGACGCGTTTAACGTAGGCCTATAAATAATCTGACGCCAAAAGAAACTAAATGTTCGAGTTATAATTTTCTGTACCGCAGCCAGTTGACTTAGCGAAATGGCCCACATCCCAGATTAAGAAAGAACCT
The DNA here is from genome assembly GCA_031002005.1 of Vandiemenella viatica. Classification (NCBI taxonomy): domain Eukaryota; kingdom Metazoa; phylum Arthropoda; class Insecta; order Orthoptera; family Morabidae; genus Vandiemenella; species Vandiemenella viatica. The sequence continues at coordinate 189,067,025 of JARYHS010008074.1, read as the reverse complement.
GAGCTTTTAAGTTGCGGAACTCCCTTGAAACTGTGTTAATTAGCTTTTGTATGAAGCCAGAACAAACAAACAAATAACAATTTTAAAAACAAAAAATCTTCAACCCAGTTACAATTTTATAGCAACATAGACATTGATTTCTTACGAAATTCACCTTACAAAATAAAGATGATACGGGGTGCTTTAGTCGAGCAAGGTATCTAAGTAACCTTACTTTTAAGAACGCTATTTCTGAACGTCTAATAAATAAAGTTACGCGACTGCAAGTTGACTAAGGGCACCTAAATTTACGCAAGCATTGCTAGTTACCCGCACATCACTTCCTCTACCTTTTATTTGAGAACAGATTTCTTCTGACCAATAGTATAAGCCATTTATTCAAATCCTGCTCTGTTTATTTATTGTAAACCATTCGGTTCACCCAGAATGACAGTACAGTCATCCATGCGACAAAGTTTCAATTTTCCACGTAATCCACTTGTGTTGAAACTACATTAAACTAATCCGGTAATCCTAAATGCCACAGTCTCTATCACTTTTGCTTCTTTTCTTGAAGGCAGACATTATGTGGAAGAGAAATCTTAATTATGGTGTAGAACTGAGAAGGAAATTTTAATAATTAAATTGATTTTTATTTATTGAGTAATGCTTCATAATTATTTCATAAAGATTTGTTTACATACTAGGCAATGAGTTCACAATTTCGGTTTGACCATGATAATAATTAATTTAGGGTATTTTCCTCTCTGGCGACCACTATAAGCCGTGGTCCCAGATTCTCTTATTTGTCCGCTACAGTTTTCCATTTTTCGCTGGAGTATCAAAGATTTTTTTTATTTACATAAGGTGTTAGAAAATTATGATTAATATACGCAATTTTGCGTGCGCTTACTTGTTTCATGAATTCGCTATGGTGATTCTTTGTTCGCACTTAAAAAAAAGATATTTTGGAGGTAAAGGTTGAATGTAATGTCTAATTTTCGAACCAACTGCCCTAAATTTGTATTCCCTGAAGGAACTGCTTCTTTCTTCTGTTAGAGAAACGTACTTCATTAAGTTTATCTAAAATGTATTCACATCTCTGCTTCTATAAAGTATATTTTGGAACTTCTCTGCATTTTCATCTACTTTTTCCCTAGCATTTGAAAACCATTACACATAATTTTTCTCGATATCATTTTTACACAATGTTAAAGTAGTAATTAATTATTTTTGATTGGTTCCAAATACTGATATGAAACAACTATTGTCGATTAGCTCACTTGGCCCAGGGACTGCGTACGCTTTGCCAACGTCGCCTCACATATTGCACGCCGAGTAAGAGTCTCAGATAAAATCAGCGAGTTCCCGAGTCAATCGGAACGGCAATGACTTCCAACGCTCCAAGAATAAGTGTTCATGGCTGGGCCAAGGCCAGGTTATCTCCTCCACTCCTATTGTAAATGCAGAAAGTTCATTTACTCTTTTTTGTTTGGAAGTAGCTTTCACCGCAAGGTCAACCAGTCTTACAAATGACTCCGTTTTCCGATTATAGTTTGCTAGATTTCCGTAATAAACAGCAAGTTATTTTTTTCGTTTCAGCTGCTGATAGTTCATTGTATTGTTCATTTCGAGGCTAGTATGAAATCAAACCAAAGCGTGGCCAAATATCCTCATACGTTCCACGATATAAAAATTCCTCAATTGTTACTTTCTGTCTAAAATCTTTCCAACTATATTCCATGGCCGCATTTTTCTGGGTAGTGGTTTTTCCGAAGAAAATTCGCAGTACAAAACTTTTTAGAGATCGGAGCATGTGGCATATGTAGTCAACACTGAATTTGCTTTTATTCACGCACTTGAACGTATAATTAAATGTAGAATGCCCACCCGTTGACTCATGTGCTTACGGCACCTCGATGTTGTGGTTGTGTGGTTAGAACACCATTAATGTAAGAAACTTCACAGGCATGGTAGAGGAGGTGGTAGTGTGCAATTGATAATTACCAGATTGTGCACCAAACTATTGGGTTAAATCCCAAACTGCTCCATTTTTTTTTTTTTTTTTTTTTTTTGTAACTGCTTTACGTCTCTTTTTAACATCGAGGTCTTTAGAGACGGGAAAGGATGGGGGGCAAGGATTGGGGGCAAGGATGGGGGCAAGGAATGGAAAGGAATTCGGCCATGGCCTTTTGAAGGAAGCATCCCGGCATTTGCCTGGAGTGATTTGGGGAAACCATGGAAAACCCAAATCTGGATGCCCGGACGGGGATTCGAACCGCCGTCCTCCCGAACGCGAGGCGAGAACGCTAAACGTGGAGTGAAGGCATGTGATTGGTCAGTCGGATGGGGACGTTAAGCTTGGCGTCTCTTCGGTGTCTTTCGAAAGACTAGATCTGAAAGAGCGGGTACCGGTTTTCACCCCCTCCCTTCCCTTATTTTTCACTCATTCAAAAAATCAAATAACTCATCACAGTCATCCACACAACAGTAACTCTTACATACACTTCCATCATTAGGGAAAACTCCAGTTAATTTTCGCTAGACACTGCATTGGGGGAGTAACTCCCTCTATGGCGCCGCCGAAGCCTGTGTCACCGTGAAATATACAGCATTTGGCTTTGCTGTTTGATTTAATTTCAGCTTCAAGGACGCAAGAAGGACATTGCTTATTGCAGTACCAGTGAGTGCCATACGCGTCATATTAACTTAAGAAGAAAAACAATTTCAGTACTTCCCTAAGTTTGAAATCAAGTGTTAGTTCTTGACGATATACATCTCTTCCCTTCCACCTTCTAGTCTTAATTCTCATCTCGATATCATTCCTGGCTGAGTCACCATTCCTTGTGACAGGAACTTGGAGGTTTAAGTTTATATGTATCAGCTCAAAAACTCACTTCTACGTGATCCAATGGATGCATTTTGCAACAGTTTTTATTTTTAAAACTGAACGTCACCGAGTTAGGATGCTACATCAAAGAAATGTTAACCAACTTTTTCCTTATGGTTTTAAGCCTAGTCTATGTCGAAGTAATTAGAGGTGGGAAAGGACTGGTATGATGAACGGGAAGGAATTTGCCCATTGCCTTTTTGAAGGAAACATCTTGGCATTCGCCTGGAGTGATTTTTGGAAACCATAAAAAATCCAAATCCGGATGTCCGTACAGGAATCCGAAACCGCGGTCTCGAAAATACGACGCCAGCGCGTTACCGCTCATCCTCCAAGCTTGGTGTGAACCAAGAAATAAAATCGATTTTACTTCGATGACTGGGAATAATTCTGCCTGTAAGCAATGAAGAAAGTATTTCATTAAACTGACGATAGCTATCAAGGAAAAAAAATCCGTTATTTCTTCAAGGCGAATGATTCTTTAATCCAATTTATAGAGGACTAGTGTAAGTTCGTGATCGTTTTTCTCGGGTCTAAAATAGTTCCAGTTTGTATGGTCCAACATGGCAGGTTGACATGATCAAACCAAATACAACTTCACGGTGTTTCACCCTTAGGATGGGTAAAATCTCTTGATCTTGAAGAACTCAAAATATTAGTAGACGTAGGTATTAAACACGGTCAGGAACGATCGTGCTATCGTATAATTGTTTCAAAGGTCGTAGACTCTAACTTGCTGAAATACAAACTTGACTTGTATTCACTCTGCAAAATTAGATGAAATGCTGGTTTCTTCGAAAGCAAGTTTTTTTTTTTATTGAGGCTGGGTAAACAATTATAATTTTTGATCACAGTGTCTGTAACGGACAGATAACCTAATACGGATTTCAGATTATTAAACAGTTGAGCATCTCCGATGAAATGAATTGCCAGAATACTCGAATCGGTAACATTGGGCCTGATGTCCATTTTAAATAACCTAATAACTCACGTACAGCGAACATGAACAAACATCATTAAGGAAAGTGGTGACTAAAATACATAAACAGCAAATAATTCGTAATGTATACACTTTGGTCAAGCAACAACATTAGGGAAAATTTTAATTAAATTGCAATTTATCCAACGCCGGAATGGCAATAGGCATTCGTGGTTACATCAGAGACCATGGTTAATTTAAGTTATTTTTTAAATTATGTTGCTTTCATTAGCAACATGTTACTGAAAAGCAGTTCCCCGATTTCTCAGCTTAAGTTTATCAATTTTTTTTAAATAGCCTACTTAATGAATGTATTATGGCAATTAATTTGGTAGCAGCTGCGTAGTTAATACATTGTGAATATAACCTCGAATTTCTTCTACTGATACCTCTGATCGCTGTTTTGCGAGATAAGGCTGACACGTGTCACCGTTCTCCAGCCAATAGGTATCGAGGTGAGAGAGTGGGTGAGCTTACGAAATTATATAGTAGATAATACATTCAAAATATGGATAAAGGGTTAGGTTCATTAGGAAGTAAATACTTGTGTCGTCCTTTTTCTATTGCTTGAAGCCAGAATTCGAAACCTTTGTCAATGCTGAGTAGATACACCGAGCCAAGGTTTACTCGGTGTCCTCGATCGAAGTGGAGGCGGACAGCCTTGCGAGCTATCTTGAGCACCTCGCAGCGAGAGCACTTAGCTAATGTAACGACAGAGTGCGAGCGATGCGAAGCGGCGACCGAGGATCCGAGGAGACCATTAATTTTGTTGTCCCCCGCAGAGCTGAAACAAGGCCTGTAGGCGGCCTCCACTCCACAGATCTCGGCTCTGTAGTATCCTAGCTGTGCTCGCTGCCTCGATATCATCAGCAGACAGCAGGGCAGTTAGACGTCGAGGGAGGGGGGATAGCAGGATGCAAAGTGGGAAATAGCTAACCATTGTTTATATACTCAACGTTTAGACGACTGTAGCGAATTCTAGGCTTACAACAGAGAAACGTAATAAAGATATCTGCAGCAAAACTACAAATGCAACTGGGCAATGTAACAATTTGTTTTGACATATGAATTTCATCTGACGTTAACAATAACCTGGAAAGTAGACTATTTCCATGTTGCATGCGCTTGTGTTGGCTCTGAAACAAGTAGAGGCTTCGGGTGCACATGAGCTCTCGACACCAAATACTTAATGTCCAACTGGGCAACCCCCACGAGAACGGGTGAGAAAGAACTACCCTCCACTACAGAGAGCACGAATGATCCAAAGAGAATTGCGTTTACAACGCCCGTGGGGAACCGAACAAAGGCTGTTCAGCCGTGACATGGGTAAAAACCCCGAACAGGATCGTTACTCGTTGGCTCTGAATCAAGGAGGCGGGTATTGCATTCCGACTTTGTTCTACTACCTAACCCCTCTCGCTCTGGAGGAATTACCCTCCACTACGGAGGGGAGGGTCTCTTAATCACCACAAGGATACACAAGGAACCCGCGCATAGTCGGCGTAGCCACAACCTGGTCGAAGACCACTAAGTCCCCAGACGTAAAGCTTCCATCTTGGCTAAGGACCAGAGGGTATCCTGACAGTACTGCGGCTGCCTCGGATCAGATGCGGCGATATCAACGAGCAAAAGCAACTTACTATTTCGATTCTCATTACGAGGGACAATTTTGGGTGAGTAATTTCAGTGAACATTTATAAAAAAAATAATGCCAATTGATTGGAGGGATGAATTTAACAGTCACAATTAATGCGTGTCATTGGTTCAGAGAAAGAAAGTAACATTTATGTGAACATCTGAACTTGACTTCTTTGTTGATGTAATATGGCAAAAATGTTTCGAAGGGATTAGACAAAGAAGACGAAAAGGTTGTGTCACATTCATATAAGAAGATCAATTACTGTTGCGGAGTCCGATGCCTAATCCACCTTCGAGATGTTCATTAATACTATAATCTACGTAACGATATTACCCGTAGCATACAATTTTTGGGACGTTTTCACGTAGCGAGGGCGTACGTAACCTAACCGCTATCTTGGCTAGAAGCAAAGCGGTTGTGACATACATTGTGTGAAGCAGCGCTGACGCTAACACGATTTAAGCCCTCTTCACCGTAAGATGAATAGGTATGTAAGGCTTTCTCCAGAAGTTCTGCTGCAAAAACAACGGACTGTCCTTCGAAAACCCTCTTAGGCCCAGACGGCCAAGATAAATGGTTTTATTACGCCGATGGTGTGCGGTTTGAAGTCTACCGACTCCCACGTATCGATCTGTCAGTTGAAGCAGTTCGACGTTCCATGCATTCCGAGGCGTGGAGGATGGGAGGATTTTAGTGCTATGGCTGCAGACACGAAATTAGTCCTGTCCAAACAGTGTTGCAAATCAGCCAAAAAATTCAAATTTCAGAGATGAATGCGAAAAAATTCTAAAAAATAATACTTAACAGACAACCTGCACGTTCAGGAACATCACCACCGTTAGGGGCATCCATAAATTACGTGAGTTGTTTTTCCGGATTCCCCCCCCCCTCTGGTGAGACTTCGTGAGAACTGGTCCAACAGCCCCCCCCCCCTTTCCCTCTGGTGAGATCTGGTCCGTCGTGAGCCCCCCCCCCCCCTAGAAATTGTCCTCTCAAGTTTTGAGACCTTTTTTTTCCTTTAGCTCTACAGTCCGACAATTTTTCCAAAACCTGACGTAAAATTTCCGTAGACCCCCCCCCCCCCTTGGTGAGATTTGGTGAGATTTAGCCGGACCCCCTATTTCACCTCACGTAATTTATGGACGCCCGCTTAACAGTACCCAAACAGACATTTAACTAACAAAATAAAGCGACCGCGTAAACGAATATGGCAAAGTCACTGGTGCAACGTAGCGGTAAGGGGATGGGGCGGGCTGGGGAGGCAGCCGAGAATGCGTAACCTTGGCCGGTCTAATTTCATAGCGTGGACTATAGCTAATGGTGCTTGTTATAAATGTTGCCAGGTGAAGTGACAATGAGAGGAATGGAATTGTTTATTGGACGATGGTATTGCTGGATTAAAATTGGGGGACGGTCCATGACAAACGACTATCTTTCTTCGTTGCTAGAGGGGCAAGAAGGAGCAGAACTGCTTTTACTGTCGAGCGAGAGACGTCTCGAATACTTTCAGTGAAATCCAACTGACTGCCATCTTCTGGGATGACTATTTTGCAGCCGGCTAGAGAGGTGACTTTGGTTGTCCTGCTGAACAAAAGCCTTCTGTGAGGTTCAACAAGGCGGCACCTTTTAGAGAACAATATGGTACACTGCACTATATAAATGCTTTCCACTGAGACTTTAACCGAATCAAACCATTAAATATAATGACAGATCTGTTAGACTATTTTGTTACTACATCTAAGACAAACTTATTGGATCAATAAATTCTTTATTCGTGAATCATCTCGAGTCTGTCGATTAATTAATATTTATTGATCAATAACTGTTGTAAACCATTTTTCATTTAACCGTTTTGATGTGTCATGTGGGTTAGAAATCTTAAATATTTGTAATCAATGCGAAATTCTTAGCGGTATGGCACCCAGTACAGTTTAGATTAACTAGTGATGTTCCGATACCATCAAAGTATCGATACCTACTCAAATGAGTAGTACTCAAATTGTCTTACGATACTTACTCATATGAGTACTGCAAAAGTATCGATACTTACACATATCGATAATTTTTTTTATTAATGTCGAAATATAAAAATATACGTGACATGTTTCTAAGTTATTTATTTTATTTGTCTAGTGTAATAAAATCAAATAACATTCAGTAAACATTTTTATTTATTTATTAAAATTATAGTAAAGCTCACATTGTAAGCAAACTTTGAAGGTTTTATCCAATCATTAAATATTTATTTATTATAGTTTTAACACTTTTAAACAATAAAAGTCCACTTTTGCAAGGTTTTTTAAAAAAGCAATTGTTCCAAACATTTTGGGGACAGCTTGTTTCTTTTGTTTGTCATTGTTTCACCGGCATTAGAAAACAAACGTTCACTCAATACTGACGTCGCTACAACAATAAGATACTGCTGTGCGTATTTATACAGACAAGGAAATAAAAGTTTCATTTCTTCCCATTCTGCAAATGGATTGCTTTTTAGACATTACAGTATTTGACAAGTAGAGAGAGACTTTGTCACTACCGTGCGTTTTTTTTTTTTTTTTTTTTTTTTTTTGTGATGTTTCCAGAAGTGATATTCGTGTGAAACGCTAGTTTAAGCAGCTTCTTCGATTCACATGGGCTACTTAGTTGCTTATGAACCGTAGTTTTTGTGTGGGGCTGCGCGGTAACGACCATTGGCGAAATGCGCGCCAAGTACAACTTTATTACAATGAAATAGGGACCTAAAACAAACTCTTTGAGATTAGCTTCCTATTCTATTTTTCAATGCTACCGACTTGACGTCAGCGGGAAATTAATTTCGCAGGCGGGGCCGAGTGGCGCAGCAGGGATGATGCATTTAGAATTTAACACCGGGTGCGTTTCGATACTTTCATTTCGATACAAGTACTTTTCTTCCGATACCGAGTAACTATCGAATGAATTAATTCGAATACGAAAAGTACTCGGTATCGAAACAAAGTATCCAGCACTTACTCGTATCGGATCGTCACTAAGATTAACCCGTACTGCGCGTGGCCCTGTCTACATTTGCTCCATCATTTACATAAATTAAACTCTTCGGGAGGAATCAGTCAGTTATTTTTACATCCCATACGCATCCTGATTAAACTAAGCAATACAATTATCCCTCCTCTTCATGACGACTGTGAAGCTCTTTAATAGTTGTATTTCCGCCCTCAGTGATTGTTAAAGCATGTCCAGGTTCGCCTAGACAGTGCTTTGAATGTTAGTCATTTCCTGAATTGTTCTGTTCCATGATAATCCATAAGTAAGATCTTTGACTATCTTCTATGTTTTGTTCTCTATGGTCTTCTTTTTCCCTCTTTACTCAAAATAGTGGTTTAGAAAATGGTGAAATGTAAGTAACTTTAACTAATGGCAAGCAAAAGAAGTCAATGGGGCTGTGAATAATCGACTGTTAGTTATCGAATTCAAATTAAACTTCGCTCCAAGCGACGTAGCTGCAGATTCTCGCCTTGAATTAATCTTTTTGTCTACGTTACCAGTATTAAAGTCATCAACAGGAACTTCTTCTCTCTGTCTCAATTTCTTTTTTAAATAGTAATAGTCGTGCTTATTTATGCAAAAGTTCGCGTAAAGTATGGATATTAAGTGCGAATCAAGTTCGCATCTTTTATAACTATTTTTAAAACGAAACTTATCGAATGGTGATTTGCATTTGGCAGATAATTTTGTCATTTCTTGAACACAATGAGTCAATAGATAATTTAAGGAAGATAGTGAGACTGGCAGAGTTAGAAATTTGCATGTCCATGTAATGTCATAGTAGACTACTACTTTTTTTACTGGATCTTCCAGAAAGTGAAATGGCAGTTCGTAAATCTAATGTTTAACAAATATCATCCAACTGCTAGGTAATATACGCGCATCGCTGAACTAGAGTGCCATGGTATTCTATCAGCGACATTATATTTTCTACTTAAAGAGGACTGAATTAGTTCATGCAACAAATTTAAAATAAAAAAATCTTTAGGAAATAAGAAACATTATGAATTTAACTAAAAGAAAGAATCTCAGAGAGTTTGTAATACAATTACTTCCTAGAGTTCATAGAGGATTATTGAGATCTAATAGTCTTGAGACAAAATACGTTTGTAACGTGGAGTGAATCGTGAGTCCGATACAACGCAAGAAATAATGCATTAGTTACATTAACATTCGTATTAACCACAAGGCTAACTTTCGCTAGCGTCGACAAACATAATTTTATTATTGAAATAGTACAAAACTGTACAAAAAAATATTTTATATATCTCCGCCATTTGGAACTTCTTGAAAAAGTTTCGAAATTTTCCAACCGAAGATTTTGTGATGTATCCTATTTTTAAAGCAGGAATCCAAAATGACCCAACCCTTTCGTAAATTACTAGTGATAGTAAGATCTAGGTTACTGGTTCATTTTCTGGTTTTCAGTAATCATGTAAACGTAAGCAAAACGTTCACTGTTGTTTTGTGAATTACAAAATGCTACGCACTCTACAACGGAAGTTTAATGTCGCTGTTCGTTTATGACCTCCATAAAATGCAGGCATAAACATAAGAAGTAGATAAAGAACGTGCTACCACTACAGTACGAACTAGGAAAAGATTGTTCAAAAAATTTGATCTGTTATACAGTATCAAAAATATGCTTAAAATAAAATATAGATAAGTCGGTGTTCTGAAAACATATCTGCTCGTCGACATCGAAATAATTAGTCAGATATTGGCGAGTGGGTTTTAATCATTTATTAAGAAGAATGGGAGGAAAATCAATTGTTGCAGGTATTTGTGTTGTTTTGGGAAACCGAATGCCCGAAACGGAGTATTGACGGCAATGTGGTTACAAGCTACCGATAAAGTAATAAATACTTTATATAGTAAAGGTACAGCATACTGGATGTATGACTATCGAGAATTAAATACGGGGTTAGCTTATCAAAGGAGAGTTTTAATAGTACAGGGAACATTTAATAAAAATTTTAAGAGAAGAAGTTCCAATTTTAACTAGAGTATTTTGTTGCGCGAATTAAAATATTGATGTTCTCAACAAGTAGAATTATCGAAAAGGCGTCAGTATTTGTAGGTACGTGTGTGTTAAAAGACTAAATTCGATAGGCCGAATTCATCAGAAATTAGTGTTTTACTGTCTAGTACCAGTGTATGCATACTTCACGGGTCAGATCTGAAACTTGATAACCTAGAAAACTACTTATCAGGTCAATTGTACGAGGTGAACATCTGGTTAAAAAAGTATATATGTTTCTACAAGACGGAATCATTACCATAGAAAAGGCAACAACATTAGTATTAAAATTCTTACACGGCAGCTTAGGTGGTAAATAGAAAGTGGTTTGAAGCAACCACACCCTTTGAGGGTAGTGAACTTATTAAACTGCCCGCATGTGGGGTTATTGTTATCACCCAACAACTACATCGATATTCTACTAGTTTTGTTTATTATAACACAAAAGTGAATATTTGAGTCTTGGTAGTTGCATGATGCCGTATTATTTGCTGAAAGAAATTCACCACATAAATACATTTCGAACGCATAAAATAGTTTCGATTTTTTTTAACAATTTAGTACAGAATACATTCAATACAACACTTATCAGCTATTCTAAAAAATGTGTTAGCACTAGCGGATGGATCCCGTTTGATCGGATTGTCGTAAACATTCTCCATCACTATCCACTTTGGCTGATTTTCCTACTGTTTTCGAGATATTTGCAAAAAAAAAAAAAAAAAAAAAAAAAACCAGAAAAGATGTGCGTGTAAATTTCCCTGTAGGGGGGGTGCAGGTTGAGAGCGGGTACAACTTTGCAAACCAAATATATTTTTATCTATGTTTTGAAGTTTGCGTGTGCAAAGTTTCATCGAGATCGGGTAAAAACTGTGGGTTTGTGTGTCACCGCACCAATTTCAAAACAATTTTTAACTTTCACACTCGAATTTGTCAGGCACTAATTGTCCGAACGGAACTGGTCCACCGCCAATAAACAAGAAATTTTATGGGCCTATAGAATGTCACCATCCACTTTGGCTAATTTCCCAACTGTTTTCGAGATATTTGCAAAAAACTGAATCGTTGCACGTATAAACTTTCCTTAAAGGGAGGGTTTGGGGGGGGGGGAGGTGGAGGGAAAGGGAGTTTTTGTACACCAAATGTAGACGCTATTTCCCCACATGATTTAAAATAAAATGCTGCAAAATTTCACAGATATCGAAAAATTTGGTGGATTTGTATACAGAATATACAAATATACACACATCCATTTTTATAGATATATGAGTAGATAAAACGTAACTTAGTCCACAACCCGAATGTTGGTTGGATCTTCCCGAAGGAGGTATACTAAGCCATTGTGTCGGAGGTAGGACGGTCAGTTCCTTTCCTTCGGGACCTACAGTTTAACGTGGAATCCGAACCACGGAGCGACCTGGCGTAGCCCATAAGATCAATCACAGCTCTTAAAAATTCGGTCAAGCAATAAGCATTATTGTGAGATACTACGTGGCTGTTGTTGACCATTTTTTCTGCAGTCGCTTGTTAATAAATAAATTATGGCTTAATAAAACAGCAATGAATAAAAATGATTCTATAAACTGCATTGCGTGGTAATGTATTAGATACACAATAAATCAAATATTCGCACCAAACTCGTTACAAAGAAAACGATTTAAAAGCTTAATTTACAAGTTCCCCTCGTCGTAATCATTAAAAATATTCTGAGGTTCGTTGGGAACAAAACCCCGTTAGTAATAGAATATTAAACATCGGTAATTTTCAATACTGAACTAGGAGAAGATAACTGATCCACTTACATAAAGCTTCAATTCTCGTTTCCTATACCTTCAAAGGTACTGAGAAATAACTGTGTTTAATCAGTTGAGCAAAATATACGAGTTACGAGAAAACTCAGAATCATCATGAGTACTACAGTTAGCACGAAAGTGAGAAAAGTGTCCTTTATACGTGAGACTTTCTAGAATTGAGATGAAGGAATTTTTTAAGAGCCGATGGGAGGAACTGGTCACGTGCCTTCGTCTTGCTCTACTTGCTCTTTTTTCGTGAGTTGACCCCCTTAGCACTAATAGTCCTCTGAATCGGTTTGCCAGCTATGAGAAACCAAGCAAGTGGGAAATGAATTTGTGAGAGGTTGGCTTCAGTATTTTTCCCCACCCAACAAAATGTTAAAAACTATTTAATAAAGGAAGGATGCTAGGTCGAAGAAGGTGGCTATGTCGAAATTAATATTATCTTAAAATTAATTTGAAGTTAATAACGAGTGTCTAACAATGAACACGGTCCGTAACTTTAATTTCGTAGCATTATATTAACCTATATACATGAAAGGCAACGTTCATTTGTGTGTCCGCTATAGATTAAAAAACTGCTAGACCGAATTACGAGCAGTTTTTGCAAAATGGTCCGCTTTGCCTGGAGAAGGTATAAAGGTATTGAAATTCTCGATCTGACCAGTAGAAAGAAAGCACAACGAAATAAACTAAGTGTATTAAATATGTGACATTTTCGTGCTGCTGACTCCTCACAAAAACACGATGCTTGAAATGAAGGAAGTACAATATGAATTAGAGAATTACGACAATATTTGTCATATAGTGATCGAAATGAACGACGTGGCAAGTAGTAGGGTACCCATGCATTGATCACTTTTGCAAATTTTTTTGAAATCTGTGGAAAAAAACCGCATTGGACAGATTATTTTAGTGACTGACTGATCTTCTAAGAAATCAATAGGTCAATCACAGGAATTATCTGAACTGAATTTGTAGAATCTATGTTTTTCTCATCGAAAATTATGCGTTGCAAGCTCCCGTGCATGAAAATCATGGGATTTATTTGTATATATGCCAAATGAAAACAGCAAAAACATTTAACATCCAAGAGCATTAGAATTAATTTAAAATAAAGCTGTGATTATAACTGATGTAATCCAAAACATAAAAGTAATAACGTATATGTAAATATCTAATCTACGTATCGTAAATAAAAATGAAATGGTATTCGTTGATAAGCGCTTCACCTGAGAACGGATGGACCGATTTAACTTTTTTTTTTTTTTTTTAAATAATCGTAATAGTTCAGATATGGTTTTTAGGGAAAGAAAAATTGGAAAAATTTTCCCGAAAATTGGAAAATCCGGGAAAAACTGAAAGAGCTTTTATCCATGATATTTTTGTATAAACTCAAGACCATAATTCACGATTGGAACAATGGATATGCGTAATTCTCTTTTTTTGTTTTGTTCATTATGCTCCCGATATGGGAATAAGAGAATTAATGTGTTCTTATTAAATACAAAGAAAAATCTGAAAGATCTGGGAAAAAGTATTCCAGCCCAAATTAAAATAAAATTACGTTTGTTTTTTGTTGTTAGCGATCTGTCTGACAAATGTAGTTATTTTATTTCTATTACAATTTATATCGCTACGTGCGCAAATGTCGTTCGACAGCTGATTTTCAATAAACAAATAACAAGGACAATGAATGAGTGTTTGCGGCATTAACTTTGAAAATCCATGCATCTCGGATGTTCAATTGTATGTCGCTCGTTCCCGTTTCGGAAACCATCAGCTTTTTTTACGTGCCACACAACAATATAAAAAAAGTCGTGTATGATAAAGCGCTGCAGTGATCGATATGATGTCACGGCAATTTCTCGCAATCGAAATGTAAATATAAACCCTTGAGAATCAATTTCAAATTTAATGGAAGAAAATAAATCATTTGATTGACATGAAATTCTGACTTAATTCAATTATGACTCAAATTTTACAAGAAAACCGCCTGGTTCCCAGTCGATCACATTCCAGGGGCATCACACATTTCCAGCATTTCAGCGATGTATTGCCGACAGAATTCATTTCGCATATAAAATTTCCTTTTGTCGTACTTCTGAATGTACTCCTCCTCAAATTTAATATCCCGGACAAAATCGTTAATAAATACAATACTCACTCAGAAATACGTTTTCTTCTCATTTATACTTTATTTACACATTTCCAACAGCTTTTCACAAATTCACAAAACGATCACAAACAAATTTATTGAAATTTGGACAGGACAACGTCTGTCGGGTCAGTTATGTAGTATATATTTGGTGGACATTAAATAATATCGTCCAAGAAATGTGTGAACAAAATTTCGTACCAAAAGAACATTTCGTTCAAAGGTGGTTCATTTGTATTACGGAGTAGTCATACTAATATACGTTTAAATGCGGATAATTTGGCAGTGCTCCAATAATGGCGTACCACTACTTAATTGTCCATCTGGTGTGAACTTTGGTACACGCATTCCTTAGGCAATAATAATTTAAGAAATGTGCGTATTAAAGGCACGAAATACATACAATGAAGTTTTTTCCCAGAATGAAAAATAACGCACATTATTTTAGCATAAGGTACGAGGAATTTAGATTTATTGACAACTTAAGCTCTGTTTGTTTTTGGTAGCAATGTAATGGCGGTCGGTTTGGATTGCAGCCTGGGACAGAATGAAAAATGCTCTTACCAATTATTGTTTGGAAGTGTATATATTGGTATCGAGTTCTTGAAAACTTGGCCGCTGCATTAAATTTGTTGTAATGGCATAGGAATATCTTCATATGGTACCTCCGAAAATTGCCAGTGATTTTACATTTATTGCTGTGGATGCTATGGTTGGTGTAAAAGATGTGTTTAGAAATGGCTACCCACTGTACTGCCAACACTGTCGCCTAAGGTAAATTTGGAGTGGAATTATGTCTAAGGTACGATTCTTTTTTGCTTTGCAATGAACTTTTTCTCGAAACGTATGTTCTCAGAAAAGTGGAAAATGTCCGACCAAAGAGACCATTGCTTTCAGTAAGTCCTTATTGTGCCAATAATTTTTTTACGTAGCTTTAATTCCTATATTTCCTATATTATATTGCGTTGGAATGTAAGTTAAACACACACAAAACAACCTTTCGTACAACGGTATGAACCGAACCTAAGGTGTTAACTAAAAGAAGGGAAAGTTTTTATTTGAAATTTGCTTTTTTCTCTTCTCGACGTTAATATTTGCTACTAGAATAAAAAGGGTTAATCATTTCTATACACACCATGGTCCATGCGCGCGAAGCAGCGGGCAAATGCTAGTTGTAAATAAATACAAAAATTGATATCAATCTTTCACTTGTGTTCATTTAATACGTATTCCAAAACTAAGGTCCGGTGAATAATATGTCACATAGGATAGACTTGAATGACGTTTCTCGCCCGCAGCGCTGTCTACCAACGCCTGTGGAACATACAGCAGTGTTGGTGTGCCGCAGTAGGTCGATGAGAGCAGATCGAAATGGCCGCGACAATCGCAGCTCCCGCCAGTTGTGAAGTGCGCGGAGTGATTAGATTTTTGCGGCAAAAGGATCGTCAGCTAAGGACGTCCATCGTGAGTTGTGTCTAGTGTATGGACCGGACATAATGAGTGACAAACAAGTTGGACACTGGTGTCGAGAATTTCGAAATGGACGCACAAATGTGCACGACGAACAGAGGAGTGGCAGGCCCAGTATTCGGACCGACGACATCGCTGATCAAGTTAACCAAATTCGAAGTGATCGGCGTTTCACGATTAGTGGTCTGACTATGGAATTCCCAAATGTTGCTCTAACCTCACTTTGCAGGATTGTCACTGAAGAGCTTGGATATCGGAAGCTTTGTGCGAGGTGGGTGCTAAAACTGCTCACCGGACAGCACGAAGAGCAACGACTGCATAGTGCACGACAGTTTTTGAACCGCTATAGACAAGATGGAGGGAGTTTGTTTTCCCACATTGTTACGGGTGACGGGAATTGAATTGCGTATACCAACGCAGAATCAAAACAACAGTCAATGCAGTGGCGCCAACCCGGTTCACCCAAACCAAAAAATTGTAAGCAATTGCCATACACGAATCGCAAAATGATGGCTTCCATGTTTTGGGACGAGAAGGGCGTCTTTTTGATCGAATTCATGAACCGTGGGACAACCATTACAGCTGACGTGTACTGTGCAACGCTCACCAAACTGAGACGTGTGATCCAAAATCGACGCCATCTGTCGTCTGTCATCGTCCTCCTGCACGAATACGCACGCCCGCACGCCGCTGACAAAACCAAAGAGAAGATTCAAGAGTTTCGTTGGGAACTCCTCGATCACCCTGCATACAGTCCCCATCTTGCACCAAGCGACTATTTCCTCTTCCTGCGTTTGAAACTGTGGCTAGGTGGACAACGATTTCAAACCGATGATGAACTCAGGACGACCGTTACGAACTGGCAGCAGACTTTTATGCCGGGCGGTTAAAGAAACTGGTGCAGCGTTACAGAACGTGTATAGATGTGAACGGCGCTTATGTGGAAAAGTGAATTAGATATGTAGTCACATATTACTGTCAATAAAAACCTTGTCTCATGAGCGATGTTTTTATTATGACCAAACGAACCTTAGTTTTGGAATTCTCCTTGTACTGTATATAGATCGAAGTATTTCCGGTTCAGCTAGTTGGTTTAGAAAACATTCTTAGAATGTTGTCCATGAGTCTACTTATAATACACTGTTAACGAACTGTTAAGAACGTGGTCGTGTTGGAAAAGGTGAGACATTTATGCTCGATCTTGAAATAAACAGCATTTAAAAAAAAAAAATGTATTTATCGACGTTGATTGATGATAATAGCTTAAAATACTCTAGAAATGTCTCACCTGTAAATTTCTCTCGAGCAGCTGCGACCACGGAATGTAGCATTCTAATTTGCATAATACAACCGTGCGAGCCGCGACATTTCCCGTGGAGGCGGCAGAGTGGTCGATTGCGTGGCGGAGCGGCCGCTGCCCTGTCACTGCAGGGTCGATTGATTTATGGACCGCAGAGTTCCGAAGCAAATTTGTCCCAGCCGGCTTAATGGACGCCTTCCGCAGTGTTTAGCTTTAATTACAGCCACCATTCATCGCATTTCAGGATTGAACTCAACGAAATCTGGTATGAATGTTTAAACGGGATTGTAGGACATTATCTAATGCCGACGTAGAACTCATTACCACCGGGAAATAAGTTTCGAATGTAACTATTTATACACCAACGCTCTCAGAGTGTTATTTCAACTTTTATTCGTCGAAGCCGGGAGAGGATTGGGCGTGGCGAAAAGTAATGGGGAGAAATTCGGCCATGACGTATTGAAGCAAACATTCCGAAATTTGCCTGGACTTATTTCGGGATTCTTTAGAAAATCTAAATCTTGATGTCAAGACGGGGATTTGAAGCAACGTCTTCCAGAATTCCAGGACCAAGCGTTAGCACCACTCAACCACACAAGACTCAGATTGACTCGTCGAGATTGGATTAGTGTGTTAATGCCGTGGTACTATGACTACAAAAATGTACGAACTAGAACAGTATAACAAAAAAGGTGGTGTCTTCACTTCCTAAGAAGAGGTTCGCAGGGCAGCGTTAGGGGATTTAAGTGAAGTTATTTTCAGATTCTGTTGTTGTTTGCCAGAATGTCAAGCAAGACTAAGACTGCTAAATGGACAATATAGCTTTAAATCAAGTATAGAAAACTTGCACCTCAACGAAAATTATTCGTATTTTGAAACGAAAGTCTCCTGCTCACAAGAAAACGCAATTTACTAATCAATCAAAACTGATCGGCAAACGGAACGGTATAAATTTGTTTAATTCACACATATACCGTCATTATATGAAATACTTGCAAGATCTGATTGATTATATATTTAAGTTCGAGCTAAGCACTTCCAGTCCGTATGAGACTCTAACTTAAGCTGTCATGGATAAGATTATGACTAATGAAAGAGCTCACATAGTCGTTTCAAAAAAATTATTTCGTTTTTGTTACCATGTTTGCTGGCTTCAGCACTGATCGTATGGTTGGTGAATCATCTATTGCATAGATTGCTAACGTTTTTTGGCTTACCGCAAGCTTTTATAAAATAAAATTACTCTCTGCCCCATTTTCAGAAAAAAAAAAAAACCGTACAGGCTCCCCTTTGTTCCAATATTTTTGGCTTCTAACAGTGATTCGATGGCGTCCCTTTTGGGTGATATCTACTATATTATACATTAAAAAACATGAACAGAGTTTTAAAATTACTTTATTGAATGGTATTAACAATAATGGTGTGTAGTTCATAGTTTGACTAACAAATACATATTATGAAACAAAAAAATATTATTATAGTGCCGACCTCAGTGTAATTATATTAATTTGTCGATAATTGGAGCCTTATTTGTTATCTGCACTCTTAAATCACCGCATTCCTCTATTAACAATTCGCCAAAACCACTTTTGATAGCAGGAATGCAGTTAAAACCTTCTTTTATTGAGCCCTTAAAGCCGGGTATAATACTGGAGAGCAGGAGGCGGTGGTTCGTCCTCCATGCCCCCTAAATTTGCCTTGGGCTTCAACGACCACCGGTGGCCAGTACTGCCCCCGATGGGATCCACTGCTCTAGTGGCAGCTGCGTGTGGTATCGGCAAAAGAGCTGCTGGCTGATGCAGAGGCGTTGAAACACGTCGTGGTTGAATACGACATGCACCGCAAGTAGCAATGCGTCGCCCATGGGTCACCTTCTGTCCACTGTAGGTTGTTGCAAGGTTCTCCTGTTGCCCTTGTCTAGAATGTTCTTTCCCAAGCGAGGAGCATTCCATGTTCTCGTTCAGACGCCGAAGACGAGAGAAACTAAATGTCTCCAGGATAGAGATAATAATGGGGTCAGTCCTTTTTCTCTTCAGCCTTTATCCGTACTGGTTTTCACTCTCTCCAACCATAAATTGTTTGAGCAGTAACAAAGTATTGGCCCCACTCACAGAGGCGCCAATTTTTCGTGACTTGTTTTCGGTAAAGCCCGGCAGGTTTCCAACAGCATTTCTCTCTAGGTACCCAGGTGTATCTTTAGCGTCCGGAGCAGTCTGGCGGATAAAAGGATTATCTCCCACATAACGACCCTATCTGTTTCCCGGGTTACTTGCAACTGGGTGCTCACTCACAATAGTAGTTAGAAGTTGTTTAGATACCGGCTACAGATAACATACCGCGCTCAGGAACAATTATTAACCCGCGTCCGTAAATGTTTACTCGCCAGATGTGGGGTATTACACTCCTAACTAAATAATACTGCACACTAGGTGGTGAACGAATGAAATAAGCATAATACTTTTTTTTTTTTTTTTACTAGACACTAATTTCAAATTATAATGTATGTGAGGCGTGTCAGGAAAATAAGAAAATGGGAAAAGAAAGAAGAGTGAGATGGTTAGAAATGTAGAAAAGGTTTCTGGTTAGAAAGGGCTTATAGTAGTAATAATCGAAGACGAAACGAATTCTGTAGAATAAAGTAAGATGCACTCAGATAGGTAGACCCGAACGACGATGTTTACTATTATGGTTCGAATGATGAGAATCGACATTGTAGAGATGTATTGAATTATTTGTATGAACGAGTGATGATTATAATAGATGGGTTCCAAAAAAAATATTTCAGTCAAGTGTTACAACTGAAACTCTCAATCATCTATTTTTTTTTTTATCAAAACAATATAGAAATTTGTAATACCGTTGTTCGTGTTGGGCCGCGATTTGAAGTCTCATGGCCCAAAACGAACAACGGATACAATACCTATCCCTTATACAGAACTAGCTGTTTCGTACGCGTGGACTTTTTGCTAGAACCGTGACCGTTTTTTGCGTATCGTCACGCGCCTAGAATAGTTCCAGTTTTTAGGATGAAAGATTATGACAGGTTTACCTGATTTGACCAAATATAAACTTGACCTGTGTTTCGGGGTGATTAAAATCTCTTGAGCTTGAAGAACTAAGAAGCATCAATACAGGTAGGTATTAAACACGAACAGGGACAACAACGCAAACGTATAATTTCTTATATAAAAACTTTACTTGTATTTGACCCTTAAAGTCACTTTGTTTTTTTTTGTTTTTTTTTAGATTGGGAAAACACTCATATTAAGGTAATTATTCGTCATAGTATCTGTAAAGGCCAGAGAACTTAATATACATTCCATATTATTAAAAAGTTGAGCAACTCCGAAGAAATGAATAGCCAGAATAGTTGGTTCGGTAACATATTTGGTTTGATGCCCATTTAAAATAACCTAATAATACACGTACAGCGAATACGAACGAAGACGACTAACGAAATTGGTCAGAAAAACATCTAAAAAGCAAATAAACCGTAATGCATAAACATTGGTCAAGCAACGACATTAGTGAAAGTTTTAATTAAATTGAAATTTATCCTAAGCTAGAATAACAATTGGCATTCGTGGTTACAGTAGAGACCATGAATAATTTGATTTTTTAAAAGTTTTTTAAGTTGCTTTCATGAGCAACATGTTACTGAAAAGCAGATCCATGTTTTTTTCAGGCGCGAAATTTAGCAATATTTCTTTAACTATGAAACGCTACGAGACGCAAACTTAATGAATGTACTATGGCAATTAATTTGATTACAGTTGCTTAACTATTAAATTGTGGACATAACCACGAATTTCTACTAATGTTGTCTCTGGTCGCTGTTTTGCGAGCAAAGGCTGGCTCGTGCTGTCAGCGTTCTCCAGCCAATAGCTATCGAGGTGAGTGAATGAGTGAGCTTATGAAATGATGTAGTAGATTGGGTATATAAAGCTTTATGTTACGTAAAGGTGTTCCAAAAAACACTAAGTGGGGATAACATGACGGGGAAGCCAACACCATACCTTCCTACCATGACGAGAACCGATTTGCAACATGTTTAAAAATTACTACAAGCTAAGGAGGTGGGGCATTAACTGTGGGAAACCAACTTCATACACAAACTTACTGTGAGAGAAACAAAGACTGAATGAATGATATAACATTGCAGAGATTTACACATGCTATACTCATGCCTGTCACTGTTCGGTTAGTTTTCAAAATTTCATGTCAAAACAAGATATTTATCCCGAAAGATGTATCCCATTTCCTTCCTTATGATACATAGTATTTACTTGTCAAATAGCCGTTTAATCGTTAAAACGTAATAAATAGACAGAGAGAGACAAAGTTATTTTCGCATTTATAATATTAATATAGATGCTGAACATCCGGAATAATGCCCCTGTTACAATGAGACGAATTCTGGAATAGTGACAAGTTTATTGAAATCAGGATTTCGACCATTCGTCTCTAGCATCCGTTCCTTATATAAGAGTGGTCTTAAAATCTTTCCTTCCTGATTCATATTTTGGGTAAATATGGTTAAAATTATTCTTTACCGAACGTGGTGGTGTAACGGTTAGCGTTCTGGCCTCACATTCGGAAGGACGGCCGTTCGAATCCCCGTCCGGGCATACAGATTTGTGTTTTCCATGGTTTCCCAAATCACTCCAGGCAAATGCCGGGATGCTTCCTTCAAAAGGCCATGACCGAATTCCTTCCCATTCCTTGCCCAACATCCTTTACCGTCTCTAAAGACGTTGCTGTTTTTTTTTAATTTATTTATTAACATTCGGTTATGTAACCATACAGCCATCCCTTGTAACATGATTCATTATGGTTAACTAATAACATGTGTGATTACATTCATTACTTACAATTTTTATTATACTGATGACAATTTTAAGTCATACTTATCTACTCGTAGTTACAATCTTTCAGTAATAAAACAGAATCGTTGTAGTCATTTATACAATTCATTTTATGTTTATTGACATTTTTATTTACCGATGGTGAGGTCTTAGATTTCTATATTTCCATTTTTTAGGAATTTCATAAGGCTGCTGTATACTGCTTTGTCATCACTAGTAGGATTAGGTTGGTAGGGAGAGGGATTCCTATGTTGACTAATTCTTTGATCATGGTATCCTGGGCCCGTTTAAATTTTCTACAGGAAAATATAATACGTCGCTGTTAAGAGTCGTTAAGCAGTTAAAAAAAATATTCTTAACAAATGTCGTTACGATGTGGTAAACAAAAAAATTGAAAAAACATGAGCCAGTATACAGCGTTGTAGCTGAACCAACCAATGATACTATCACGTGACACAGTGCTAGTGGGTTCTATATCGGAGGGTGGTGTTAATGCCCGGCCGTGCACAGTTCCGCCAACACTAGAGGTCCGGTGCCAACATAAGCGGAACTGGCCACTGCTAGCACTCCGGCCAGGCTGGCCCACTTGTTAGCCCGTGTCAGCACGCAAATAGACCGACCGACAACGCAAAAATACCCAGCCATCCGCTCATCCTTGCCTCTCTAATGACCGACTTCCATGGGTCAGCGCGCAAACTGGGTTGCTCACCGACTAATTACTGTTGACTGGGACCTTTGTTACTTTCGCCACACGCGACTGTTTGGCTAATTAACCTTTCGGCTGGACTGATACGATCTTTCATCACTTTCTATTCTGCAGTGATCTATTTTTATCCAACTATCCTCCTCAGTTATCCGCTTTTTGTATTCTAATCTTTGTGTTTCTCTACACCTGCTTCGTCCCACTCTATTAAGTAATAGACCAAAGCATCATATCTTACAACTTCCTTTCAATTAATTAAACGAGCAAACCATCTTCATCTTAAAATGTGACCAACATTTTTTTTTTTTTTTTTTTTTTTTTTTTTGAGGGCCTCTTTTCTAACCACTATACTAATGTGTTCACTTATCATTAGCACCCCAGTGTTGTTTCTAACTGATCAACTGCCAGATAGTTTTTTTTTCTTCATATCTTCGCATTGTTCAGTTTCTCTTCCAATAAGTGACGTGTACCATGAATACGGCTGCTTTTAATTATTTTTGAAAGGTCTCTCCCTTTAAGAAACATACTTTTTTTGTAAAGATAGTTTAATTTTGCTATCGTTTTTAATTTTACCTTCTAAATAACAAAATCTTATTATTATTTTCATTGCACAGGCTGAATTTTAACATTTAATTTTGTAATCTATTGCCCTTCATAATAACTACTTTGCTTTTGTTCGTATTTGATACCAATTCCTCTTCCAATATTTTCTGTTTACTGGTTAGTAATTCCTTCGCGTTTTCACTCATATGATTAACAGACAATAACATAACGAATTTGTTGAATATTGATTCATTCTCCCTGAGTCTTTACCACGTTTTCTTTCCCTTTCATACTAAACGCAAGCTGTTGCAATCATGCAGAAATTACGTACTCGACATTTCAGAAAATGTTATAATTTTAGATTCTGTTTTAACCATTTTTCATAATTTTTCTTCTGAAAGTGTACAGAAACTATATTAAAGACATAAAATGGATTATCGAGCAACTCCCAAATAGATGTGAATATCAGCGGTAATTTTGATGTGTAAACTTTTCTATGCATCTAACAATAACTTATTCCGACCAGCACAACATGGATAGTAATAATTCCATTTCATCAAACTGATTTTTTTTTATCATTGTGTACTTGTTGATTTCCTCTAATTGCACCGACCAATCTAAATATTTCTTTCTTGCTTCCGTAGTACAATATTAGCGTTAAATTTCGTCTCATTTTAAATCAGACTAATGCCTTTTAGAGTAATAAGGTTCGACATAAATAGAAAAGTATTGGCATTTCATTTTAATTGTTAATGGCAGCAGAGATGAAGCTGCCGCGTGTATGTATTAACGAAAGGACCGGTGGTCAAATATTCGTTATGCAACTTTACTCGAACCATAACGTCAATGGTGATAAGATAGTGTGGTTGTGCCCACATCACCTGCATTCCAGTACACAGGCTCTTCTACGTTTGTTGCACCAACCCAATGCCCTTTTACCATCACACCTATGTCGGGACCTCCCTTCCCAACCTTCAGAGGCGTTGGTTCCATTAAAAAATGGTTGTATTCCGGAGCTAAATGTAAACGTAAATATTGAACTATTTAAATACTGATGTTACTAATGTATAGCCAAAATGCGGAAACTTCTACATGCTCGTTAGGCTATATTTGGACGCGGGTAAATCTATGAGTCGGCAATTTCCCGTCACCGACATACTATGACGTGTTACTTGTCTGACTATGGCACGAAAGGTTCCCGGTTCGAATCCCTGTCTCGGTGAAGATTTTCATATACCGTTAACCCGACCTTCACTCCTGGCGCAGCTTACTGTGTAACGTGAAGTAAGTCAGAACTCTTCCGTGATTCGGATTGCACGTTAAACTGTATTTCACCTGTACGTGGTAGCACACAGGGTTGGGTTGAGACGGCTAAGCCAGGGGCGGAATGCGCAGCCAACAGAAAACCCTGTCACCAGGTCATTAAAACCACACGCAATGATTGTTAATTAGTATATCCATAGCTGTAAGTGTGACGTTTTCGCGTGTGATATCCATAGTTTCAAGATTTTACTTTTGTCCGCAGTCCCCAATGAATGCCATGATCTCTATGACTATTTCTTTTTTAAAACAGATATCTTTAAAAGGAGGACTATCACTGTTATCTTTAGTTGTTCCATTTCTTTCTGAGTAACAAAATTCTTCTTCTCTTTTTATTTCGAGCGTAACGGTTTGTTGACATCGAGTTCATTATAGCCGGGGTAGTATTGGGGACATGGAATAGGGATGAATTTAGCCATTGCATTTGAAGGACTCATCCCGTTATTCATCACCTGGAGTGATTTCTGGAAACCATAGAAAACCGTAATGTGTATGACCGGCCGGAGAACTGAACCCATGTTCTGCTGGCCCGAGCGTTGCCGCTCACCAACCAGTTCCCTTATCTACTATTACTTCAAGGTTTCAAACTTGTTATTCCCCGTATATTGTTGTCTCTTGCGTGTAATCTTAATTACCCTTCAAACATATTGCTCATGCCATTCAATAACTTTTCTACATATCCGTCACTATTATAAACTATTGCCGTACCGATTCATCCTCCTTAATTGTTCATTCTACACCGTTTTCGTACTCTTTCTTAATAGCTTCATCAACATAAAAATTTTATTATTTCTAGGTGCATTGTCTAACCAACCAACTTTACAATTAATGATTATTTTTTTATTCTCTAATTTTATTTTAACCGTATGAAACGTTTTATCGATTTATAAAAATGTTTGTATCAAAATTGTTCAAACTCTTAAAAACATTGTTACATGTGCTTAAAAACTATACCAGTATATGTATTTTTATATATCTTGATTCTCCCTTCAGATCTTAATTCTAAATACCAGATTCCTTTCCCTTGAGACTCCTTATTTCTTAAATCATGACCTCATATCTCCAATATTTTTTTTATTAATATTATCCTGATTAATAACATTGAAGAGTATGTTATCATATTGACTATATACAATTTTCATCATTTTCGAGGTTTACGTTATGTGCGTTTGTATAGGTAGGGTGTTTTCAATAAAAATGTTGGAGTTTTCAATAATCTTGTAACTGCTCCCTGACCTAGATGCTTTGCCTGTTCTACCCCCGCGAAGTTGTCTGAGTTATAATATGTCACAGTCCACTCAAATTATTTCCTGAAAACAGAATTTTCCATATTACCAGTAATAACGTCATTATCTTTTTCTAGAACAGTATTTTCCAGCTTTTTCCTGTGAAAAGGTTGACTCCATGTATATTGCATCTGTTGGGTTTTCGTTTTAGGTTCTAGAGAGTTTTCTGGTTAACATATTAGCTGTAATTACCCTAAAATTGTAGTTGCTCTACCTATAGGAAAGTGCGTGAATAATTCTGACCCTACATGTAGATGGAATTGCAGTCGAGATTTTCTTTTTCGTACAATAATTTGTGATAAAAAGTTCTACTCTGATAAAAACTTAATGAGCTTTAATGTATTTTCTTTTCTTTATTATTACCTTACTAATTTGATGTGTACAGTACAACACTAAATCCTCTCACTGTACTTTTCGTATGACCTTTTGAGTTTCCATATTTTCTTATTTATTGAAAATCTTAGTGCTGTATCTCTGTAGTAAGTAGCTCGTACACTAATCGTTTTGTATACTTCAAATCTGGAATATTAGGCGTCCTTTAAATTCACTAATTTTCCAAATTATGTCGTACTTTGTCGTTTTTTTTTTTTTTTTTTTTTTTTTTAAATCGCCTGATACATATTTCTTATTCAGCTTAAAAATTCTACGTTGCAACACTGACGCTATTTTTTACTGATGCACTTTTTCGGAACAGTCAGAGCTGTCAGAGTTCACAGTTGAAAATTATTTTCTCTTTCAGAATATTTTACGCAGAATGAAGCTGAGTATAAATTTAAAGGATTTTCATTTCCGGTATACACCGTAAGATTTCTCAATGCAGAGAAACTTTTCCTACCTAGTTCCTTATGCATCCACGTGGCTTTTAAGGCCGTCCCTAAGCCAAATTGAAAGAGTCCAGAAGATAGTCATTTCAGTCCCGCCTTCTTTAGTAGGCATCGTGTGAAGGGCGTTGCGGTCATCAAGTACGCAAAACCCTGGTGACTGGGCTCTCTAGTATGCTAGTATTCCTACAGTCTCTCCACTCTGTTACAGCGAGTGACACCAGGCGGTCAGCAGGTAGCGGCTGGTGGCATATTGCCCACCACCTAGCAGTCTCTGTTCGCCGGGTAGCGTGCCGGCCCTGGTCCCCCGCCGCCGACTGCAGCAGCTGTTGTAATAAGCCAACTCCACGGCACTCTGTCTGCCTGGCAGGTGGGGGGCTAAAGGGAACCGGCATTCTCCATGTCAAGCTTGTCATTCACTCGAAGTTCCCTTTGGAATAATACAGTGAGAACATCTCCATATCATTAGCGCCATAGTTTGGAAGCGAATAGGCAAAGGAGTTTGGGTTGGAATAGTTATTGCGTTAGGTGTTGGACATTAAAAATTATCGGTTTATATGAAAATATACAAGGTAGAAGAAGCTGCGAGGAAATTATTAGAAACAGAATTCTGGATGGAATATCGTAAATTTAGATATTGTTCCACCGTAAAAAAATCCATGTATTTGATGGAAACCGGAGATTCGAGAAATGTTTAGTTTGGAATGTGATATTATTAGAAATAAGAAATATTATTATTATCTTATATCTATAATCTTATTATTATAAGAAATAAGTAAAATAGCTATGAAGTTTTTTTTAAAAAAGTGCTTTACTGGCGGGATGGTTCTGAAATTAACAAGCGATGGGGCATTAAATGAAAGTATAAATCATAAATATGTCAAACATTAAGTTTGGAATATAACATTGTAAGAAATACGGTAACTGTACCAGCTGTAAAGTTTTAAAATGTTGCTGTAGAGAACAACGTGTAAAATCAAAGTGAGAATGTGGCTGGCAGAGCGGTCTTGAAAATTCATGTCATCCAAATCATACAGCTAATCGATGTATTCTGTCGATGGATTAGCTCTATCTTCTGACTTTAAAACAGGTTTACCATCAGCAGCTATAATATTTATACATATTTCCTTCATTTCTCCAAAATTTTGTTAGGTGTTCCATAGTCCGCATCTACTTTATCTACAACCATTTCATTTTCGAAATCTCTGTTGATCTCTAAAATATCTGTGCTGCTCTCTTCCTGCTTCATCCCAGACATTTTTGTGAATTCTCTTCTGATCCATCAACACCAAATTTTCTTCTGTGATCCAAGGTTTTTAGATAAATTCTCTGTTAATGTCTAAAATTTCTTTTCCGTCTGTTGCTGTGTCTCCCTTCAGCGCATTCCATTCTTGATCTCATGAATTCCTTTTAGAGTTATTTCTTAAACCACTTCAATACAATGAAAGAATTTTCTCTTATGTCTGGTTTTTTTTTTTTAATTCTTAATTACTAGTCTATATTTTAAGTTACTTTTTATTCTCTCGAATTTCATCTTGCACTTCATAAATATCGGATTCTGTTCAGAATTTGTACCAGCTTTAGAATATGCTTTACAGTATAGAACTTCATTGTGAAATTTTTGTATGAACATGATATTACCCAGCTGTTTCTTTCTGAATCCACAGTATATTTCTATGCGTAAATCATTTTTAAATAGTCTGTTCGCTATGATCAGTTTATAATTCACAAAAGTCTAACAACTTCATTCAATGCTCATTTAGTTCTCATAGACCAAAATTTCATACCGTATTCCAATCTTTTCCTTCTGTCATTACCACATTGTAATCACCTATGGTTGTTAGGTTTTCATTCCCCTTCACATGTTAAATTAATTCTTCAGCTTCATCGCAGATCTTCACTGTTTAGTCATCATCCGGTTATGGCGTTGTTATATTCACTCGTACCAACATGACTGATGCAGATTGAGTTCCTATCGTCGTCTAAG
Organism: Vandiemenella viatica; assembly: GCA_031002005.1. Lineage (NCBI taxonomy): Eukaryota > Metazoa > Arthropoda > Insecta > Orthoptera > Morabidae > Vandiemenella > Vandiemenella viatica. Next base: position 189,038,248 of record JARYHS010008074.1, on the reverse strand, counting down.
TAACCCTGTCACTAAACAGTTTATAATCGTTCTCCCGTTTCTCTTCTATCTTGTTCATTACAAATGCCACAGCAGTAACTCCACGATAGCTTGTGTGGTAATTATTCTATACTCCTCGTACGAAAAATCTTGTGTACCCATTCAGTTAATCTTACTAATCATAGCAACTTCTAACTTAAGCCATTGCATCTCTGTTTTTATGTTTTCTAATCTATATGCTCTATTCAGACTTCAAGCATTCCGCATTTCGACTCGTAGAATATATCGACTTTGATGACTCCTCCATAAGCAGTCCCCACCCAGAGAATCGACTGAAGCATTCCAGATATATTTTGCCCAGGAAAAGGTATCATTCCACATGTAATTTGAGAAGATTATATAGCCTTGCGATATCCTTTGGGTCATTAATGCTATAGCTTCTAGGAGCCCTATGTCATTGATAATTCCTGATTCATCCGCCTTTAGGGGCCCTTTCCAAGCGCAGTGGCAAGAGGGTGCCGTGAATTATTCCTCATCCCTCCGTCCTCCTTTGAAGATGTCGTTGGCAAGCAATGGGTGACTCCTTATACCGGGAATCGTTTGTCTTTACAAATAGGGTGCACCACGTGAAGGATGGATGCTGATGTTTTAGAAATATAAAGTATAATAGAGGAATTGAAAATTTGACTGTTGAACAATTCTGTTGTTGCAACTATCTTTCCAACAGAATTAATTAGCTCCTGCAGAACCTACGTTCTTTCTTAACATAACAAATACTAGCACTGACAGGACAAAAACTCTCGCAGTTATCTTCAGATGTTTTCTGTATCTGGGCACGGCCTCTAGTTTATGCGTGGTAATAGACAAAAAAAATTCAATCCATTATTTAAATTACCTAGTTTCAGTCTGAAATAAGATCTAACAGAACAATATACACTTAATATTAAATTTGTACGTCGGTAGAAAAAAACTATAACAACTGTAGAATTTCTCGTCAGAAGTTCAAGTAAAAAACGACCCGACAAGCATCGCTGAATAGAGCAACTGGTACTTGACAGACTCCGGTTCAAAGGAATCGCACAAAAGCGCCATGTAGGAGGAAAGACGTTTTCATGTACAGCCCTCACAGCCGTGACTACCAACATAGAGCTACCAGAATTTGTGCACCATGTTTTGCAACATTCTGAAATCATAATTCATTTTTTTGTCGGCACAAGGTATCAACATTTTTATTGTTCAGTGTTTATCACTGCACTCTGTATCTCTTGAGGTTGAACCCAGGGAATGGAGGCTATTCGAGTGACACTTCTTTATAGACTTTCTAATGTTCCCGACACCACTTAACTAGTTCACATGCTTTTTCATGGATTTTACTGGATTGCTGTTAAGATACTCTTTCGGACGTATATGAACTTTGTATTTCTATTTCAACCATATAGCTTCACCGTATTCACACAGAACTAATTGTGTACATACTAAGTTGATAAATCTGGAAAAGAACGTCTATTGAGTTCCAAACGAGTGTCACAGCTTCAACCAGTCACAAGTAATTTTCCAAAAACAGCAAAACAAAATCAAAATTACAGCACATTTCAAATTTCTTAATCCTTTACCTATCGAGAAGTATAATTAGACTTTGGATGTAGATGACAGATTCGGAGCTACATTAAAAAATTGTATCTCCAAATTTTATTGTCATAGTGAATTCTGGACTGACCCTCCCCTTTCCTAATAAGGCTTGTGTACCCACATCGAAAAAAGTGTGCTTGTGCACCGAGCGTGGTGGGTGCCTCGCATTCGGGAGGACAGCGGTTCGAATCCCTGACTGGGCATCCAGATTTGTGTTTTCCATGGTTTCCCCAAATCACTCCAGGCGAATGCCGGGATGCTTCCTTCAAAAGTCCATGGCCGAATTCCTTCCCGTCCCCAATCCCATCCCGCCTCTAATGACGTCGACTTCGACAAGATGTAAAGCCAAAAGAAAAAAAAGAGTATGCATGATGGATAGTTAAAGGAAACGACCTCGGTGCTTTGTTTAATAACACTTACCGCTATTTGTCAAGTTTTTTCCATCTCTAATTTTTGCACGTACAGTAGTGCTGCCTTTCCCTTGGTAACACACAAGCTTAGCGTTAACTCTGCATTTTAGTTTGAATGAATATTCATTGCTTGAAGGAGAATCCTTTAGAAGTAAACGGCTAGAATTTATCATGGCTAATATAGCGGGACACCTTACGCTTGCAAAAATAAGCTTTCAAACCAGATTTGCAATGCAAAGTGGGTAGCTAGATGTTCAGTAACCCGTGTTGAAGCGAAAGCAGCAATGTGTAATAGACTTACCTTTGACAGCCGTCTCTAAAGACCTCGCTATTAAGAGACGTTAGACAGTAAAAAAAAAAAAAAAAAAAAAAAAAAAAAAAAAAAAAAAAAAAAAAAAAAAAAAAAAAAAAAAAAAAAAAAAAAAACAACAACAACAACTTTTGAGAGCGCAAGTAATATGAGATAAGTAATATGATTAAAATAATAACAAAAATAACAAAACGAATGAAAAACTAAAATGTTTAAATATTAATTATGCATGTGTAACCATGGATTAAACTTCTCGCAACTGGAAACTTACGAGTGGTATAGCATGGGAATTTTAATCTTATGACGCATCTTGCAAACTGTTGTATATAAAAATATTTTGCAGGTGACTATGGTCGATGTAATATGAAAATGGTGCAATTAATTGACTGGTTCTTACGTAGCTTTGCTTGCTACGTTCTCTACTTATCTCCCAGAAAAGAAAGACTATGTCACAGGTTGAAATAATAGAAAGCACTCGAGAAGACATGTGTGTAAATGTTCAAATAACCCCAATGTTATATATGATTTCAAAAAAATGTTATTCATACACTTAGTGATCATGTCAAGAGAATATTTTACATAAAATATTTTGATCATAAATTATTACTATTTATGAAACTAATAAAATCAGAGTTTATTTTCTAATAGCCATAAGATCTTAGGCAAAACTACCGTGATAATTTCGTTTCTTATTTTCAATATTTAATTATCTTGTGTTGCATGATCTGATACAAACACAAATACAGTTAAAGAGAAGCAAAAATACTGGTTATGAGAAGATAGTGATTCCTTTATAAACCATATCTTTCAAACCAATTTATTTTCTTACAGATGGAAATCGTCTATAGTACTCCGTCATAGAAGGGCTCCTTATATTTTAGTCTAGCGCTTAATAAAACGAAATTAACAGCGGAACCTGACTAACCATTTAACTACCAGAGAGCGGTTGAAATGGCTTGATTCTTTATGAATTGATAATAGCCCAAATAACCATACACATTCATATTCATCTCTGCATGAGATGCAAGGTTTGTTTGTTTAAATTAGTTATGGATATTTTACATCGCACGTGAAAGGTTTATTTTTTTATTTTTACTTACGACTTTATGCCTCGTCTACGTTGAGGTCATTAAAGACGAAAAGGACTTGGGGCTAGGAATGGGAAGGAATGTAGCCATGGCCTTTCTGAAGGAAGCATCCCGGCATTCGCTTGGAGTGATTTGGGGAAACCATAGAAAACCCAAATCTGGATGGCCGGTCGTGGGTTCAAACCCAAGTCCTCTCGAATGCGAGGCCAGAGCGTTAACTGTTTCGCCACCATGCTCGGTGAAAGGTGTAAACCGAGTTTACCGACTGTGATTACAAAAAAAAGTAACTCAGCCAAAAAGCAAAATTCCACCAATAGGCCTCTAATTAATATCATCTCTGGCTAGCGTCAGAATGAGAGCACCTATTGTGGTCATTGCACATTAAATAATAACAACATTGTCTGCATTAGGTCATAGGAGAATTGATTTTAAGGACAAATAATTCATCTAGATCGTAAGAATTAAAAATGTAAATTTGTTCTTATTAAATTTCGATTATTCATTTATTTATTTTCTAAATCATTCATAACTTACGGAAGTATGTATTCAGCTTTCTTAGGCTGTAACCACCAAAGAATATGGTCACCCAAAATATAAATGTGACGTAAACCCCTCAAAGAAGCGTTTTATTTATTACTAGTTTACCCGACAGACGTTGTCCTGTCCAAATTTCAATAAAATTGTTTGTGATCGTTTTTTGAATTTGTGAAAAGCTGTTGAAATTGTGTAAATAAAAGTAAAAATGGGAAAAAGAACATATTTCTGAGTGATAATTGTATTTGTTAACGAATGTGTCCATGGTTATTCAATTAGAGGAGGCGTACATTCAGAAGTACGCCAATGGGAAGGTTTATATGCGAGATGAAATGCTGAAAATTTGTGATGAGCCTGAAATGTGATCGTCTTGGAACCATGCGGTTTTGTTCCATAATTTAAGTCACAGTTAAATTAAGAATTTCATGTTAACCAAATTATTTATTTTTTCCATTAAATTTGAAATCTCAATGAATCTCAGGGTGTTTTATTTGCATTTAGATCATCGCAACACCAAACAGGTTATCATTGTATCGTAGATCTTGCATCGTTCGGTATAATGCCTCAAACGCTTTAGTGTGCAATCCTATGTTCATCCCAAACGATCAGTTTGTATTGCTGCAAAATTTTGGCCATCGCACAGTTCTCCGTTGCACGTTGGAGCTACATTGATTTGCATATTCAATGGCAACTTGAATGCTGAATGAGCTGTTTGACCGCCTTCCAATAATGTTGCTGCAGTTCCTGATGAAGCAAGTGCAAGTACAAATTCATTCTGCGTTGCCAAAACCAATGAGATTTTCCAACCAGTTCCACCGGGAGAAGAAAATTCCTATAGTTCCATCGTTCAAAACTTTCATTCGCCTATTTTTGTTGCCGATTCAACAGTGGTATATTCGTTGGAACTGATTCTCTCAATGCATCACAATCATATTGTTTTTTGCGTTTCAATTGCTGATTAACTATGTCGTGCGTCGGAGAATTGGGCGCTTTCATGACCAATTGAGGTAATACCTTTTTCGATACCATCAAGCACCTGTCCTCAATTAATATCAATGGAATAGACATAAAATAACTACACTTATTTGACAGATCGCGAAACAACACAAAAAAGCTAATTTTATTTTAATTTAGATTAGGATGCGTTTCTCCAGATTTTTCCCCCAAAACTTTCAGTTTTTATTCAATAGAAAACATTTAATTGAGTTATTTCCATCCCAAGGAGCATAAGGAACATCTTCTAGTGTACTAAATTACACTAGTACATCCCATCACCTTGAACCCATTTATTAATATCGCTTCTTAATACAAGAATTGCTTCATTTTCTACAATAATTTTTGGTAAATTCATTTAGTATTTAATCAACAAACAAATTGATATATGATGCTATTAACTAATACTTCCATTTTCTTTTTATCCACTCGCAATTTTTATATATACATATTAATAATCTTACTTTAAGATTAATAACAAATCATTAATCATTTTAGTAGTTTAATGAACATATAAAACAATAACAGCTGGAATCTTTCCTTGACATATTAATCTTGATTTATTGTGTCGGCTACAACATGGTGATCCATTCGTCTTCAAGGTCAGAAATCAACACACACACAACTCCCTTGACAACTCCAAACTATAATCCAGAGATCGTCATTCTCGGTGCCCAGAGAAGTATTATTTCTTTCCTACTCAGAAAACAAAATTAGTATTCAAATAAATAGTTACCCTACATATGCGCCCCCCCATTTTGTAGTTTTGAACTTATTCTGTGAAATAGAATAGGGTCAACAACTACAAAATGTCTAAAAATAAACATTTTTTTCAAAATTAAGATATAATCTTTCAATTCATTATACATAAAAGAAAACCAGTGAACAGTAAAACATTACAATTAGTTTTTCTACCTATTAAGTGTGCGTTTGACTGTAACGATTCCTCTTCAATTGTCCACAGCACAATATAATTTCAAATCTGCCACTTTACGTATTGGTCAACAAAGAATTTACAATTCGACCAATACGGAATGTCACTACTTATTACTGTATAAAAGAAATGAATCAAACATCAAACCAAAACAGATGATCTTCATCTTCCTTTTTGACATCCTCAGGGTTGAAAATTCAGTCCGTATTCCTTGCATTGCTGGTGGTGTTCTACACTTCTTCAAACTTACGCTTTCCTACATTCCGGCCTTCATATTCTAAATCAAATCCTCGTTTCTTCCTTTTTCTCCAATTTATTGCTTTTCTTACATTTTTGCTGAAGTCCTTTCCTTCCTCATATCTCTTCACTTCTTGTTTCTTCCATTGTTCATCTCCTTCATTTGTCGTATTTGTTCTGCCTTTTCGAATACATCAAATAATTCCCTTTCTTTTCCAGGCTCTTCATCTTCTTGTACCATAACTTCTTTTGTCTTCTCGTGTTTACTTTTAAAATCATTGTAGTCTTCTTTGGTATTAATGTCTTCTTCGGCTACTCCAATATCAGTTTCTCTAATTTTCTCCTCTTCTATAATTCCATTATTTTCTTCTTCCTCAGTGAGCGATTTCTTATTGTTGCTTTCTTCTTTGATATTAACATCATTATTTTCTTGTTCTTCTTCTGTATCAGATTTCCTATTATCCACTTCTTTTATCTCAACTTCTTCCTGTTCTTCATTTTTAATTTTAATTATTTCTTGGTGTAGGGCCTTTATTTTGGTTATATTCTCCATGTATATATTCTTACTATCTTCTATTTGATTCGAAATACTGGTGCAAGAGTGTTTCTACTATTCTTCCAACCTATTATTTTTTTGGTCCAGGTTCCTTTCTGTTTCGTTAATTTTTACGTCTACTAATTTCTCAATTTCAACCCCCCTTTCGCCCATATGTTGATATAAGTCTTTCATTCTTCTCTACAGAGTTTTCTCCAACACCTCCATATCACTTCTTAGCAAATTTTGTAGTTCCAACTGGGATTTCTTTGTTTCATCCTGTAAAATTTTCATTTTAGTGAAATCTTGCTGTTAGGTCTACTGTTTTTGACTAAGCTAGCTGATCAATTCTTCAGCATGTTTTATCAGATTTTCTTCAGATATTTCTTGCTTCTTCATAAATTGTCTTTTCAAGTCTTCTTGCGAATCTAGTATCCTATTCATGATCATACATAACATTTGATTCATATCTTCTTGCCCATATTCGTTACTGGTTTTTGTTTTACTTAAATCAGGTATCTCAATCTCCTCAGCAATAGTATCCTTAGGAGATCTCAAAAGAATATTTTCACATGAACTATCGATCTCCATGTCACTCAGATTTGGTCCCATAATTGTATTTTCTATTTATACTACCCTTTCACTACAATTTTCCATTAAAACTATTCCTTCCGTATTTTATGTATTTTTAGACAATTTACTTAGAAAAACGTGCCCTGTATCAAATAAGTATTTCGACACCACAGCTTTATAATCGTGAACAGCAACGCTGATAGTATAATTACGACAAACGTTATCTCTGACACTACTTCACTTATTCGTTAGCGACAATTCTCACCAACGAATTTGAAAATTGAAGAGAAATACCACAACAAATTCTATAACACAGCAATGCCACTTTATATATATATAAAATTTCAGAACAATCTGAAATTCAACCTATAATTTGGGAAATTCTCATTACACAATGCCATTTACCATTTACTTGCAATAATATTTCAACTTGATTCAGTTCTTTATAATTTTCAGTTATATAAATTCTGAAATTCAATTTGTTTTCCAATTACTTAATATGTCAATATTCATTGGCGTCTGTCATTTGAAACATAACCAAATACTATGTAATCTTACGGTTTTATTATACTTGCGGTTCACTGCGTTGACCCGAAGATTGCAGGCTCAAGTCCTGTCACGGTCGCCAATTTATGGGTTTACTGTTTCTTGTAGTGTACTAAATTACACTAGTACATCCCGTCACCTTGAACCCATTTATTAATATCGCTTCTTAATATAAGAATTGCTTCATTTTCTACAACAATTTTTGGTAAATTCATTTAGTATTTAATCAACAAGCAAATTGACATATGATATTATTAACTAATACTTCCCTTTTCTTTTTATCCACTCGCAATTTTTATATATACATATTAATAACCTTACTTTCCTTTACATATTAATCTTGATTTATTGTGTCAGCTACAACATGGTGATCCATTCGTCTCCAAGGTCAGAAATCAACTCACACACACACTCCCTTGACAAACTATAATCCAGAGATCATCATTCTCGATGCCCAGAGAAGTATTATTTCTTTCCTACTCAGAGAAACAAAATTAGTATTCAAATAAATAGTTACTATACAAAGAATTACGCATAACCATCATTCGAATAATGAGTTACGGTCTTGAGTTCGTAAAAAAATCCAATAGAATAAAGTGCTATCAGTTTTCCCAAATTTATCAGTTCTCCGATTTATCAACTTTTGTGATTTTTCTTACACTAAAAACCTTATTCGAACTATTATGAACATAAAAAAAAAATAGCCAGATCGGCGCTTCTGAGTTTATGCTTCATTAATGTCTAGGACATCCGAGGCGGGAAAGTAACGGAAAGGAATTCTGGAATGTCTTTTTTGAAGGAGCCATTCCGCCATTCGCCTGGTCTGGGGAAACCATGACTACCCAAATTACGATGACCGGACGGGGATTCGAATCGACGTCCTCCCAAATGCGGGACTAGCTTTACCACTCACCCATATCACTCAATCCTTAAACATAATTCTCCCAAAAACTGTCAGATTTTAATGTGTTTGATTAATATATATCACTTAATAAAGCGAGTAAAATGGGGTTTCATTTTAATATAAGCTGAGAAATTCAAGGCAATTTTTCGTTGAACGCGAATTACACAAAATTATTTATTGGAATCTGATGGAATTACGATTAATGTACAAATGTACAACGTAGAATCAGGATTTATTATTATTATTATTTTTTGATGTTACGTCGCAAAGTTACTGGCAAAAAACAACATAATCATTAAATCAAACATCTGGCTGTATAGTGTATTTGACTTAATGGTCGTAACTAAATGTGATTGTTTCAGAACAACTACAGATAACAAGTTGAAAATATAGGAGAGAGGGGACTAAAAGTTAAATTTCTGTCAAACATCGACATTTTTAGAATTACCATGTTTCGCCTGTAAACAGCACCTTTAATGATGGAACGGCTGTTTTACTGACAAATCTCAGTTGTACGAATTTTCTCAGTGTAGGTGACTAGTCTGACTTTCAGGCAACATTGCTCCGAAAAGTTCGTCGGAAATCAGTTTCCTGCGGAGCTAGTCTTTCTCTGAAGGAAGTGAATATTCGGCTTGAATGTGAAGGGCGTCATGCAGTTACACGGAGCAAATCGGATTCCGACGCAATCGCGGCGCCTTGGCTTCTCTTAAACCGATATAGCCGAGCAGCGGAGGAATCTAATGAGGCTATGAACTAGGCGAGACTCAAATAACTGACACAGGGGGCTGGAAATGTAGAACACCACGAAAACTTCTTCCAGTCTAGCTTCTCGATCTAAATGAACAACAATTACGCCCATGTTACAAGGCAAATAGCAACCGTAGGATTATTAGTGGCAATAAAATCAAGAAACTGAGACGAAGGACGCATTTAATAGGGGAAGCTGACAAATGGGATATTCTGAATACGATAAAGACTCTTTGTTTGCTGCTCGTTAATTAGCATACAACTCATATCGGATATGGGGCTCATAATCATTAGCATATATTTTCTCCTGTTACTGCACATGAGTAATGTCCAATTATTCAGCGTTGTTACTGATTGGTGAATGAAGTTCGAAGCTCATGCAGTGCAAAACATATTTTTGAGTTTTTTCTCGAATAACACGTGTGCACCACAACCTCATTGAGTTTTTTTCACACAAAGTCTTCTAGCAGAAACACAGAAGGAAGGAAGATCATGTAAAAGTGCATTAATAACTGTATTAAGATTTGCAGCGTAATTATGCTGACTGAAAAAAGAAAAAAAAAAAAATTACACCTTCCAAACAATGTGTAAAGTTTTTCTAATGTTTTTTGTTAAACTCTTAAAACTATTTCTTAAATTGTGTCAACATCACCGTAGTTAGAATTAGTGATCTCCGTCAAGAAAATTGAATTTTTTTAAAAATAGATTAGATCCTCCCGTAATTAGTGTTCCGTATTTAAGTGGTCTTAACAGATATCTTTGCAGTGGGTAAGATGGCAGTCGCTTGGCACAGTGCTGACGTATTCTCAGGTAGACAGCGCACTCCAATCGACGGCTCTTCAACGCCGCAACACGTTTCCCTCTGGCCTCGCATTCGGGAGGACGGCGGTTCGAATCCCCGTCCGGGCATCCAGATTTGGGTTTTCCAAGGTTTCCCCAAATCCCTCCAGGTGAATGCCGGGATGCTTCTTTCAAAAGGCCATGGCCGAATTCCTTCCCATTCCTTGCCCCCATCCTTTCCCGTCTCTAAAGACCACGTTGTTAAAAAGGGACGTTAAACTGTTACAAAAAAAAAAAAAAAAAAAAAAAAAAAAAAAAACACGTTTCCTCTCGCGCCACTTTTGTCTCTATTAGATTTGGTATAGGTACGTTAGGGTTTAACGCACTATGAATAATAAGAGCACATGCTATAAAATAGTTTTAATATATGACAAGGTAGTCTTAAAACTATGTTGACTATGTTAACTGTAACTATTTATGGTATTTGTCGTTTTATAAGCTTTCCATCAAATTAGTATGGCTTAGCAGTCGTAATTAACCAAGACTTCCTTCGAAGAACCATGGTGGTTATTAGTACTGCCACACTAAGGGAGCTTCCATAAACTACGTCACTCGGTCTAATGGGATGGAGGGTTTGCTTAGAAAGCTACGCTGAGTTACGTGGGGAGGGGAGGGAGGATTCCGAGCGAAGCCACGTAGCTTTTCATTCATATTATTTTTCAAAGTTGAAATAAGGTGCAGTACACACAACAGCATGTGAATATTTATTTCCGTCATTTAATTATTTTCGTATGGAATTTACGATAGTCTGACTCGAAAATCTATTAGTATAATAAGCTAGATGTCACACTGTCACGGGGTGACGTCAATCTATGACGTTGCGCTATGACGTCACGCTCTACGATAATATTCTTGGGAATGCGCGTTATTTAATAACATTTCCAAGCATCAGTGAATAAATTAACTCACAGAACACTGAAATAAAAGTATGTATTGGGTTAAAATCGACATATCAATCATTAGATGCTTATATTTAAGTAATATTCTTTTGGTATATAGAAGTATTCCTTAAATTCTTTGTCCATAGATATGTAAGATAAAAGCATCGTATTTAGAGCATCAGTGTTTCGAAAAGTTTGGTTAGGGTATTACTTAACTCTATTAGTAATCTGGCAAGACGTAAGTTCTCCATATTTTTTTAACTTCCTTTGCTTTTACTGATGACATGTTTCAGCCGTATGTAACTTTAATACTGATCTGAATAACGGATAACGTGAAAGGCAGATGTAAACACCCTTCAAGATTTTTGATTTATTTTATATCGCGATGAATTATTGCCACTAAAATGAGATAAGTACATGTATTAATACGCGTGTAACGGAAGTATTGTTTCTCTGGCGGCATGTTTAGCGTAGTACTGTATGTGGTTAGGGGATTCTACGATAACCGTGAAGCCGCAATTTGATGATGGATTCTTATGTAACTCGACGAAAAAAATTGAAAGTAGAGAATAAAATGTTTTGATATCTCACTTAATTCTCGAGATATTGTATCTCAAAATTGACGTGGTTAGATTGAAATGCGGCCTGGACCAGAAAAAAATTTCGCCATTGCCAAATTTGACGATGATATCGTATGTAATTCCAAGAGACAAATCGAAAACAAACAACACATTTTCTTTTCATATCACGCTTAGTTCTCGAGATATTGTATCTTAAAATTGAGGAGGTTTGGGTGAGATCTGGCCTGGACTAGAAAAAAACAAATTACCAAAACCGCTATATCTACACGGTGGAAATGCACTATAGGTGTTTTATTTTCTTCCTGGTGGTTGTTGTTAGTTTGAAATACGTCCTGGACCAGAGAAAACTTCACCAAAAGTACAAGGAACTATACCTATAACTTATTTTTAACACGGTATATCTCGAAAACGAAGAAAGATATCAAAACTTTTATTGTTTATTTTCGATTTGTGTCGTCGAGTTCTACAAGAATTCACAATCAGATTATGGCGCCACGGTAATGATTGAACTGCCTGTGGTTAGATTGAAATGCAATCTGTACCATGATAGCAACAGAAACATTTTGTTACTGCGCAAGGCAATAGGAATTAGATTATGATTTATTTTTGTGTTTATTTAAGCAATTGGTAAGAAATGATTTGGCAGAACACTGAAAGAAAAGTATGTATTTTGTTTAAATTGGCATATTAATTATCACTTGATTTTGTTTACTGAAATCATTACTTGGTTTGAATGAAAGAAGTTCTAAATTAATAGTGATCTATGCGGGCTAAGCCACAGGTAAAACTAATATTACGTGGTATAACATAAGTTGTTATGATTTAAATTAGCATCCTTCGTTTTCACTGTGGTCATTATTTCAACTGAATGTAAGCTGTCATCCGTTAACACATCGATATTCATCATAGATGATAAAAAATAAAGATGTAAGAACACGTGAAGAATTTGGAACATGTTTATATAGCGATTCATGATGACACTCAAATGCGATACAGGGAATATTTCAATTCGGATGTGATAGAAGCTTTGGTTTGCTAGCGGCAATATTAGCGAAGATTGTGGTTAGACTGAAATGCGACCTGCATCAAGTTGACAACTGAAACATTTTGCTACATCACAAGGGACGAGAAATTACAGAACATTGAGCTTTATTTCAAAACATTTCTGTTTAGGTAAGCAACTAAAAAGAAATTAATTGCCAGAACACTCCTTCAAACCCGTCATTTTTGACGGGCTTTGTGGCTAGTATAGTATAAAATATTTTCTGGAATCAATAGGGGAAAAAAGCTGTGTGTCACGCGGTGAGGGGAGGGGTAGAGGCAAAAGCCACGTCAGGCTACGTGGGGGGAAGGGGAATTTCAGGAGTCCAAAATGAAGCTACATAGTTTATGGACGCTCCCTAATTGTTGATGATGGCGTGTTTTTGGATGATTCAGGCCCATTTATCACCGCTCACCACATGCGAGCCCTTAATTTAGATAATTTTGATTAATACAATTAATTATGTAACCAGCAACGAACGTAAAATATTGTTATGAAGTCACAATGAAAATGCACTGATATGAGCAAATACCAATAAATTTAATAAACTCCGCTTCTTGAATCCCTTTTGTACACACTCATATTACATCCAGAAAGATTTCCTAACTCATTGAATAAATCATTATAGCTTCCTTACAGTGAAGCACAAATGCGCGTCATGCGACATTATTAATCTGCGCGATCCAACTGCCGCCTCACTCGTTTGGCCAGCGAACTTTTAATAATGCGCCGGGCTGTTACGGACCAAAGATACTGCAATATATTTCTTAAGGAACTATGATACCCTGACTACGATACAAACTACTATCTGTGGAAACCCAGGAAATAATATACATGAGGTTACAGACATGTATACAACTATTTAGAATACTTGTAATTAATAAAAAATAATGCAATAATAATAAAATAATTGGGGTGTTGTGATAATGTTACAGTTTATATAAAGGATATAGTAAATACTGAGGACAAATTTCAAGGTGGTAAATAATAGAGTTTTTGAGATAGATCTGGCAACAAAAATGTTACTAAATTGACCTCTTTTACTATCGTTCACGTCTTTATTTCTTTGTGAAAGGAATAAAAATAAATTTCGCAGTCCTGTACATCAGAAATCTAAACACATAAACTTCACACCCTGTGGTACAAAAATTTGTTTCCTCGTCCTCTTTTCTTATCTGAACCTCCTCCCTCCACTCTTCCCTCATCTCCCCCCCCTCCCCCCACCAATCACCCACCCTCCCGTAGGTTGTAATTTTAAATCCGATGTTTTTGTGTCAACGAAATACATAAGAAGTGCAAATTTGAGTCTGCAACTTATCCAGTTTTAGATATGGAGGTCCGTGCGAGACAGCGGAGCGATAAAAATAGCGTTCCTTTTTCTAGTTTGTTTGTGTAAGCCTAAAAATAATTATTAGCCTCCAATAATATAAAATTTACTAACGAAATAGGCATATTGTCCGGTAGTAGGATCGATAGCCTAACCGCAATTGGAAGGCGGCTGAGTACAATCATTTCAGAAATTAGATTTTTTCTGGTGTGGTAAAAATATATGGAATTGATACGACGTAGAAGTTGTTATGATACGAAATTAGTTAAAATACAATGCTAACTTCAGAGTCAAGAGAAAAGAACCTACATTAGACCAGCTAAAATTATCATGTGGAATATGATCTACCGCTACAGGAATATAACATGCATCATGTTTACAAACGTCGTTGGGAAAGAGGAAACCGACAATAGAAAACGTCAAGATTATATAAACAGCTTTTTCTGACAGGTGCTTTGCCTCTTGTCAGGGTTCATTAAGAACAACAAATTTAACCGAGATAAATGAATGTTGGCCTTTGTCGTCATGTAGACTTCTTGTCAACGTATTTTGCTTCTTTTTATTTACAAGAGATGTATTTCCTACGTCGAAATTGGTCAACATCCCAGAATTCACCTACGTAAATACAGGGAACTGACAGAAACTGGGTAGTAGGTAGACTAGTCACGGAAATATCTGAATTGTTGTCGGCAATAATTTTTCGAAGTCCAATATGGCAGAACTATAGAGCAGTCCGACCAACTGCTGCATTTTTCAGTGAAGTCCGTTTTATTTCCTTAATGGATCTGATTTTTAAAAAAATCAGGAATTCTTATTGTTAGCTGACAGAATATCAGCTAAATATTCGATTTCTTAAATGAGGTTATAAAGTTTTTAATTCAGTGAAAAACACTTTCATTTATTGCCACGTCTGCTTGTCAAAGCTATAGCTGTAATATTTTATTACTGTGATATTCAGCCTATTAAGTTACGTCTTCATTACTTCAGAAGTTGCGTAACGTTGCACAACAGTCCTGGGAAGTTGTAAATATTGCCAGGAATTTTAAATTAAACTACGTTTAAATGACAAAAATTAAAAACACTTATGTCTACTTTGTGAATTGCGAGCAAAACAAGGAAACGTTTTTGTTTCGAAATTACTTCGCCGCATACTGACATAATTTTATATAAAATGTTATAAACTGAAAATGCACTGCTTTCTTTAATACGTATAGTGAACTGTATCTGAACTTGTGTATTAGCAGTGCGCGGCAACGTGGTTCTCCCTTGAAGTAGAGCGAGGCAACATCCATCTGTTAATCACATGCAAGATACGTGTTTGATCATTAAATTACGGTACCCTCAATTCGTGAAGCTTCACGCACATGCTAGTGTGAGTTGGGATCAAGCGTGGTGGGTGAACGGTTAACTTTCTGGCCTCGCATTCGGGACGACGCCGGTTCGATTCCCCGTCCAGACATCCAGATTTGAGTTTTCCATGGTTTTCCCAAATCAATCCCGGCGATTGCCAGGATGCTTCCTTCAAAAATCCATGGCCGAATTCCTTCCCCTTGCTTGTCCCAGTTTCATCCCATCACTACTGACCTCGACGTCGAAAAAGCGTAAAGCCATAAGTAAAAGAAAAAAAATTGCAGGTGCGGAAAGTTGGTAAAGAAATACCAAACGTTAGCGTGAGTAAATGGATAAACGTTTTAAAAGATACCCGCCAACCTTTCGGAAAAACTGGATTTTTGGCATCCGGAAATAAAAATCGGAATGGAACGTTGAATGGAATAATACAAAAGTATGCGGTTTGCTGTTTTACGTTGCTTTCAGAATAAATAATAACTAATAATCTTAAATACTAGGTGATTCGAGGCGAGGAAATCCACTATTCGACATCTCTGGAGCGCTATCAATTTAAAGTTAGTGTTATTTATGGAGAGAATCTGAATCCTGCTTTGTTTCAAGCAACCGGGCATGGTGAGTTAGCGCTAACACTCTGGCCTCACATTAGGGAGGACGCAGGTTCTAATCCCCGTCCGAACATCCAGAATTCCATTTTCGATGGTTTCCAGAAATCACTCCAGATGAATGCTGGGATGGTTCCTTGCCCCGAGTCTTTTCCAACCTCTAATGACCTCAATGTCGACGAGGTTTAAAAGCAAAAAAAAAAAAAAAAAAAAAAAAAAATCAAACACAAAATGATGTCTTTACGTACTTCTTCCGTCCCAAATATATTAATTCTTCCAGTGGAAGACTGTACGAACAGTAATGAGTGAACAACAACAACAACTGGTGAAAGTTTGATAGGAAAAATTATTTTACCTTCTGAAAAAAAACTTAAGTCTCACTCTAATGTTAAAAACGCTATTCAAATATTTTTACTGTGATTAAAACGAAACTGGATTTATAATACCTCGGCCAGTTGTAAGGAACGTTTCCTGTTTTTAGCAATGTGATCTGTTAGTGCGACGGTCATCATAAGCGATGTGGCTATGTTATAAGTTACAGTCTTTTTCAATTAAAAGTTTCTCAGACCGCTTCAGTGGTTAATATAGTGTTAGAGGGAAACATTCCTGCCGACATGCTGTAGCTGGCGTGTGTGTGTGGTGGTCTCTGATATCTGGATGGGCGTCATCTCTCTGACCAGCCGGAAGAAGAATCAGGTTGCGAAAACACGAGCCTGGCAGCTGTGTACTACGCCCACGAACGGAGTACATAAATAGTATTCCCGCAACCAGTAGTTAATGTCCCTTCTGAAGCAATTACGTTTTACCAGAGAACTGAGCGTTTAAAAATACCTGCATTACTCTGGATGCCACTCCTTGGTTGATGATGGTACGTCTGGTACAAAGCGACAAATTTAATTCTATTTCTGGTTTTAGACTTGTACTTATTAATTAAACAAATCAGATGGCACTCCATGTTGCCATTAACAATAGGCTATGCAGGAAATCCCACGACAAGTTCTTCTTAATACATTCTGTCAAAAAAGTACCGGGAATTGATCATTTACAAAGCCAGCTGTAAGGGATTGTCAAAATGTACTTTTTGTCTCGAAGTTGGCACAACCGTCCTCTGTAGCAACGCTAAGTTTGAGCGCTGTCGTTTATTTTGTTTGCAGTGCTCATTGTTGTCAGTTCATCTCAAGTGTTCTTACAGGGGACACCTTTGACCTCGAACGATCGGAACCGCACAAAAACATGCTTATAATAACAAGCGATCATAAACAAAACAGTGGTGTGTGTCATTTCCATGCAAAACGTTGCATTCTACCCCAAGGAACATACTGATTTTGTAAGACTACAATGTGCCAAACCACAAATAAAGATACATGGTCGTTATTTCATCATGAAACTTTGAGATTTACAATCAGTTTGCTGCACCCAGGTATAAGCCTATGTCGCAATATGCTTGGCGAAAGCATACTAACATCATCATTTGCGAAAGTGATTTGGAATGTGATAACGTGGTTTATGGAGGTGTGCACATTTTTCTCTTCCACTTAGTTTTAACCACTTCATCGAAATCACGCATCTGCACTCTGAGGACTCATATAAACACTATCAGGTGTGTGGTACTGCTGTATATACGTGTTTTGCGCTATATTAAGTACTTAAAGCAGAGAGTTTTTGGCACTGTTGATTGAAAATGTAATAATACACTGACGTCATTGAATTACGTATAATTTCCTTCATATGGTATTGATATCTTGTTACTTCGTTTCTCTCTATTACTTGAGTGTTACTTGAGGTAGAATGCAATGTTTTGCATGGAAATGACGCACACCACTGTTTTGTTTACAATCGCTTGTTATTCTAAGCACATTTTCGTGCAGTTCGAAGCGTTAGAGGTCAGAGGTGGCCCTTGTTAGTGACTTTAACTATGGATAAAAATATCAAACAAAGAATTTGTCTCAAAATTTGCATATCAAATCAAATTTCGTCTGCCGAATCGCTGAAAAGGTTACGGAAAGCTTACAGTGAATCGACTTTATCAAAAACATGTGTTTATAAATGGTACAGTGAATTCAAAAGCGGTCGCGATGTGATGGAAGATTTTCCTCGCTCTGGTCGGCCATCAACATCTTCAACTGAAGTTAACATTGCTGAAGTGAAGGAAAGTGGTCACTGAAAATCATCATTTAAGTTTGTTAGATATAGCCGCCGCACTCAGTACACTTACTTAGCAGGGGGCATAATAATGTCAAAAAGAAATTAGCATTTAGAGATTTTAGCGGGTCTTATCTTTTGTCAGAACTCTGCCTGACATGTGTTTGACATTCTCTGTTTGACTTCTCTACGTGCCTGATAATTCGAATAACAGCTGTTCAGGGCATAGAATTGGAATACTGCCACACAAACTCCTATCTACTCAATTTGGAGGCAAGGAAATCCACTTGAATTTTTTATGCTGTATGTTGAAGCCCGTTCGATGAACGTATTTCATTTACCAACCGAGAGTCTGGTTGCTTAATGCATACTACTGGGTATGCAGAGGTTTCCTGGAATTGCTATGTGCCTTAAAACTGACCATTTCATGTAACACATCTTTGTTTTGTTAATATGAAGTATGCCAGGATTATCAGTGGTTAGAGTAACACGTTAAACTGTAGGGCCTCTTTTTAGGGGAGCTTTATAAGGTTAGATAAGACGATATTAAGGTGGTGAATTTCGCAGCCGATAAGAAACTCTGTCACTAGGTATTCTAAGCCACACGAAGTTATATTATTTTAACAATTGTCGTAGCATTTGAGAAATTTAAAAGAATGTATGCAGAAGAACCGATACAGGTGTCCAAATGTAATGGATGTGGAGATATGGTTTAATACTTTGGTAAAAACTAACCTTTGTAAGAAATAAATTCTTCTACCCGCGTTAAGAGCTTCCACGAGATTAGGTTCGAGACCTGGCTACACTATTCACAAACAAAAATACACTTCTCATACAGAAAGCAAGTTACACGTTCCGCAGATAGATGGGAACACAAACATTCCACCCTTACGATAGACACTCCAGATCTGACAAATCTGTGAATCTGTTACCAAGTACCATGGAGCTTCGGCCCCCTACCTGTCTTCATTCACATAGCTAACTGCGAAACTGCTAGCTGTCGTCTACGTAATACACAGTGGCTGCAACGAAAGAGAGGGAAAATATGGTCACTTCAGAAAGATCCAGTAAACAGTGTTACAACTGTTGAAATTTCGAACTCATCACTTTCTTCTGCATTAGAGCTGATTGTTTAATTGTGACAATTCGCAACAGAGCTTCTTCTAAAGCAGTCATTAAAAGAAGTAGGAAGATTTGAGTACTAAGAAATAAATTTCCAAAATTTACAGAGATTAGGAACCAAACGGATAAAATTCTTAAAACATCCCTTGTGCGTTATAGGATTAGAACATGTACGCAATGAATTGATTATGAAGAAATTAGAACAAAATCATAGTAACTGAAACAGAAGAATACTAGTTACTTACATTTAATAGTAAATAAATGACAGGATACGAAATCAGGCATTAATGACGGTAATAATGACAATATTTTACTATGAATTGTTTATTGGATTTTTACAGTCTACCGATGATTTGAGAAGTTTGCCATATTCGTAACATATATATAACTCTGAAAAGATGTTTAACTGTTTTACTGAAAATTGCTGCTTTTTGTACATATTTCATTCATTACATAATATTGGCACACGTTGTTTATTTCAAATGCTTCGTTAGTTCCTCTTGTCTGCTCAAGTTGAAAAAGAAAATATACATACTTAGAGATCTACTGTTTATAACTTCGGTAGCTATATCACTAGCTCTTGCCTCGCATTTGGGAGAACGCCGGTTCGAATCCCCGTCCAGGCATCCAGATTTGGGTTTTCCATAGTTTCCCCAAATCACTCCAGGTGAATGGCGGGATGCTTCCTTCAAAAAGGCCATGGCCGAATTACTTCCCGTTCCTTGCCCCCATTCCCATCCCGCCTCTAATGACCTCGACGTCGACGAGGCGTAAAGCCATAAGCAAAAAAAAAAAAAAAAAAAAAAAAAACTATTGCTATTTGGACAAACAGTTCGCACATACTTGCAATAAAATTAAACCAGTAATGAAGGGAGTGATCTAATGAATCAATCTGTTAATGACTGTAAGCGTTTCGTGTTATGGCTGGCAGGGAAATTAGATCTACTGTGTTCTATTGTGCAGAGTTGTTTTCGAGCTGTGACGAAATGTATCGATTAGCAAGTTGTGCGAGATGGGGAAGCGTCCTGTGGTTTAGCCGATCGTTGCTCAAGATAGGAGGGGCGAGACGGCTGATGAACATCTTGGCCGTAAGGAAACTGCAGGCAACAGACGGCTCTGGGACAACTTCAGATTGAGTTTACAGTCTCTGTTCGCTATCAGCAACAGCTGCGCGTTTGTAGGCCTCTCGGGACACGCCTCCGGCTCGCTCATGCCAGATATCCTCCTGCGGGTTACGCGACAAGGCGCCTTGTTTGTGAAATTAAAGCTGCGTATCCACTACACGCAGCAAACCCGACATGGCTCGCGCGGCAGTCGCGCATAGTGGATACGCCTGTTGAGACAGGGGTGTCTTTGGGGGCGTCCATTAATTACGTGAGGTGTTTTTCCTGAATTCCGAACACCCTCTCCCCCATTTCCCGTGGTCAGATTTGCTGAGATTTGTTGAGATCTGGTCGGACATCCTATGATGACAGTGAGATCTTGAGGCGAACCCCTTCCCCAAGCTGACCCGTTTTATCGCCCCCCCCCCCCACCCGCTAAAATTGATACGGGCGTCTTTTGTAGACCTACTGTCCTTCAAGAAATTAAATAGATGACGTGAAATTTTCGTCTCCCTCCCCCCCTTTCACCTCACGTAATTAATTGACCACCCCTTTGTTTCAATTGGCTCGCGTGGTGCAGCGACACTTTGCTACCATGTAAAACGAAAAGTGTTCGCTTTTAATACAACTGTACGATGCCAAAGATTTTTTGTGGATTAAAAGACGTACAGCCTAATCAGACTACCACGGTATCACCTCCATTAACACCTACAGCCATCACTTGAAACTCCAATCAACGAATCTATAGAATCGCCAAAGGATCAACTCATTACATTTTCCTAAGTCAGAAGTAAGTTCTCGTTAAGAATGGCAACAGAAAATAGAATAACAATAAAAACTTTAATATAAGATTGGATTATTTCCTTCTCATTATACATTCTTTCATATTTTCACATAATGCGTCAAAAAAAAATTTGGAACTTACTCTCGAAAATTGATTCTTTTGGCACTCGAAAAAGGTATTGCAGTTTATTACACAAGTTCTAATTGCTAGAAATCTTGAAGTTACAGCGTCTTTCAATAACTGAAATCGCCTGCCGAAAATTGAGTGTTAACTTTATTAACACTTGGCTCAATTAATGATTTTAAGAACTCTATCGTTGTAATGCTTGTAAAATTTGTGTATTGTATCCTCGATGATTTCATATCTCATGTCTTCCATAAGTTTAAAACCATGCAACATTCTATTAAAATATAATTTTCTTTCCACCAACGCAATTTCAGCCGCGCTCTTCAACAGAAATGGCTCGCGCGGCAACCGCACACTGTCGATACGCAGTTTTAGACATGTCACTGGGTAAATGCTAGGTCACATTAGCTACTGCGGATTGCATTCAGTACCTCACATTTCACCATTGATTTGTATACTTGTTCTCCAAGTATATTCACAAATATCTTGTAAGGGCTAAGACGCCTCTAGGACTTTGATAAGGATTATCACAGTAAGTTTATTGGATTGCGCGTGTGGCGCAGTATCAGAATTCATAAATAGGATAAATCGTAGCAACAGAGATGTTACATGCAAGAACCACACCTCGTAAACGCGGTAACGAATTTTCACCAGAGTTCGACATTTCGATGGAAGTACATATAGTGGCGGGGGGTTAGATCGGGGCCTTTTTATCAGTTACCGTCGTGGGGGTGATCTAGTTTACACTTATATCAGCGTAGAAAATAGTGTGTGTGTGTGTGTGTGACTGTTGGCTAAACCGTCTGAGTTTTTCATTTTTTTAAATTGTTTGGGAGTAAGTATTGGCCTTTCGCCGATTTCTCTCTTTTTTGTTTTGTTTTTTAGTCGAGGCAAAATAATGTATGCCAAGCTTATTGAAATGTGTCCAGAAGTTGTCATTAGTCAGGTTAGGGAGTGAAAGTACTCAGACTCAGCGAAGCTGTAAATCGCACCAATAGTCCGCTGTTTATAGAAAGTAACTGCGTAATCTGCCCAAGTTAGCACCAATTGATAACACTAAAAATTTTAGAAGATAATATGTTATTTCGCAATGTGCAGCATGTACAGTGAAGGTTAGGAATTTTTATTCATGAAAGACGGCTGATAGGTCATCATCGTGCAACAGGTAGGCAAGTGATGGTTACAAACTGTTAGATATTTCTATTAACAGAAAACGTATGATAATAAAATTCGCAACAAAAGATCTGAATAAAAGACGATTTTTAGGGACATTTCGCGAATTATTCAAGCATTGTAAGTTTTTTTTTTCTAACGAGTAGGAAGTAATTGGGGTTTCTGTCCCCCCTAATTAGGTCACCCGCCCAGCCCCCTGAAGTAGTCAGGCGTTCTGCCCTCCGATTAGAGGCGATTAGGCACCCCCGCTTGCCCGGCAGTTACCGTCCACCGCCCTGTCATTACCCATCCCACTTCCTGCGGACAATTTCCGTCATTATCTCGTTTGCGAACTGGATTATGTACCTGGTCGCCCGCCCCACATCCTGTAGACTAAACTCCGCGACTCGCATTGACACTGTATGAGCTGGATAAAAATTGTTCAGTTTCATGACCATTTTTTCTGTCTTAAAATAGTAATTATTCGAAAATTCATCGTAACTATTGAAATAATTTGCATATTTTCGTATAGTGTGGTGAACGGTTCAAAACTCCGTCGGTTTTAATAAAATGGGTAGGAATTCGTTAAGGTGAAGAAGGGAGAGGGTGAAACTTGGTTCAGGCCTACTCTTCCGAAAGATACCGAACAGGCTTAACGTCCCCATCTACAAGGTTCGGGTAGACGCGAAAGCCACGGGGCGGGGAGTTAAGAGGAGTCCAAAATGGAGTTACGTGGTTTATGCACGCACCCTTAGCATAACAAATCTACAGCTTCCCCTCTATGCTCTTGCCACACATTCGGGAGGACGTGAGTTCGAATTCCCCGTCCTACCATCGAATTATTATTATTATTAAATACAATGAGAGACGAGGAAGGGAGAGAGAGAAGCCTGGTGCTGGCCCATTCAGGCTTACTCTTCCGAACATGCGATCTTAAAATAGTAATTAATCGCTATTTCATCGTAACTATTGAGATAATTAGCATATTTTCGTATAGTGTGGTGAACAGTTCAAAACCCTGTCGTTTTAATAAAACGGGTAGGAATTCTGCAAGTTGAAGAATGGAAACGGCGAAACATGGTGTCGGCACATTCAGGAAAACCCAAATCTGGATGCTCCGACGGGGATTCGAACCCGCATTCCACGAATGCGCGGCCAGAACTTTAACCGTTCACCCACCACGTTCAGTCCTTAGGATTTGATAACAGCGAAGATATTATACGTACTTTACATTTCATAGAACAGCTACGAGTTGCTATTTGTTCGATTTGCAAGTGAGTGCTAAATTTGTTTCATTTGTTTATTTATACATCCGGCTTACACAGTTCTTTCCAAAAAGTTATCGCACATCAGGTTTTAGTTTAGCGTGGTACATGAATAATCATTATTATTTATTATGAGACTCTACCTGCCAAGCTATCTGTGTCCATATAAAGTAATTTAGGGCATCTAAACTGAGGAATTGCGAATTATTAATGAAACTGATACATCCTCACTCGCTTTATAACCATGTCAATCGATTATTTCTTTCGTGGAGTGACTATTACATAATTTGACGATGACTGGTGGGTGAGCGATAACACTCTGGCGACCATCCAGATATAAGTTTCCCCCCCCCCCCCCATAGTTTCCTGAGATCACTCCAGGCGAATGCCCACTATATGCCTTGTCAAAATAGAAACAGAATGAGGATCTGACTGTTAACTCAAGAAATTCTGAATCATCTGTCAATATTTGTGAGGCCGAGTATATTTTTATGATCCTTGACACTGGTGTGTGCATGTATAAGTTGTCAATATTCTTTAAGTCCTAAAAGGTTTATACTTTCGACGTTCTTGAGTGGTGCAGTTCGTGACAACTTTAGATACGACAATATGCTATGCATCTGTAACCGCTGTTTCTGCAGAAAGTATGCATTCTTCCATTTTTACCCATGCCAATCGATGACTTCTTTCGTGGAGAGAATATTAGATAAAATGACCTCGACAGTTCTGTGCTTTGAAACAAACAGGAAATGTAACACTGAAAATAGTGCAGTCGAGTTTGAACACTGCCCCTGCCTTGACATTAGAAAGATACATTTTACACTTACAACTGCTCCCCGCAATCCGTAAGCCGAAATGAGCTACTTCGTTTGACAAGATCTCAGAAATCATCCTATCACTTCACATATCATCTAGTACTGGAGAACAACATATTTATAAGTTGTACACGAGATCCATTTAGTCTTCGGAACAGACTCGTATACTGGCACTGAAGAAAAATTTTATGAATGATCTAACATGATCTATAACTCAGTGGATACTATCTTCGGTGAATGTCTATATTGCGACATTTTGAAATTAGTGTAAAGTGAGAGAATTTTTCACGCGTTTGACTGCCAGCTAGTTGAAGAGAGATCAGATATGGGACCCTAAACTTGCTACACTCCTGGCTGAGGTTTTTGAAGATCAGTTAGTAGATCTTCGGTAACTGCATTATCCGCCACCAATGAAAAAAGTTAAGCTCCAAGTCAGACAAATTTTGCAGGCATGACGGTTAGACTCCGAGATTTACGCAGTAAAACGGTTTACATTCCTACTTACAGTAGCAATGTTCCTTTTAAAATTTTAAAACGTGGCTTGTAGTGTATTTTAAAACCTTCTTAAGCCAAGCATATTTTATGCCACCAGAAATTTGGGTATGTAAGTGTAATCGAGCATACTATGTGCATACTTTTCATACTACACCAAGCGTAATAGGTGAACGGTTAATGTTACTGGCCTCGCATTCGAGAGGACGCGGGTTTGAATCTCAATCCGAGCATCCAGATTTGGAGTTTCCATGGTTTCCCGAAATCACTAAAGGTGAATGTCGGGATGTTTCCTTCAAAAGGCCATGGCCGAATTCCCTCCAGTTCAAAGTCTCCAGTCCCATCCCACCTCTAATGACCTCGACAGTTCTGTGCTTTCAAACAAACAGGAAAACGTAACACTGAAAATAGTTCGGTCGAGTTTCATCAGTGCCACTACTTTGACATTAGAAATCTATGTTTTACAATACAATAATTGTGCTCCTATATGGCATCAGGAATCGCCACATATAATATTTGTACTTTTTACTAACCTTCTTGGTAGTGTATAAAGTGGCGATACTTCTCTTTTATTCCACTAAAAGAATAAAAATAACGATCAAAACACCCACTGGGCTTTTTTATTTTAATTTACATTAATAATTGCGTCCTTGTATGTACAGATACAAGTCGCAGTTATTTTCTCAGCGTACCTCCCTGCATACCGGTTTCATCTCTTCTCCTTGCCCAAAGATCTTCTTTCTGTACTATCCAGAGATTTTCATGTACTTTGTTCATCTGGTAATAACTATTCTTGGAATTTCTTTGACGCAATACTTAAGAAATAGTAATAACCCGATATAAAGCACTTTTAACAACATACACATATAATCAGTTTACATTAATCAGAAACCAAATAGTTATTCGAAAATACCACTATCAATAAACACTTCCCATTGAAATAATATAAAACAAACAATAATTACTAACACTTTAAAAACTAAAATCTTTGTATTCTTACAACACTTATAACTGCTCACCGCAATCCGTAAGCCGAAATGAGCTACTTAGTTTGACAAGATCTCAGAAATCATCCTGTCACTTCACATTTCATCTAGTACTCGAGAACAACACATTTATAAATAATAATGATTATTCATGTACCACGCTAAACTAAAACCTGATGTGCGATAACTTTTTGGAAAGAACTGTGTAAGCCGGATGTATAAATAAACAAATGAAACAAATTTAACACTCACTTGCACATCGAATAAATAGCAACTCGTAGCTGTTCAAAGAAACGTAAAGTACGTATAATATCTTCGCTGTTATCAAATCCTAAGGACTGAACGTGGTGGGTGAACGGTTAAAGTTCTGGCCGCGCATTCGTGGGATGCGGGTTCGAATCCCGGTCCGAGCATCCAGATTTGGGTTTTCCATGATTTCCTGATATCACTCCAGGTGAATGCCGTGATGCTTCCTTCAAAAGGCAATGGCCGAGTTCCTTCACGTTCAATGTGTCCACATATCGCGCAAAACTAAACTATCTTTGGAGGGGGACGTTAAACCTTGCGGTATCTTTCGGAAGATTAGGCCTGAATGGGCCGACACCAGGTTTCGGCGTTTCCATTCTTCAACTTGCAGAATTCCTACCCATTTTATTAAAACGGACGGGGTTTTGAACTGTTCACCACACTATACGAAAATATGCTAATTATCTCAATAGTTACGATGAAATAGCGATTAATTACTATTTTAAGATCGCATGTTCGGAAGAGTAAGCCAGGCTTCTCTCTCTCCCTTCCTCGTCTCTCATTGTATTTAATAATAATAATTCGATGGTAGGACGGGGAATTCGAACTCACGTCCTCCCGAATGTGTGGCAAGAGCATAGAGGGGAAGCTGTAGATTTGTTATGCTAAGGGTGCGTGCATAAACCACGTAACTCCATTTTGGACTCCTCTTAACTCCCCGCCCCGTGGCTTTCGCGTCTACCCGAACCTTGTAGATGGGGACGTTAAGCCTGTTCGGTATCTTTCGGAAGAGTAGGCCTGAACCAAGTTTCACCCTCTCCCTTCTTCACCTTAACGAATTCCTACCCATTTTATTAAAACCGACGGAGTTTTGAACCGTTCACCACACTACACGAAAATATGCAAATTATTTCAATAGTTACGATGAATTTTCGAATAATTACTATTTTAAGACAGAAAAATGGTCATGAAACTGAACAATTTTTATTCAGCTCATACAGTGTCAATGCGATTCGCGGAGTTTAGGCTACAGGATGTGGGGCGGGCGACCAGGTACATAATCCAGTTCGCAAACGAGATAATGACGGAAATTGTCCGCAGGAAGTGGGATGGGTAATGACAGGGCGGTGGACGGTAACTGCCGGGCAAGCGGGGGTGCCTAATCGCCTCTAATCGGAGGGCAGAACGCCTGACTACTTCAGGGGGCTGGGCGGGTGACCTAATTAGGGGGGACAGAAACCCCAATTACTTCCTACTGTAACGCAATTGTATTTTTTTTTTAATATTTACTTGGTATAATTTTGCTGTGGTGCAACATTATGAATGAAATTTGCTATTATAACCGGTTGGTGAGTTTAATGTAAAAAGAAATTGTGCATTAATTTTAAGTGGTTATTGTTTATCCCTAACTAACTGTTTTTATTTCTTAGTATTGAAAGTTTCAGAGGAAGGTCAGAAGACACCATGGACTGAGGAGAAATTACTTGTATTTGTAGCTTTACTTTATTCTCCAAGTAAGGCACGAGTTAGCCTACTTCTAGAAGAAGTGTTGTGAGTCAGAAGTTTGTGAAGGTAACTAAAAAGTATTTGAAAGGGTATGAAGGAGTAAACGATTTTTAAAGGTTCATAACTTTGTAGTTTCAAGTGGGTTGTAAAGAAGTAGTATATCAGGGGGTGCATCTGCAATATGGATCGTAAACCTCTTCCTACGATTCTGATATTACTTCCAAATTGTTCGCTTTCTACCTCTACTGTACACAAAAGGAAATGTAACAACACACACCTTGAGAAGAGCCAATAAGAAGGTTTTGGAAACAGAAAAATGTCATAATTTCTTGGATTAAATATATTATAGGCCAATTTGACGGTGGAAGTTGAGTTGTAGTTAAGAAGTTGTAGTAGAGGGGATTCTAAGTACGGTCAGTGAAGTGAACAGATATCTACGTGTAGGACTTATAATAATTCCATGCCGCGGAAAGATGTCCCTGGATTGATTACTACTTTAAACATTGTATTTCATACTGGGGAAAGAACGGAAGGTTATCGCGCTAATGGCATCTGAAATTTTACTAAAAACCAAGGCCCATACGAACAGAGGCGAGAACAAACATTTTCGATTTCAATGGAAGCTAGTCCAGACATGATGTACCTGCAAGTGGCGAATTGAGGCAACAAGCAGAATGTGTATAACCTCCATACAATTAAAAAAAATCAATCGAAGACGAGAAAATTCCACTAATTAACTTTCTCGTAACTCTGCAGGTCTTATGACGACGCGGCCCTGAATATGTCGTCTTTTGACCCAAGTAAACAGAATAGAGGTCACTTCTTTAAATGTTATAATATTCAATCGTCATAAAATAACTCAACCAATTCTACAAAAAATTACAACGCGCAGTTGTTAGCATGTACTGTCAACTGTTTTAATAACCAAACAATAGCTCGCAGACACTCGATACAAAAAACACAATTACAATATGTGACTTCTCGAATAATTAATGCATCCATATATTGCTACTGCGACACTCGATGTCCAAAACCTACAGCGCACCTTCACACACCCACATCTTCCTCTGTTTCTTTCTCTGTGTCTCTCACACCAGACCAAAGATTTTCTATCTTATCTTTTCAAAGATGTTCTTACACTACCCACTGACAATGTGTTTGGTAATCTGTGGATTTCTCGAGCTTCGTAATTACATTATATACATTATTACAATCAATATTTACATCATAATTAACTACACTTAACTATATAATATTTAAAAATTAATTAATTTTGTAATTGTATTGGTAGCATATGTTACATGTGGTAATGCCATCTCAAAATAATCGTAACGAGAACTGTCTACCGTTGTGAAGCTTTAAACGTAAGAAGAATTCAGTTAAATTCATTGCTCACGTCAATCAATGTCATAAAGCCAAATTTCGAAGAATTTGACGTTAATTTTTTTATTTTAAATGTATTTGATAATCTAATATAATCTAATTTTCTGTGTGAATTGACGGTAATCTGATGGTGTAGGGCATAAACACTTAAACCGTGTAAATCATGCTTCGAAACTGGGCAGAAGTAAGGGAATAAGAAATTTATATTTCTCATGAAGTCGTAATCACCGGTGTGATCAGATTTATAAAACTGAGTTATTATCTGTTGTTATTGTTTTCAGTTCCACAGAAAAAATAAAGAGAAAGTGCTGCAAGAATACAGAGACATCGAACATAAAGGTAAACAAAATGAAAACAGAAGGAGAATAACCGTTAAGTAAACGCACACAAACAATACGAAAACGCACGATGGATAGTGTTAGAAAGGACAAATAGACCCTATCAGTGATTGAAAACTGCCAAAGATAATGATGTCAATTTATCGTAAAAGACCAATTAAAGTACCTTATAACATCTTAAACTCTCATTATTTGTATTATCTTCAATCAAAACCATCCCATGTACGCAAAAGAATGGTAACAATAAAATAAATAATTAGAACCGTCGATAAATTTACCCACAAGGAAACGATTTAGGACTTTCCTTAGCCGTAGAAAGTGTAATAAAATTTGGGTTTCCAGTCGAGTTAATTCTGTGGAGATTATAATAGATTTCCGTTACGGTACACTGTGTAGTATTATTACAACACCGAGAGCTAAAACTCGTTCTTAGAGGCAGAACCTTTCTAAATCGTTCAGCAATATGTAGTAATATTAAAACTTCCGTCTGTAATGACGTATTTAGAATAAAACTACCTTAACTGTTTCTTGCATTATAATTTATTCAAATAGTTACTATTCAGTAATCTATATCCAAAAATAGCACTGCCAAATTTATTTTTTCCCTTAATGCTCGGTAATAAGGTTTTTGTAAATTGGTTAATCATATTCGTGTCCAGTATTTTCAATTTTCGTATAACTTCTACACTTCGATTCAAGTTGCTGAGGGGAAGAGCATTACGATGCGCTTTGTGGAGTTACCGTACGGCGAGAAAAGAAACCGTTAGGAGGTTCAACAAACTCACGAATCTCGAATCTGTTGGAACACAATACGGTACCTCCAACTCTTCTGCCAGTATTTATCCTTTTTTGGTTGTCGTCAGAGATTCAGGAAATGCAGCGCGAAACCGACATCTGGCAAACTCTGCAGAGCTGCTTGCCGTCTTCACGCCTCGTTACACCGATTTCTTTTTTACACCACAAGAAATATCTCACAGCGCTCATATTTCCGGCATCAGTGTTACAGGGCGAATGGACAGAAACTTCTTTCTACTGCTTACTTCAGTCGGTATAATATCTGAACAGCACAGTGACGTACGAATCACTGATATGCAGTTTCCTTATCCTATCTTCTTCGTCTCTTACACTATGCTAATGACTATTGTCTTGAGTATTCATACGGAAAAAGGTACCAGCGTTAAAGAACAAGTTACTAATAACTTCAAACATTATTTTTCTGAAACAGCAAATACACATTTTACTTAGTGACATGCCGTATGGATATACCATAACTGAGTTGAATTCATGAAATGAATATACCTAATTACATTTTTTACTAATAAACTCAGTTACGCATGAAAAATTTTGAAGGTGATGGGGACAGGTTAAAAATCTTTTGTCTGGGATACAAAACATCGGAAAAGTCCTTGTATGAGTGTTGTAGGGAAGCACATTCGGTGGTATCAAAAACAGGAGTTAGAGAATCTGAAAATGAAGAAAGCTAATTTCTTTAAATGAATTATCATAGTACGTAAATAGTTTCAAATATTTTTATGATATTCAAAATAAATATTTAAAACTGTATGGATGCAGATCACTACCTTATGGCAGTGAAACATGGGCTTGAGGCATACCAGAAAGTTGCAGAATTGAAACATTTGGTACGTGACTCTATAGAGGAATGCTGGATGAGTTTGGAACTGGTAGCTGAGAAAAGAAATTTCTGGAAGAGTCTCACAGAAGGATGAGACAGCGTGATGGATCACATTTTAAGGCATATGAGATTGGTGAATTTGTTTGTGGAGGTGAAAGCTGAAGGAAAAAATGGTGGAGGAGACAAAAAAAAGTTCTGCAGGAACGTAATAAAAAGCCACAATTCCGAACTGTCAGTATCCCACTGCCTGAATTGAGACCAATCTCAAGGTGACCTGGGCGAGTGATCAAGTAAGGGGAAGGAGGAGCGGCGAGATAGTTTTTGTTCTGTGTGTGAGCGATTTTAAAAATAAAATTATGAAATTTAATACCTTCTTAATTTTCTTCAGTTCACTTGTGTCACAGGCTGCACTAGATTCAGTTTTGACAAAGAAGTAAATGACAGTTTCTTTAAATTTACCTCACATCTTACGAATACTGTCGATACGAATTAGTAGCCATTCTCAGAAAGCGGATGCGATATCGTCCCACTTAATACGCGTACGCACGAAGTAAATCACGGCCAACGAATGGCGACCAACCGGTTCTTTGGCAGACATTTGCGTATTATGTGCGGGAGGCAAATCGGAGCGAACGAAGCGGTTGCCTTGGTTGAGTTTCGGACTGCTGGCGGTAACATCAAAGGGCTGGCCTTGGCTTGGCCTTAGGACGCCTCCTGGTGTAGACGCCGAACCAAAAACTTTGGTTCGTCATTTTGTTATTGGTGTTTATTGATTTCTTATTATTAATTTGAGAAACACATGTTGAGTATGAAGTGGAGTTCATTAAAACCTTTCAATTTTTATCGTGAACGGGAGTGTTTATGGGAACCTACGAACTGTGAATATAAAAACAAACTGAAGAGATTAGAACAGGGGTCCCCAAACTGTTTATCCCGTCTATCCCTCCATAGAATTTTCCTTCTTATCGACCCCAGATTAAGTATTTAATAAAATCATTAAATCAGTTTGGTATTTCTGATTTTAAGCAATAATAAGACCTGCGTAACAACCTAACGAAAGAATTTATATTTCCCATATCTTATAAATTCACCCAAGAACATTAACAGAAAAAAGAGATATTTCCCCCTATTATTATAATATTAAATATAATAAGAAAATTACGGATAGATGGAAACATTTCCTATAGTTCTTAAATCATACGTGTAATAAAACGTAAAGTACACAATTATCTTTGATAATTTAACGTAAATTTAATTGATCCCCTTTAGTATTAATCGACCCCCTTTCGACCTATGTGCATTAGTCGACCACTTTGGGAAACCCTGGATTAGAAGCTTGGAGGGAAATAAGTCAGAAGTAAAGAAGAAAATGGAATCTTTGTTTACATCATTTGAAAAAGAGAGGTCATCTACCAGCGTCGTTTTCTGTTTTTTTCCCCTGGACAGATTCTTACAGTAAAATATTTGATGCACATGCAACAACTGACAAATCTTCTTCCTTCCACATAATATTAGTTGGTTAAATTCTAATTAAAGCATCACTTATTAATTTATAATATAAAATGCTAGCAACTGCGGCGATATCTTCAGAGCCAACTGCGGTTCCACATGGGCGGATCTCTTGGCGCCAGCCCCTTAGTTTGATGAGGAACGCCAGTTCATTGGCAACCACCGTTCGTCCCAATACATAGGTTGTCATCCGTTAGCCCCGAGTGGCCTAGTGTATAAGCATCTTTAGATTCGGGAAGAGAGACGTTGCACTTTTAGTGGCTTATTAGTTTGGGTACGATATTGTATAGGAAGAATATAGTCCGGAAATTTCAATTTATAATTTCGAACAGGGCATCGGTATGAAAGCTGCAATTGAAACTGACCGATTTCGAGGAGTAATTGAATTATGCAGACTTTTTTTACAAATAGTCAGCTGAGACTAGATTTTAGTTTTTGTAATTCATTTTAGAATGCTGTATTCATCACGTTTTTCTTAATTTGTTCTTTAATAGCTAAGCTTGCTAGAAAATCTGGCAGTAACATGCACCAGAGGTAAGCAGCGTTCTAAAAGACAAAACAGGTTTTAAAAAATGTAATGGTATTATTAAGTACGATATAACGCTTCCGTGTTCCGATACTACTCATCTATAGGTGTCCTTTATAAAAGATTGATATGGGGACTGGAGAGCGACTACAACAGCGGTGAATTGCGCGTCCGATTGCAACTGTGTTATTTAGGTGGCAGAATTGCCTTTCGAGGGTTTCCTTGTCAGTAATGCTCTCGAATCGTTTTTACAATCAATATTCAAAAACTTTAAATTCTATCTCAGTTACTTTCTATTATTTAAAGATGACAATCAAAGAAAAGTTAACTTCTAACCCTTTTTAATCGTCTCTCTAAACAGCATCCTATTTCAATTAATAACGCAGAAAATTGTGTCTTTAGTATAATCAATTTTGGACACATTCTTACGCTTGACCTTGTACATCGAACTTCGCAACACAAATAGAGTGTTTTGGAGGATGACTCAACTCTGATTGAGCCTATTAACTTCATTAATACCGATGACTGATCAAGGTCCTGGCTTCCTAATAGCTCATGCATATCATAAATGACAGGTACGTTTTGAGCATTGTCCCGTCTCTAAAGACCTCGCTGTTAGAGAAACGTTAAGCAGATTAAAAAAAAAATTTGAGCTTTGTATAACTGACGCAAACAAAAGTCTTTCTACCAATGCAATGATGAGATTTTAATCAGTGCCACATTTCTACGCAACAAACTGCAGTCTGGTAATGTTATGGTTACTTCTAGGAATGGAAGATAGCCTATTGTAGAAGGATTCAATGTCCTTAAGATAATCAGCCAGCGCAATAATTGCAATAGGTGGCCAATGCTGCTGGGAACAAAATAATTTTAGCAACGGCCTGATGTTTAGCAAGATAGGAAGCTTACCTGTTCATTTGACTTAACTAATATTGTGTTGGTGATTTGATCCTCTGCAAGAGGCCGCTGGTTCGAAATGAAGTAGGAGAACAAGTGATTTTTGATACAGTATCATCTTCTGTGTTTCTCTGAAGTGAAATCATTTAACTATTAATACTAATTATACATAATACTTTGTGAGTTGGCTATGTATAACTGGAACGCTGTTTTGTATATACCATAAGCGATTCACCGTACGATTTCTTTATAGATTTCAGGTAATGGATTTTACATAGAGCAATGAGAACGCCACTACTAACGCCTCTGGCTTGCTTTATTCTCTCTATTTGCGTGCGTTAATCAGACTCTGAGGAAGAACCACAACTGCTGCAGGGGACGTCTGCTCTAATTCCGTATGTCCACAGTGGTAAATATCATCTGAAAAATATGGCTCACGTAGGCAGCTCTGTATAGTA
Organism: Vandiemenella viatica; assembly: GCA_031002005.1. Classification (NCBI taxonomy): domain Eukaryota; kingdom Metazoa; phylum Arthropoda; class Insecta; order Orthoptera; family Morabidae; genus Vandiemenella; species Vandiemenella viatica. The sequence goes on along the minus strand of JARYHS010008074.1, from coordinate 189,003,723 downwards.
CGAACGACAGTATATATATTTAACATCGATCTTACGTTTACTTAGCTGCAACGTATGTTGGTAACAGTACATTACTTGTGTGTATAAACTGCTAAGACGTTTGGACATTTATGCTATAACATTCCATGACAAACGCCCTGCTTATACATACCCTAAATTTTCAGATGTTCATTATGTTGCAAATGACGGGTTTTTATAACATATGGCTTGCCAAATAACAGAAGTTGTTAACAATGTTCTTTTAGGTTTAAATCTTGGTGAAACACTTCGATTTTTTTTATCGCAAATGCACACATGAACTAATTCAGTCTTTTCTTATGTATTACCAACAAACTTAAGCGAAGCATACTAGCCACTGTTTTTTTAAAAAGAAATAAGCTGTAAGTAATATCTGAATGTGATATTACTGTAAAAAAAATAAGTATACTTTCTTACTTCGTTCACTATTGTCATACGGATTCATTTTCTGGAGCTGTTCGACACATGGAAAAAGAACTTCACAGTGCAAAAAAGCGAAATACGAACTTCTCTCTATTTCAAGCAAATAGCTGGAATAAATATAATGTAAGTAAGGATCTTAAATAATTAATTTTTGGGGTAAACAGTGAGGTATATTATTTTAAACAAGTTAATAATAAAGTGGTTACTTAATGATTGTACCACACTAAAGAGTGAAGATTATTTTACTTTTTGGCTTATGCGGTTAATCCTCACCGACGTCAAGTTCATTAGAGGCGGAAAGGTCTGGAGACAAGGAACGGGTAGGTATTCACCTTTTAAAAGAATCATCTTAGCACTCGCCTGAAGTGATTTTGAGTAACCATTCAAAAAAGAATTCTGGGAGCCCGGTAGGGGATTCAAACCCGCGTCCTCCCGAATACAAAGACAGAACGTTTACGCTTTCCCATCACAAACAGTATTATTTTACTCGATAGCTGCCTTACTTCCTAGTCAAAAACTGCTTTTATTCTTACAGATAATTCTGGCATAGCTTTCAGTTTAAAATACTTTAACATAATTCCATCACCTTCTGAAATATATTGAACTTTATATATTGTAAAACTTCATTTGAAAGAGGCTATTATTTTTTTAAATATAGCTTTCTTGAGCTGCTTGTTCCAAACCCTTAGTTCAAAGAAAAAAATATGTTTCATGAATCTTTCATTCAGAAAAAGTTGCTTCAAATACATGTAGGATAAAAAACATGAAACATGCATTGTTCCTGAGGGAAAAATTACAAGAATCTTGGAAATATCAACACCTAAATTTCCAGTTCAAAACAAGAGCCCAAAAGAAGGAGGTGGACCAGTACCAATTTGTTTTAAAAGCTATGGTTCATTGTTTTCAAGCTTAGGCTCTTATAAACGGTCTACGCTTACGGATTCTGAGTAAAACAGGCCAATGATGTCAGTCCAAGTGGGTGTAATGGTTTACCTGAGTGTTGAGAGCAAACGGGAGAAGGGATCATTGATCTTTTGATCCTTCCACGGCAGTCATTTCTCGGAAGGCAAGCGAACATAAACCTCTAGATGCTCTTCTTCTTTATTGCTCCTCCTACACGTGAAATAAGATAGTGCATTAGTCTTCCTTTCTATTCTAAAGGTTTTTTTTATCATTCCGTTTTGCTTCTTACTCTGCTCTTTTGTTTAGATATTACATAATTTTTTATTTATTTTTATTATTTTTTCGCTGGAAACTTTAAAGTTTTGTATCAACAATCTGAAAGTGTCTTACAATCCGGCTTTGTTATGCCTCCATATGAAGTAGTAAGTACTCACGGACAACTGTGTGTAATGTTTCCAAACAATATTTTTATATCAGTTACCGAAAACGAAAGGAAAAAAATGAAAGATGCTATTCGAGTTTTTTTTTTTTTTTTACCCTAGCCGGTGGATGAGCGGTAACACTCTGGCCTCGCAATCTAGAGGACGTAGGTTCGAATCCCTTTCAGGCCATCCAGTTTTGGGTTTCCATGGTTTCCCACAGTCATTCCAGGTGAATGCTGGGATGGCTTCCTCAAAATACCAAATGGCCAAAATCATGCCGTTACTTCCCTCCAGACCTTTCCTGCCTCTGATAACATTGGCGTCTACTAGGAATAAAGCCATAAGTAAAATAAACAGATTTCATTTTTGTGTAAATTTTGATTTTTTCTATCTCTAAATTCAATTTTTTTTCCCCGCGGTCTCACAAAGGCTCATGAAAGTCGATTCTTGATCTAATTTTTATCTGATCTTCAGAAAAGAATTTTGAATATTTATCTAAAACGTCAATCTCGCATTTATTCCTATTAGAATTATTAAAAACGATCCAGACGAAAGAAATGAAGTAGTTACATTTCTACAAATGTTTGTTGTGTTATTATCTTCGTGCCATTCAAGCATTCCCTTAACCAATCAGGGAAAACCTCCTAATGCTTAAGGTTAAACTGCACCCTACGGTTGTGACGCTAATGACAATTTTGAGTGAAGTCAGGGACCTGTTGACGGAGCTATGTTGCCGAGCCTTACACCTGTGTTGTTGTTTCATACACACTGGAGGGTTCGTAAATACTTTACCCGTACAATCCAAACTTCTAAAAACCGTGAACATCAGAACTATTTTAGACTTCACTCTCTCGACTTGTCTGACGCAAACCTCTGTCTCTTACTCTCCTCAACCAAACTCTTCGCGTCCACAGTAACCCTGCGTACGCAGTTATCAGAGTAATGTACTTTAATCATCGTTTTCATCTCAAATATTTTCTTCTAACAGTTCTCTCTACTAACAAGTAGACAATCCCGCAAGTCCTAAAACGTCACCCACAGTTGCATTTTTTTTTTTTTTTTTTTTTTTTGCAATACTTGCACTATCTGTTTTTATTGAAACGTAATTATTTCGTACTTCATTTGTCCATTCAATTTTCATCATCTTTCTATTCCACCACATTTCAAAAGTTTTTCTCTTTGCAGGCACATCACAGATATGATAGCTTCCATAAAGCGCATATCCTGCGTCATTTCTAAATCCTCAGCTTCTTTACACCGAGCGTGATGGGTGAGCGGTAACGCTCTGGCCTCACATTCTGGAGGACGCGGGTTCGAATCCCCCTCCGAACATCCAGATTTGGGTTTCCCATGGTTTCCTCAGATCGCTCCAGGTGAATGCTGGGATTCTTCCTTCAAAACGCCATGGCCGAATTCCTTCCCATTCCTTGCCTCCTTTCTTTTCCCGCTTCTAATGATCTCGAAGTCGACGAGGCACATTCTTCCCTATTCCATCAGATTTTATTTCCCTTTAAATAATTCATTGGTTACCTGTTTAGGTTATAATTTTCGTCTGCTTCTTTCTTATGTAGTTTGCATATATGCTTGTACTAATATGGTTTGAGCGAGTTAGTTTGCATTATCATCGATATATATGTTTGCTGTTCTTAATGATTATAAAGTCTACTCCAATAATTAGCTTGTGTGGAAATTAATCTTTATTTCCCAGCCCAGAAATCCTGTACCACTTACCATTTAGCTTCACCAATGCCAGTATAATCTGAAAAAGAAGTTATTTTATGCCGTTTCTTAACATCTCTGGTTTCCCTGCGGCATTCAGACTACTGCCAGCCAGCCTTCAGACACCTCTATAATATTTCTGGTGTTTTTTGAAATGGGAACTAATTTCTGAGCAGTGCGTATCCCGATATAACGTTTCACCCCCCGAAAAGCCATTAGTAAGTAATTTAAGTAAGTCTTCTAGTCTTTAATGTAGTTGTTTCCCGTTGGCTTCTATAACTTCCAGGTGTTTGGCACTTTCTGGTATATCAGTCTTTAAGAGATGATTGTAAGTACAAAAGCAAAGTGGTACGCTGTTCCTACACATTTTTACTAGATGACCGTCGCCTATTAGTGGGTGAAAACCTAAAATTAATTTAAATACTCTATCCAATACATAATTAAAATAAAAATTTACATATTTCTTGAAATTTATTGTCATAAAATATTGTAACTCATTTGTTTTATTCATAGGAATAGATAACGTATGTTTCAAAAATATAAGTTTGTACACTTTTGTTCATTAATAATTTTTCACAAGTTATTGTTAAACTAGTATCAGTGGTCAAATTTTTGTATAGTTTAATTGCATAAGTTCTGAAAATATTTTTTTTGAAACTGATTCTTAAAACCTAACACAAATACCTATATTTAAACACGGAATCATCCAATTAAACAAAAGAGACTGAATTCTGACAACTAGTATTCACGTTTCCATTTTTTGAAAAAACTGGGAACTACACAGAGAATATTGTAAACAGCGAAGTAGTTACGAACGAAAGTTTAATGCATAAAAAGTTTCAGAAACAAAGAATTACAGAATACGTAACGTGGTGTTAGTTGCTTCTACGGAACTTCGTCGTTAATAATTTTGGATTTATGTAAATGAAAATACTAGCTACTGTCTGTATCGTTCAGAGGTAGCGCCCGCTGTGCTTCAGTCGAAACATAGTCATTTAGGCACCCTTCCAGACGTACTAGTGCGACTTTTTTGAACGACGTCTGTCTCGAAAAGCTTTTTTCTCTTTATATGTCGTGCATTTTCGCTGCCTGTTTCCAAAAAAATCTTCCTTAATTTGGTCCAACCTGGTTCCTTAAAGGAGTTCAAGTGTTATTCTTCCCTGTATATTCCTGTACACATACTGCCTCCGTATTTAAAAGTCACGTATTAGTTTATTATGGGGAAAACATTTTAACTTCCATTGTCGGGTCCACCGTTATCTCTTTTCTTAAACATTTAGGTACATCTTTGTTCATTTGATTTCGTGCACAGCATCTTTGTTTCACATAATTGTAATTTACTTTATTCTCGTTTGTTTATTATAAAGCTTTCTAAACTGTATGTCATTATATATGATTTCCACACTGTCCGCTTAGCTCTTAAGAAACTCATTTTTCCGTAATTACGTCCTGCACTTGATAGAAGAAATGTGAGGCATTTGTTACTTTTTTTTTTTGTTGCCATTCTGGCTTTGGTTTCCATTCCTCGATACAACACTTCCAGTTTAATGGAAACTTCTAACAATCCGACATAATCGTATGTGGTTACAATGTACGTACTCCTCGTAGACTTTTATTGATAATGTCTTACGCTTACTTGTAATCAACCAGTACTTTTTAAACTGGGATTTCCAGAAATCTGATGTCTTCTGTATCTCTTTCTCGCCCTGAAGTATATATTACACATTACAAAGTTCATGTGATAGAAAAATCCAACTTGATTCTGGACTGTGAAAATAATCTCTCAATACTTTAAGTGATGAAGGTCGGTTTCCGTAAACAAGACAAATATATCAGTGTGACTGAACTATTGATGTTGGAAATAAGATATAATACAGAAGCACGTGTTATTCAGTCGTCAGATAAATAACGATTAATGATAAATACGCCAGATATCGGTAGCTGCAAGCTTACGATTGAATTGCCGTTCTCTATTATTTCTCGTTCGGTAACGGTACTTTTTTATTAACTGATACTCTACTTCCTTTCTTTTTTGCTTCTGGTTTTAGGCCTCGTTGACATTAAGGCGGAAAAGGACTGGTGAAAAAAGAACTGGAAGGAATTGGGCCATGTCCATCTGAAGAAACTGCCCTGGCATTCGCCTGGAGTGATTTGTGCAAAACATAAATCTGGATGGCCTTATTGGGGTTCTCTGCGCTCTATATTCATCATTATCATTATGGACAGTTTAAGCTAAGAGTCTTTACGTTTTACCTACGAATCGTTTGAACTTTGTGTAAATGTGTTTTGTTTTATTCTCTTTGTAGACCATGAAGTTTTTTGAAACCGAGTGTAAAATCCATTGCAGCATTACCATTGCTGAATACAGAATACAGGCTAACAACCGGAATCAAGAATGTCGCTACGTCAGGACTGTGATTTGAACCGACGCAGGAAGTGAGTCTTGGTATCCATTTGTCACATTTGGATGAACTACTGTGGCACAAAATTTATCTACATACTGTAAGAAACTAAGAATGTTCATCGCAAATTTCTTGGTGTTAATTTGAAGTGAATGATAGCAAATACTATACTATTTTAGTAGCTTAGCCACAAATGTGCAGTGTTTTTTCATTAACAGTTTGCAGAGATCATTCGAACATGAAACTATACACTTTCATTAAATTCCTTCCAAAAGAAAACGTGAGACCATTAGAAACTTAAAAGGTGACCTGAGAATGAAATTTCATTAGAGTAAATTTCACTGGAGTAAAGTTTCTAAAGATGATTGATAATATTTTAAGAATGAATGACACTTGTAGTCCAAAAAAATTTTTTTTTAAAAAGTAAACTATAAAAAGTTGACGGCAGTAAATTGTAAAGACGGGAGAGTAAATTGGAAAACAACTCAGTACACATTATGTTCGTTTTTGAATGAATAATAACTAAAAATTATATTTTATCTTTCACGCCCTCCTACAGTGACATACAGTTATTAGTTAGATGATCCAAAAGGGCAATGGTGAGTACAATTTTTGAAATTCTGCTTGTACATGTTGGTAACATTTTCTCGATGGTATCAGACATGGAGGAAAGTAAAGGTCGTAACGTTGTAGGATAATAAAGCGAGTTGTTGGGTGTTGATAGAATTCGACTTTCCCGTTGCTTAAGACGTGACGCGGGAGCTGTACGTGTCCGTGGCCTGAGTGGCTGTATCGAGCCGTGCAGAGAAAGATAACACGTCTCTGAGGAGAGCCGCGAGCGTGGGCGGTAGGCGGGAGGCCTTGACCGGGCCACGGCCCCTGAGGGGGGAGACCGCCCGCACGGCACACGGCAGCACATACAGCTGCCAGATATAGCTCAGCCGGCCTCGGTAGCGCGCGTTGCAGAGGTCGCCGACTCGAGTCAGACCTAGGGCAAGGGTGGTTTTAATTAAGTATTGCGTTCGTCCTGTGTTGTCCTTTGACTTGAGATTATCAGCAACATTCGAGGAGTCTAACACACTTGAGAAAAATGACACACAGATAACGCTGGCTAAGTGGCTGGAAGCCAAATACAATTTTTTTTTAAAAAAAAGGTATAGCGTAGCTACATGCAGGATAACATGTCTCAGTTTTTAACAAGTTGTTTTGTATGACTCGTACCTGATTATAACTCTGTATATCTCACTCAGCGTCTCTTAAAGCTGACTGGATGATTGATACTTTTTATGATATTTAGTCACAATGAAACCAATGCTCTTTTCCATTCGATTTGGTCTCAGTGCATTTCAGTTTTTTTCTTTCCGAATTGGATCGTCTCTTATTTTCAATAATGTGATTGGGGACATCCCTGGAAGCATAGAGGACAGCGAGCCGGCGTTTCATTGAAGAGTCACGGGCCCTTGTCTGACTTCGAGCTTGGGTGTTTTTAATCAAGCTTTTATCGTCCTTAGTATGGAGATGTGTCTTGCAGAAGGAAAATCTTAATAACTGATTTTATTCGCTATCAACGGGCTGAATAGTTGAAGGTGGAGTGGATTTTCACTGTTTACACACATGGTTGGTTCATCCGGCCCATTTAGATTTTCCATGATTTCTCAAAATCACTCCAAGCAATTCCTGGGATGGTCCATTCAAAAGGCTATGGCCGTGTTCCTTTTCGTCCCTTGCCTTAAGTCTTTTCCTGCCTCCAAGGACAATAAGGCGTAAGGCCCCAAAAAAATAAAAAAATAAAAAAAATCAATCTGGCAACTGAGTTACTTAGGGGGCATCCATAAATTACGTGAGGTCAAATGGGGGAGGGGGGGGGGGGTCCGGCGAAATCTCACCAAGTCTCACCCGGGAGGGGGGGGTCTACGGAAATCTAACGTGAGGTTTTGAATTTTTTTTTTCACATAGTAGAGCTAAACAAATAAAGGTCTACAAATTGCGCGAAAAGCGATTTTAGGGAGGAATTTCGTCGAAAAAACGGATTTTGAAGGATGAGATCTAATAAAAATGGGAGGGGGGGTTCTCACGGACTAGATCTCACCAGAGGGGGGGGGGGGTCCGGCCATATCTCACCAGAGGGGACGGCGGGTCTGGAAATCCGGAAAAACACCTCACGTAATTTATGGATGCCCCCTTATATACCCACAATGTCTCCGTCTGTATGTGAACAGAATGACCTGTGTTCTGTATTTAGTATCAATTTGTTAATACGAGGAACGACTATAAAGTAATGAGAATGATTTTTTTGTGCGTGACATGAAAATTATTTTGTATCTGGCATGGACAAACCATCTTCGACATTGACCTTCCCACCCAGTCTCTGCCACGCTGTCTCGAGTAGTGATGCAATAAGTGAAAACTTGCTTTTGTATCGCGTCACTGAAATTGAAACGCGAAATATTGCGTAAAGGTATGGTAGCTCTTTTTATATTTGAGTCTGTAAGTATAAGACGAAAAATTACGATAATCTCCAGAAAAATTTGGAACCAAGGTTATGTCAAGATCACTGTAGTGGACGACTATCAACCATTCGGACAAAGGTCAAAAACGCCAGGGAGTACAATCCAACCAAAGATTATCAGTGAAAATGATCACAGAAGAACTGTAAACTGTTATCTAAATAATAACTGTAGTTTACGAAATGAAAAAAAATGTGTGTGAAAATGGTGTCCAAAAATCTCCCACAGCAATAGCGAGACTCAAGAAAAACGTAATAGCTGATCTGTTGGCATATAACTTCATTCCCAAAAGTCTTCTTGAGCTTGCCTTATTTTGCTTTCAAATTTTCACAAAGATAAATACAAAAGCGAATCTTAAACCGTTGCGTGATATTTCGCGATTCCAGTTTACTGACGAGATTCAAAAGCACATGTTCACTTAATACAGCTATAGCAAAAAAATGGGAGACATTACCGATGATCCGCTTGGACTGGTATTAGTTAGAAGATGGAGGTGAAAGAATGTATGTTTATGCCAGCTGCAGGATTGCCTTGTCACTCAATAAAATCATTCTTCATTACTTCATTACCGCATTTCGTATTCTGTATAATTCGTGAAAGGAAACCTGGTGATAGATTAAAAGTTTGCGTAGCTGATTATGGAAAACAACCTAAAAATCCAGGATGGTGTCTTACAGTGGCGCCATTTGCTATTACATACTTATAAAGCTTCATTAAAATCTAAAATCTGAATATTTATTTATCTAAAAACCTACTAGGCTTCTCGAGGGCAAGTGATACTATTCTGGTCATATCGTAAAGAATTTCGTTTTCAATGTATTTTAAAACTATTTTTTGGGAACGTCAAAATATTCTTTCATAATGTTGCTTCCGATTTTTCTCACACTATTTGGTTATAAGCCAACAAACTCTCGATCCTAAAGTCGACTTCTATTTATTTTGTATGAAATATCCTTAAAGACAGTCAAATGTCAGTGTAAGCTAAACGTCAGGGAAAGCCGAACTTGCAGGGATAAGTTTCTTAAAGAGATATTTCAGAAAACATGAGGCAACCACACAGTCATAAAATTATTCCCTGCCAGTTGAATTTATATTTCTGTACAAAATATAAAGAAATCAAATGAACTGACATTAAGTCACAACTTGAAGAATTTCCTACGACAAGGGATCAACGACCTGCCTTTGAGAGATTCTCATCATCTGTCTCGGAGGAAGGCCACCTGCTGAAAGACAAACAGCCTGAGGCACCTGCTCGCGTTATAAATATCTCTGACAACATGGCGCGAACAACAAGTACTAACATCGGGGCAAGGGCAAGGATTATGTGCAAATTTAAAAAAAAACTAAGCGCCAAGGTTGGTCGGACTCTTTCGAAGGTCGTATACATAGTCTTATATTGAAGGAAGGATGCCCAGTTCTTCTACTCCTTACTTAACCTTATTCTATAATCCAATAAGGTAAATGGGACCTACAATTCAAGATTGGATCCGAACCAAGGAAACTTTCTGGCGTACTTCAAATTAAACAGCGAACAGTGCTAGAGGTCAGGATCGGATTAAAGGCCTATGAAAATCACCGAGGTGCCAGGGATTCGAACAGGGGACCTTTCGATCTCGAACTTCTGCAAGTATAAAATCTTACTTTAATTTCGTGCTCATCTCCTGGTGATGAAAAGAAGACATGTCACGCCACTTTTATAGCTCCCTTTTGTCTTCCAAGTCCTAATGACATACGTCTGTTACTGTGCTTTCTTCTCAACCTCTTTTGGTGAACAGGATTTTTGTTCGAAGATACGTTGCAAATTATCAACAGGGATTGGGCAGGAAATTGGTGATAGTCTTCGTAAAGTAAACTCCGTGGAATTAACCACAGTGATATGCGGAACCACGGTAAAACAAATGTCGGGTATCGAATGAGCGTCGTCTCTGATGGAAGGCCCCAACGTTAGAGCTCAGTGGAACCTTGAACCGTGATGCCTGGGCTCCTTCAGTTAATTTCTTTTTATTCACACTTTTTAGGACAGTACATCGTTGTTTCGTTAAACTTTCAGGTGGAATTGACATTGCAGTATTAACACATGCTGATGAGAAGGAAGTCTTCTTTTTCCACGTAAAAGATGTTCAATACCCAATTTTTGCTGAATCCTAATTTGTATGTAGTTGTAGCAAGCAGCACTGATATTCCCCGTCTCCCTTTTCAATACGGGCGTAAAACGATTGTCATTGATGTACCGCATCATAAAATATTATTCAGTCTATGTGCTCACAAATAGTTTGAAATCTGTTCCTATGATTGTCTTTGCACACCTTCTCAAGTTATTACTAAGGACACAACTAATGTATATAAATAAAAATAAAGATTTCTTTGTATGTTTATCTTCTACGCGTTTCAAACCATTCATCCGATTGTGATGAACTTAGATGGATTGTTATACTTGCGATGGTTTCTGACAAAATCAAAAAATCATCCCCTCTCTCCCTTTACACCCCTTAATTCATACAAACCCACAGTTTTATTCCACTTGGATGGAAATTTGTACACGTATAATTTAAAACAAAAACAAAAAATAATGTCAAAATTTTGTTTGCCAAAGCCCAGCTCCTAATCCTCTTTACATCCCCCCCTTCTTAATTTCCAATAATCTTTATAGAAATCCACCGTTTTTATCCGATTTCGATACAACTTTACACACATATGCTCTAAATCAAGAAGAAACATATTGTCAATATTTGGTTTGCAAAAACCCAAATCCTGTCCCCCTTTATGCCAATGTAATTTTAAAAAGCTACAATTGAAACTGTTTCAACGTCACCATGAAAGTTGGCACACACATGCATTTTTTCATGGAGATTTCTGATAAAAAAATTTACACCCCTTAGTTTTTATCCGATTTAGATGGAACTTTGCACACTTATACTTGAAAACAAAAAGAAAAATAATGTCCACGTTAGTTTTACAAAAACTCAATCCCTCTTACCCACACCCTTAATTATTGTCAATGTTCTTTATGCAAAACTACAGATTCTATCCCATTTTAATGGAAGTTTACACTCGTGTACTATAAAACAAACAGAAAAATACTGTCTACATTTGGTTTACAAAACCCAACTGTCATCCCCCTTTACCCCATCCTCCTTAATTTTCGACAGTGTTTTTTGCAATTCACGGATCAACCTGACGTATTATTCATTTAGTGATACTTATATTTATTTGGTGAAGAATAGTGGCAGTTCCAGCACTGAATTACAGATTTATGTGTACCTGGGTTGAATCCTTAGTAAGAATGGCCGAAACAAAAGTGATATGACTTTAAACTGCTCTGATCAGGAAAAAAATCGAGGTTGCGCAGTTGTGGTTCTTTCTATTATGACCTGAACACATATCTCGCATCTGGTGGGTCAGACGGCAGGCGGTTGGCACAAAAATTGATGCCTACTCATTTTCTGGAACGTCGCGCCACGTTGTCGCTCGCGCTGTTAATGCCATAAGCCACAGTAAAATTTATTAAAGGAACATCAGGATTCAATGAAATAAGCCGACAGTGCGCTGAGGCGCGGTACACTGGATCAGAGCCCAAGCACGTGCGTAGTGAAGTGAAGTGTTGCCATCTGTCTGCGAATTGTGTCACTATGTTCAGCGTGTTGTAAGAATATTTTATTTGTTTACTAGCGGAGTTCCCGGCGTTGCCCGGTATAGTTGGCGTAGATTAAACTGTACCCTATTTTTATTACCGCAAAACATTTGTACAAAGTTTCATAAAATACGCGCCAATTTTTTCGGAATTAAAGCAAACATTCACCCGCCTCCTACCAAGAAACTGGTGGGCTGAAGTTTATTTGCACGTATACTATTTTCATTCGTCCGAAAAGATTCACGTATATCAAGCTTCGATAATTTGGTTAAGAAATTTCATTACTACATTACTGAACAACCCTAGATTATGTTAAAAACTCACATTTGATTCAATTGCGAAGTGAATGGATATACTTGTGGCTCGAAACGCCAGATTCTTTAATTCTGCAGATAAAATATCAAAAGTGAATCCGGAATAATATTATCGTAAACAGAAGACTAATGCTGAAGGCCAGAGATATTGTCCAGAGATCGTGCTTAAAGAAAATCTCTGTTGTTTTTACGGCTCTCTATATCGTTTAAAAATTGATATCCCGAATTAATGGAAAGAATACTTCAAGCTATGGCTTTTAAAAATTGAATATATCGAATTAAAAGAAAGAATACTTAAAGTTTTGTTTATTGTGCAAAATAGTTACTACTGTAAGTTATCTTATTGCTTTAATTAAAGGCTATTGTCAGAGACTTTGTATTGTGTGTTTAGTGCGGAGTATGCTCCATCTAGTGATTCCTCCTGTGGAATTTCTCACCATACGTTCAGAATTTCATTTAATGCTCCTACATTATTTAACGTTGAAACATAAGACATGCCAGACAAGAGAAATTAAGATTCTAAGCTTTAAAACGGTGAAAACTCCATCGAAACCTGCCCCGTAGTTTCCGAGTTTTTATACGACCAACATGTCCGGTTTTCGTTTTATCTTTTTGTTTATTTGTGAATTGTGTAGTTTTTATAGTGGAGTTTGGACCGTTGTGCCTTCATGGATGCGGAAAAAACCGCAGTCAGGATGACTGTGCTCGGGGTCCTAGGATCGCGCCCCCTCCTCGATCCAGTGGCGGCGCCTCAGCGCAGCCCGATGGCGGGTATGCGATCTTGATGGAATATAATTTTAAATACGATGTTCAAATTTTGGTAAATGAAAACACATAAAATGTGAAAATTGGGTCTGCAAATTATTTCGTTTGCAATATAGAAACCAGTGAGAGACCGGAGTAAGAACGATATGGCTCCATTTTCCTTTGGGTAAGTGATCCTAAATATTGGAGACAATATGAAACTCTTATGTACTTCTTCAAGGCAGCTTGTAATGAAGCGCCTAAATATTATAACTCTTGCAAGAATTGAGTTTCGTCTTAAAAACATTTAGTGTTTAGCACCGAACTACTTGAAAACTGAGTTTACATATATAAGTTAATGTTCCTGTAGACTGCATTCACAGTTCCATGTCACTGCTCTGGGACGCAACCCCTTGCTTCAGCTGTTAAAGCTAAGGCTTGCCACTCGGAAGGACATGGGTTTGATTACTAGTCTGGGTATCAATGATTTAGGTTTTACATGGTTTATAGATATCATTCCAGCCGAAAACCGGATTGGTTCCTTCTCAAAATACATGGTTAATTACTTCCCACTAAGATTTCTCTCACATCTAGTGACTTCGACGACGACAAGGCGCAAGGCGCTATCAAACCTAAAGCACACTGCTACTATGATTTTATTACTTTAGGGTTGTTCTTGGCGGCAATTTTTAGGAAACATATTGCGTAGCAGGTGCTGCGCCACTGGTGTGGCTTGCTAATGTAGCGATGTGTATGTGTGTGTGTGCTGGCACTTGTCCACTTCACAGGACGTGGGGTCCGATTACTTGCAGCAAACGTGGTTCGCGGCCCGGTCCACTTGTTTTTACCGACTTCACGTTATGCGTTTTACGAGTTGCTGGAAAAACGCCAGCTGAAGGACGTCAAAGAACATGAAAGAACTACAACCACTGCCGCCAAAATATGACGGGGAAAGGTTCTTTATTTCAAAATAAGAATCATTTTTTTTTTTTTTTTTTTTTTTGCTGTCAGCTAAGAATAGAGATTAGATTGCATGTTTTCATAATTCAGTGTTAAATCATTCAAGGGCTAACATTCATTTTTCACAAATACCTCAGCACCATTCATAATGTAACAAAAATAGAAACGAAAACTTGAATATTTAGGTTAAATTAATTTTCTATCCGGCGCTGACTCATGGTTCAAGTCCCATTTAAGGAATAAATTTTCACCATCAAGCTTAGCCACCCCGCAAAGGTGATGAACGGAGGCTAGTGACCGCCGAGATGCGGTTCATGAGAAAAACAGCTGGCTACACACTACGGGGAAGAAGAACAGATGGAATCGTTAAAGGAACTCCACTCCACTTAAATCAGTTCTCCAAACTGGGAAAAACTACAGAACATCTTGGATAGAAGACGGACCGGACGAAAATTCCTCAAATACGGTTCTAGATGTAGGAAGACCACCAAGAATATGCATTGAGACCATAACAGGCCACCAGGGCTAACACTGGAGGGATAGAAGAAGAAGGACTTAGCCATGAGGGCTGGAGTTGTGGTGGAGCACTGTTCCAAATCGCCAGATTGTGCACAAATGTCCTGGGTTAGATCCCAAACCTGTACACGGAGTGAGGGCATACGACACTACTAATCGTATTTCGTCCATCGGATGGAGACTTTAAGCTTCGCGTTCCCCTTGATATCTTTCGGAAGAGTGAGCCCGAATGGGCCAGAACCGGCTTTCACCCTCTACCTTCTTTCATATCTCAATCACAACCCTCTACCTTTAATAGACTCACCATCACCGTCAAAGAAACTCAAATAACACTTACGAACACCGTCCCACTGGGGAAGCCAACGGAAAGCATCCTAGTTTCATCTCGCCGGGACGTTACCAAGGAAGACTAAACACTCTCATCCTATCCTGGTATGGGAGATTCCATAAACTACGTGGTTCGGCATGAGGTAGAAAGCTACGCTTGGCTACGTGGAAAGTTGGGGGTGGGGGGGAGGAGATTCGAGCCAGGCCACGTAGCTTTAAATTCTAAGTATTTGTTGCATTTAAAATAAGGTAGAGAACACACAACAGCATGTGGATATTTATTTTCGTAATTTAATTATTTTCGTAAGTAATTTAGATATCCTATATACTGGCATTGCCGCGCATGCCTGTGACTTGAAGTTGTAGTATCGAACTGCACGTGAACTAAACAACACTTTGCATTACGATTAAAAACCAATCATACATGCCGTACCCAGACTCAAATTCACTTACAGATATCAAGGCAATGACAGTTGGTATTGTTTTGATGGTCTGAAATAAAGCTGTTTTCATTAGGATCGCCCGCGTGTGGCCACACCATTCGCTGATAAAATAATTCTGATATTGTTGTATCAAGTGAATTTCAGTGTAACTTTAATTATAGTGCTCGCTGAACTGTTATTTCAAGTTCGAGGTGTGGTGTTTTTCCAACGAGTTTTCACTATCCAATAACTTATTGAAAACTTTTAAGCATATAAAAAATCATTCCCTGGTAATGTAGAAAGAAAGGTGACATAATAGCAGCAAAATAATAAAAAACGCAGCTCTTCTTAGTTTTTTACACGCCATGTATAGTTTGCTCTAGTTTATCAGTTACTGAACAGTGATAAATGTGATAAGGAGGTTTTCTGAAACAGCTCAAGAACAAAACGATTCATGATTGTACCTGAGACCTGAGAAAGGGGCTTTTCCCAATAACTGATCATTTCAGGAATGGCTAATGTCAACATTTTATACAGAATATTTATATAAAAGCACACAACTCAAATATAGGCTGAGTTCATTATATATGCAATAATTTTAAAGATAGTCTGTTAAGAGATAACAGTACAAATAGTATTCTGGAATTAATATGGAAAAAAACGACGTGCCACAGAAGGGGCAGCAGTGTCGAGGCAAAAGTCACGTCAGGCTACGTGAGGGAGGAGGGGGGGGGGGGGAGGTCAAGGGAGGCCAAAAATGGAGCCACAGAGTTTATGGACACTCCTTTACCGACTACACTCGGACATGACTGTGGTACTCAGAAGAATTTTCTGTGCTTAGTATAAGAATCAATAGAAAGACAGAAAAGAATAGTAAACAGAGATAATGAGAAAAATAATTTCTTGCCTCCAATAATTTCAAAAAGCGAAAAAACAGAAATTTCATTCAGAACTAAATACAGGCAAAACTTTTTGGGCCTGGACATTAGTGATTTCGATTTAAAAATAATATCAGTCAATTTTATGTTTATTTATAATACAAGTTTTATGAACGTTTAATAGCCAGTAACTTCGTACACACACATTTGATTCCGGACTAATATTAAAATCTCGGAATGGATGATTTCAGTTCTGTTTATAAAGTATGTCATATAATCGGCAGCAAAAATTGTTCTGAAAAAATTTTGTGAAATTCAAATGATTAATATTTTTTTCATATCGACGAGTATAACCGGTTCTTATCAATAATAGTGGGAAACAGCATCAAGTGTATTCCACAGAACTGATTTGAAAGGTTTGGATGCGATTATTTTGAATTTATTTCAGCGGGGTATTTCCGCTGCCGTCTCTCAGGTACTAACAAGAAGCCAGTCAAGATGTCGCAGGTCGACTACAGTTAAAGGCACGAGTGGTCGTAATGACCCGCCTATATCTTAGCCACCTTATCCCACGCAGAAATACTGGACATGCAGTTTACTGTGAAATCCCAACCATGCAAGCTGTGCCAGAGGTGAAGGTCGGGTTAAAGCCCTCCGAAAATCCCAACCAAGAGTGGGATTCGAACCTGGGACTTTTTGATCTATGGTCAGACGCTTAAACCACTGAGACCACGAGAACGCTCATCAGCGCCTGTCAACACGGCGGATTAGTTGGCAGTGGTCCAGAGCACTTTTGTTCTTGGGGATGGGAACTTCACCTAAAGCCAGGCGATTCAGAAATATATGAATGAAACTAAAGTTTGCAGAGATAAGGAAAGTGAACTTGATGGAATAGAAAATCCAGTGAATACTGTTAGTGTAAAAGCTCTTTTAAACCTTAGATTCAACTGACAGTAGTAACTCCTTAGACTGATTACAACTATATGTTTTGAGAAAAACCACATATTGTCCATGTGACGTGAAGAAAGAACATCAAATACAAAATAAAAGTTAAAATTTTTACTTATTCATGCTTCTTGGAAAATGGTATACAGAAAACCAAAACGTTATTTATCAACTTGATGTAACAATGAAATATTTTTCTAAATTCCTAAAATACGAGGACAATATGAGATTCCACATGATTGAAGAAGCAAAATTTTGTTTTGTCAATGTTAAAATAATATTATTAAAGTTTTGTTTTAAAAATTGTGAATTTATAGTACTAATACAAGTTTATTATAGTGCGTGCCATGAACAATGGCGGCCCAGTTTAGCGAGGTTATACACATGTACGTCACCACTCTGCCAGCAGCCAATCGAATTCAGTAACAATCAAGAGCCTGTCGTGGTAACACGAGTGTCGAATGTGCTGTTTTTTTTTTTTGTGAAGTATACGGTTCTAAATCAGTGAGAATTGCAATAATTCCTATTATAAATAATGGAAGTGAAGCAGCAAAAACGTAAGGTTTTGCATAGTCAAAGCAGAGAGCAAATTTTTAATCTATATAAGCATTTTAAGTGCAAAACAGATGCCAGATGGCGGAACTGCGACTTTGCCAGAGCTCAGGAGAGAACTGATGAAGCATGTGATACTAGCCTTAGAAGTGTACAGCGAATAGTTAAACGCGGTAACGTCGCAAATTCTAAGTCATTGAAATTTATCTCTCTCTCTGCGCGACCCGCCATCGTTCGTGGCGCGCACTATAGTGTCTGTGTAGGGCCGTGGCAATGAGAGAGGAAGCAAAGAGTATCATACGGTGCAAGAATAAAAAAAAAAGCAGTATTCGACGTGATTTTCGTTGTGTAAGCTGCGCATGACTTAAGATTGGTAGCTGGCGAGAAAAATGCTGCGTAAATCCAATATAAGTAAGTAAAACTATCACAAGAATAATATATTGTATGGTGTAAAGTATGTTCAATTGGCGGAGATTCCGAAATAACGAAGTTGTAAAACGTAAAAGTAGAATGAGCTTAATTTTTGTTTTGAAAATTATTTGAAGAGAAATATATCTGATAAATAATTATTGGTGAGAGGATAAGTACTGCAGTTGAGACGTATAAAGGTTTATTTCAAGTGATGTCGACGAAGGATTCCAAGATTTGTCTTGGAAATGTAACAAGAGAGAAATTATTCGAGATCTTGTAGTAATCATTGCAATCATCAGAGATCGGCTATATGGAAAGTTGAAGAAGGAAGTTCTTCATTCTTTTGGGTTTATAATGCGAGGTTTAATAAGGTAAAGACTTTAGTCTATTAATTAAATGAGGACCCGTCGTCAAAGATAGTTTAAAGAATTAGAACTGCAGTTATGAAAAGTGTAAGTGATTCTGTATTTCATGATTGGATAGTTTTAATTCATAAATGGTAATGTATACGTCGTCGTATATGTATTATTATTATTTTTTGCTCATGGCTTTACACCTCGTTGACGTCGATGTCATTAGAGGTGGGAAAGGATTGCGGCCAAGGAACAGGAAGGAATTCGGTGATGGCCTTTTAAAAGAACCATCCCAATATTCGCCTTGAATGATTTTGAGAAACCATGGAAAAGCCAAATCGGGATGGCCGGATGGCGATTGAAATCCGCATCTTCCCGAATATGAGGCTATAACTCGTCTCTATGTATATGTACCCGGTCTTTAAAAAATGACCGGTATATTTGAAAAATCAATAAAAACTAAACGGGAAGCCATAGAAATACACCGTTTGTTGCAATATGCTTGGGACAACAGTAAATTTTCAGGCAGACAAAACTTTCGAAATTTTGAACAACAGATGGTGCTGCAGTCTGGAAAAATCTAAAGTACGATATTTTTCACATATCCACCATTTTTTCACAGCAAACGTGCAATCTGTGAACAGCACACACTTACAGCAGAAAGACGACTTACAGAATGGCGAACTCATGGACTGCGTTTACTTCTATATCTTTCAAATCGCCTGCAGCGCCATCTGTTGTTGAAAATTGTAACCAATTTCGAAAGTTTGTCTGCCTGAAAATTTACTGTAGTCCCAAGCATATTGCAACAAACGGTGTATTTCTATCGCTGCCCGTTTAGTTCTTATTGATTTTTCTAATATACCGGTCATTTTTTAAACACCCGGTAGCTAGCATACAAAGCTCCTATTAAGGTAGAAATAGAGAGTGTAGCAATCTCGTAGCTCTCGAGGAATAAAGAGAAACTAAATCTTGAAGAATGTTTTATTCTATATAAGATTTACGGAACGAACTATTCTGTGTGTATTAATACAGCATTCGAAAAATGATACGGGGAGCGAGATCATCGAGAAAGGCAAGGGGGAAAAAAAACTTGGCTTTTCAACTAAGGCGTCTACCTTTTCCCTGCGCATTGTCCTAATTGCTGACAGAATGTACAGAGCTTGAGCGAGATGTTCCATCTCTTGGAGGCGTGTGTTGTTGACCGTCTACTTGGCTGGGTGCCGAGACGGCTGCTGCCTCCTACCCAGTGATCCGCAATCTGCGCGCCTCCATACATCATGCTGGCCGCTGAAGGATGGCCCTCTCGGAAGCGGGCCCGCCCGGTAAGATTGATTGGCGAGCTGCCCGCCCTCCAACCCCCTCTCTAGGCTTTACAGGGATTTGTCCGTAACAAGCTTCTAGGCTCCCATCTCCGACAGTACAGCGGTTAGGGGATTTCTTTCGCTGCAGCTTAGCGTCCTGTCGACGACTTAGGCCATTAAAGGCGATCTATCGTAACAGTTAAGAAAGAGCATCGTACCAACAAAAACTATAAGCCAAGCGGATTTCAGACATGCAGTTTATCCGGGAACTATAATACTCAGGGGATGCAGCCTCCATTCTGCTCTCATAATGGCAGAATTTTCTATCGCGTACCAATAGACTCTGAAGACCACAGCATCCATGTGGGTAATAGAAAATTTCATAAGTTTAACTTTTTTCCTTTTCATTTAATTGGCCTGTTTCACGTAGATAAAGAGTATCATAGTTAGAGTGTGTATTAGTGTTTGTAATGATTATAAATTATTTTTAATGCTGAATATTTTAATAGGAATGAGTACAAGTAGCAAATACTATAATCTGGGCCAATCTCAATCTTTACAAACAGTTTATTGTGTTTTAAGTTACATTCGAAATCTTTAAATGGTTAATATTATTTTTTAAATCGTTACCTTTTAATGTGGAGTGTAACTAGGAACTTTTTGGGTATTACTTAACCATATCAGATTGTTTGCGCTGGTATTGTTTGTTTCCTTAAGCCATGCTGCTCACCGACGACACCTTTGTAGTCTTCTAGAAATGCTGCCGTTCGAACATGTACTGGCGTGCACCGACTGCAGATCGCAGTTACCGAAAAACTGATCACAGTGGAGTTGCATAGTCTAATTGTTCCTTGGTAACTTCGGAGATAAGTCTGGTGTAACGTTTTGTTGTCATACTCAGTGAATGTGGCTTTAAGCTTATTCATTGTTTATATCATTTATGAAACTGCCTTGTCACTGGATTCAGGAAATTAATCAAGTTGAAATATAAACCATCTGGAGATCGTAAAGATCTGGATCTTCGAGGAATACTGCTGCAAATAATTTAACTAGTGTGATTCTGGTTGCGGGTTGCGCAATAATGTGTTATACGAAGTAATTTAATTAATGGTATTAGTTAATATAATATGATGATAATTTATCGCAGTGCTTATTTCGTAGTAAACCAAAGAAATATTTAAGAGCAAAGCTAGGGTAGAAAAAAACGTAGGGAACATGTAGCATCACGTGCTTTGCTGAAAATTCTGTCATTACAAGGGTGATGGCCGCAAAAGAGGAATATTACGTAGTATGAGGGAAACACAATGATAAAACGGAAAAATAAATCAACTACATTCATAAAATATTTCAGACGGATTGACGTTACAGCTCAATTCAAGGAACATATATGTGCAATCATAAATTTATTCATAGTTTAGAAATCATAACTTCGTCATGTAGAGAACATTTTTAAAATTTTGAATCTGCATTTATCAGCACTTTTTTTTAATAAAGACAAACGTAGTAACTGACGTGGTATTCTGTTTGTGGAGCAGTTAAATCGCCAACTCACCTGAAAAGTCAGATATGTTTGGGTTTGACACTTTGTTACCTCTGCAGAAAAGACACTGGGATCTTGAAGAGGGAAGGAGGATTAGCACAGTATAAAAAAAAAAACAATCTACTGACTCGTGCTAAGGGGAGAGAGTCCGTGCACTTGACCGTGTCCGAGATGGACGTATGACCTTACTCTTCATCTCGAGCAGGCCCTTGAGTGAGGTCATGGGTCCTGTCCGGGGTGAACGCCCGCTGAGTGACTTATCTGGACCGTCTCAAAGCTATTAGCATCTACTGAAGGCGCACAGTCAAACGAAAAAGAGGTAGATAGGGCAAAGCAGAAACAAGTGTTTGAAGGCGTAACGCGTGGGAAAACACATCTCAGTGTATGTTGGGTGGTGGAACCTCTTATTACCACATTCTATCGCGTCTCTCTCATGACTTCTGCTTGGAACTCAAATTTCTGGGTTAGTTATTAACGCAAGGGCAGGGGCAATAGAGAGGAATCTCTCCATGAGAATCCTTGTTCGATTCCTTAAACAGGTCATGGCCGGATCCTTTCACGATCCTTGCCCAAATCTTCTCCCGACTCTGATGACACATATGCTGACATGCCGTAAAGCTCTAAAGGAAAAAGTGTCATGTCTTGTTTTCGCGAATCAACCTAACAAGTGAAATAATAACAATTTATGTATGATTTCAGGATATTATTTTTTTTAAATCCTGGAAGATTAGTTGGATAACCGGAGCTTTGATCCTTATGAAGCTCACGATTTTTTATCCTTACCAAAACGTCAGGAGATCAATCTTATTTCCCTTGCCTGCTCAGCCTGCTTTCAGACGGTACAGGAAGTGATATCCTGGGGCCGAGCATGGTGGGTGAGCGAAAAATCTCTTGCCTTGCATTTGGGAGAATCCCCGTGCTGCTATCCAGATTTGGATTTCCCATGGTTTCCCCAAAATCACTCCAGGCGAATGCGGGGATGATTCCTTCAAAAGGACAAGGCCGAATTCCTTCCGGTTCCTTGCCCTCAGTCTTTTCCGCCTCTAATGACATCTTGGCATCTTGAATGCATCAGCGGCTGATATTTACTTGCTGATGACTACTATTCTACTGTCGATTTATGTAAAAGGAATGCGGTAGTCTATCTTTTGTCCAATTCGTCCTTCAAACCGCAATCTTGGAAAGGGTAGCCAGAATAAGAAAGCTATCTTGAACCTGCGTCTCTACGATAAAATGGGTCGATGATGTACTATAGTCTTTAGTTTGCGAGTAGATTTATAGATTTAGAATGCTGCAGGATGTGCTGTAGTGCTAAATGTTTGAAAATTAATGTAAGGTGATTGCAAAAGTTGATGCATTAATTGTAACACCTTAAGAATGTAGTCCAGGGTTTCTCTAAGTGCGGTACGCGAATCCCAAAGGGTTCGCCAATTAAACGTAGGGGGTTTGCTACAAGATTTAATTTATGGCGGCTGACTGGGTATCTCGAGAGTGCAACACGCAACATGGTGAAGTGAGATTGAAAATAAGTAAAACTGCTCCTAAAATCGACTCAACTTGCAACAAGAAAAAGCCCATCCATCAAATTAATTAATATCTTAATGCTTATGGTGACTGTATTACCTATATTTAAACAAAAATCATTATTAATTATTATTATTATTATTTTAAGGAGGCTCGCCATTGTTTGTGAAATTTCTCAGGTGTACGTGGAGCTAAGAGTTTGAGAAACCCTGGTGTAGTCTGAATATAGCAAATCAGAAATATTTGTAAAGGGAAAAACAAATGCATTAAAGTAGTATGAAAGCTGTTACTTCGATTAAGTAGAGAGGAAAGCATAATTTTGCTATGATTGTATGAAAAACATTTCGTTTGGCTATATTAATGTGATAGTAACTGGGTCACCTTTTTTATCTGAAGGAAGTGTTTTCTTGCGACTATGATTTCAGTTACAGATATTAAAATTACAAAGGAATATAAAAATTAAAAAGAGAAAATTCAAAAGCAAGAGCTATAATTACACTTGGTCAGTAAACGCAATAAGACGTAAACAAAAAATATCAAAGAGAAAACATTAGGTAAGTATCTACCAATGAGGAAATAAGAATAAATAAATGCAGATAAAAGCTATTGATGACTAAGTAGACAGAAAAAAGTAATAATACCTTGCCACAAGGACAAAACAATACGTGACTGTAACGACAAGGGATTAAAAATTATTGATCTGAACATGACGGAATATCGTTATGTAAACCAACACTATGTTAATCACATATTACTGCATTTGTGCGGAGAAGTTACTGCATAGAGAGACATTTAAAAGATGAAACAATAAAAATACATCATGAATCTTAAAAATACAACAGGATACCTGTATTTCATCAACATTTCTATTTCTAATGATTTTCAAATGTATTACACAAAACCACTGCATGGACACACTAGATGAAGACATGTAGACTTCAAGAAATTCAGTCACTGTACTTTCCGTAAAAAGATATATTTCTATAAATGGAACTATTTATTTTATTATACAAATTTTTAAAAAAATGCTATCAACATAGGTCTTAGCTTTATGAAGTCTAAGGTTTTCTGAAATGTTTGGTAAAGCATTGTTAACAATAACTACATTGCAATGTTTGAAAGGATACCACTCAACAAATCCTGGTATTTATTTAAACTAGAATATCTCAGTTTCATTAATTGAAACATACGTACAGTCATATTTTTGTAAAAAAAATAGTCACACATGAGAGACACCCCAACGGATAACAAATGGCAAAATGTCACATTCCCAGGCTCCGGTGAGTATCATTAGTAACATTTACTCCAAAATATTTACCGGGTTGGTTTCCCCTCACCTCTATCGTATTTAAAGGGTTTTTATGTGTTATTTCAAGCGTCAATGTGATGAAAAGTGTGTTATTCTATCGTACTGTTTTTGTTATGCTAAGAGTTTAGGGGTTTAAAGAAAGACATTGCTCACATTGTTCACATTGATTCCTAATTTGGTGATTAGGAATGTGCACCATCACCTTGCTCACCAAATCGCGAATAATGAAATTTTCTGTCACCACCGATTCCAGCTAGCTCACCCTGTCATTTTGGCGGTGGTCACAAGATATGTTATACGTAATGTTTAAAAAGATGGGCAGTAATTTCTTCACCGGGTAATTGTATAAAAAGTGAAGATAACTATTTTAAAAAAATAATTCTGAGTTATTAACGTCATCTGCATCTATCATTTCTTGTTGTTCGAAAATAAATTGAAGCGTCTCCAAATTTTTGTTTAAGCCAGTTTAACTCGCATGTGGCGATGTTCACCTGGATAACATCAACAAATCCAAGCGTTTGACCCTCAGAAAAAAATGGAATTTTGCGCCGTCAAAACATAAGATGACACGAGTGAAATTGAAATCGAATTTTGATACTTTTTTAGTTATCTTATTCTATTCATAACCTACTCCCATTCCTCTCATTCCGCTATTGAATTTGCGCCAACTAGAAAATTCTAATTGCTAGATAAATCGCAACGAATATCGTAAAACTTGAATACAACTCAGAAATTGATTTAGCGCTGCTAACAGCGTTCAGTTTGTGACGGTGGTGTCACTACTTTTGTCCTACGTTAACAACTTTAAGTTCAACTAAACTATTTTCAGCCCATTAATAGCAGTTCAGTCAGCTGGCGTAATATCAAGGGACGTTATATCAAGCTTCTTGTGCTTTTTTGGCTGTTCATTTAATTCTCAACACTTGTAATTATTATTTTATTTATTTATTTTTGCACTGGTCTGGGGGGTCCGTTGATTAAGGTGTGGGACTGCGGAAGTGAAGTTCCCGGTTTGAATCCCGATCTCGTCTAGGATTGTTACGGGCGTTAGAACTGACTTTTACCCATAAAAATATTTGAATTTTTCATGAGATGTACTCTAGGACGCTCGGTGGTTCGGATTCCACGTAGAGCTGTAGGACCCTTTTGCCCGGTAGGATTACTGGGTTATGACAGCAATGACTAAGGCGCATGCGTGGCAACTCGAAACTCTAGTCACGCGGCGGCCGAACAATCTTTTGGGATATACCGGCGAGCATTGCCATACGCCATCATCATAACCAGTAATTTTCTGCATCATTTCAAAATATTTCAAGTTTATTTTAATAAGCATCTGGCCTTAGTAGATTATTGTGTTAGAATTTTACAGTGCTATATTGTTTCGTACGCCGATATACCCACTGTCGCGGCAACGCTCGATTGTTTTCTTAAGATTGCCGCGGAGTATTCAATGAGTGGAGCGCAGGGAAGTTTTAAATAACAGTTTTCATCGTGTAGACAGTATTCAGTGTGGTAGGAAGGAATATTCGCTTTATCATCATGTAATCATCAAACCAAGGACTGAACAACTAACCAGCAGTTTATTTTTAATAGATAACATTTTGTAGTAAGGAGTTCAGATAGTAAAAGAAAATTGGAATGGCATTATTGACCGGTATATCCTAGAAGGATTTAGCCGGCGAGTGACAGAGCTTTCAATGCGCCGCGCATGATGTCTCTTGTTCTGACGACCCTAACCTCACGTGGTAATCGTACCGGGTATTGGGGACCTACAGCCATATAATATCGCTGCCTAGAGCTTAAGGTGGAATCGAGACAACGGAGTGGTTTTGGCGTACCTCTCACACTCAAAACAAACTGTGACAGAGATCATGGTCGAGTTAAGGGTCCTTGAAAATCCCAACGGAGAAAGGTGATCGAAGCGGTGACCTTTAGTACTCCAGTCAGACGCCTTAACCGCTGAGCTATCAGGTCGCTCAGGCGTCATTATTTGGTAAAGCAGGATCCCATGATTTAATCAAACAAATTGAAGGATTTCAAGAAATACAGAGAATTATTAAGTAAATGTTAAGTAATTACTCTAACTGATTACTTATAAATTGCCCTTTGGGTTTAATTAGAACCTGATAATAATAGGGCCATGGCTGCAAAATTTCACTGTGTTAAGTACATCAGTGACAATAAGTGAAGGTATTTTACGAAAACCCTTACTTACTATATTTTACGGAAACCCTTAATTATTAATCGTTTAATTTTTTCAAACAAACAATAGATTATAGAAAGTGTTGTCAGAATTAGTAAACAATAATTAGATTTTTAGGTTAGTTTTTTGATCAAAGAAGTTGGAGCTCCATCATTTCTGGAAGGTTTCTTACAAAAATATTTTATTTATAAAACATACACTGTTGATATAATACCACTTTCCACAATATTATGGGAATTTTCACTATCATGAAGTGGTCTCAGAATAATAAATGCGCTGGAAATGTGTATCAGGAACATTGTAACTGTTTTTTGGGGCCATTTTTTCTTATTTTAAGAATAAGAACAGTGATCATCCAGAAATTTCAGAACCATCCATACCATAAATACCATTACTGATTATTTCACCTTGCATAAATTTACAGAACAGTGCAGGAAACTTTTGTTTGTTTATAACAATGATCAGCAAATATTCCTGAAATTTCGTGTTCAATATATTGCGGATACAAGCCATCTGTGACCAATGCAGTTAATTTTTCAGATCGACGAAGTATTTTCCTGATTTACATTCTACAGATGATCTGTCATAAATCCATCTCACTGTACAGAGGAGATTATCTCTGCACGAAATAAAAACTTTATTGCGTCCTGTATCTTCATTTATTTTCAGATTACCTCTGCGCCACCGGGTCTTCCCTTGTAATTGAACGTCGGGGTTCGTCGAGTTGATTGAGAAAAGAAACTCTTTCATACTCGCGACTGTCTTTTGGAAGCCCACTCTGACTGACCGAGGCTTAATCAACTGTTTCGCTGCCACCGAGCGTGGTGGTGTAACGGTTAGCGTTCTGGCCTCGAATTCGGGAGGACGCGGGTTCGAATCCCCGTCTGGGCACCCAGATTTGGGTTTTCCATTGTTTCCCAAATCACTCCAGGCAATTGCCGGGATGCTTCCTTCAAAAATCTCTGGCCGAATTAATTCCCATTCCTTGCCCCCCATCCTTTCCCGTCTCTAAAGACCTCGCTATTAAGAGACGTTAATCAGTAAAAAAAAAAAATGTTTCGCTGTTGTTCCAGCACATTTACTGGTCGCAACTGTCCACTGACCTCTCTATCTATACCGGCGCGGCGTCACTGTTTATCCATGCTTGACTGACTGTCTATTGGTGAGTCAAAGTACGCCTAAGTTTCGTGTACGTAATCGGCCCATGCAGTACTCCGTCTTTACTCAACTCTGTAGTACAGCTTCTATACAATTACTTGCCTTCACTAATCACTGATCACTTCATGACGGCCTACCAGGATCTCACTGATCACTCTCTGTGACGCGCTGGGCTGCACAGAATTTAAATGCATACACGACACTGTCTCCCGGCTATTTTACAAACGTGTAGCAAATCTAATCGCCATTTGCATATCATCATCCTCAACAGCTTCCAACACCGGCCGGGTATGTTTTGTACAAAATCCTCTCCATTTTCTTCTTTCTTCCCACCACCTCTCTACCACCACTTTGGTCCAGTCCTCTCCTCTCTTCAGTACACACTCCTCCAATCTGTTAGCAACCCATCCCTTTGGATTCCCTCTCTGTCGTTTAGCATGCATCTTTATTTTGTGGATATTTCCTGTGATTCTCTGCTTCGCCATTCTCTTTACATACCCCTACCATCTTAGTCTGGCCTTCTCTGCCATTTCCTGTATTGGTTTCTCTTTTTTGGTGTATATCAGCAACAAAAAAGTAGCAACGCTGGAATTTGGATACTTCTCGTGTCACGTTACACCTTGACTGAAGCGTTCGGAATAACTGCTTCGACCTCTTCATATACAAAGTGGGTGTTAATTTTTCTCAGTATTCAGGTTTGAAATTCATTGGTATCCATCAGTTACGTTAATCAATTAATTCGCACCATTTAATTTGTTTTACATCTGAATTTTAAATTTAAAGGGTACTTAATACTATTTTCAGAGCTTTATTTGATGAGTTGTTAGCAATTATTATTGTTTTAAGCAATGTTTGTGCAATCTTTACATATGTCGTTAAGGAAAACTGTTACATCACAGGAGTCATCTGTAGACATCAAAGTTGCACCAGATCGAGGAATTTAAGAAAAGGCTTGATTAAGAGTCACGGCAGTATGACTGCGCATTTCGTCACCACAGAGTTCCTGTGGCGCTCCAGGTCTAATGAGAACTAGCGCACCGAAATCTTTCCTGAAAGTGAACATCAACTTGCATTGGTAACTGAATTCGTTCGTTGTTTAAACTGGGCAATAAGTGGCGAGCAAAAGAGGAGTTAGGCCAAGCATAGTTCTGTGTCATAACATCTTTTAGAAATTTAACTGGGGATCAGAATATTGTCTGAAACCCAGTGGTTAACTTCAGTGTCTGAAGGTGTGGCGACTTTTAATGTTTAGGAGAGGGTGTGAGGTACACAACCTCAACACTTGTTTTAATATTATAAAATTATTTTCTATTAAGTAATTATGATTTTGGATATTAACTTTGGGTTTCTAAGTTCTAAGATTACAGAACTTCAAGTCAGAGGTTTAGAAGATCTCTGGTGAGAGAAAAAGTTGAAGAAAAGAAATAAGAGGAGGCTTGGCTGGAAAAGCTTAATGAAGGAACTAGCCGCAAAGTCCTGACGAGAATTAACTTTGAAAATATAAGCTCGAGGGCAGAAGAAGAGTATGATAGTAAAATTAGTGAATTGTAAAAGATGTATTTGGTAATTAACTTTCGTTTGTAAAAGGAAGATGAAAAGATAAGTGGATGTTCTTTGTTTCTTACTGAATTTGTAAAAAAAGAAATTGAATTGATACTTAAAGGATATCTGATATGATTTTAATATTAATTTGATTTCAACGGTGGTACAAAAAAAAGTGACGGATATAGAGGACTAAATAAAAATCCTGTTGAACTGATCTGTCATTGGAAATATAAGGAATATTAGTGTAATTAATTTCTAAAGGTAAAAATAAGAGGTAAAGATAAGGTTGTAAAGAATATACAACACAAAAATCCGTTGCAAGGGCCAGTCTAAGTTCACCAGTACTTAGATTCAATTTAGCAGAATTTAATTTCAATTTTAAGCAACCAGAAAGAAAGGTTCATATGGAGAAAATTAGTGAAAATTGAGCGACAGCGTGATATTTAATATCGATATTAAAATGGTTTCTGACCGCTGAAGGAAACATTATTAGTTATTTAGAGAAGTGATAGTAGTCAGGTACGTTAAACTCTGTGTGAAATATAGCTGCAGGGAGTTAGATTAAATTGTTAATGACGAGTAGGAGTGTTGTGCCGCTTGTACGCAACTAGTAAAGGAGACATATTTAGGGTTTTCAGCTATGTGAATGTAGTTAGAGAACGTTTCCGAAGAATTTACTGAATGGCCAGAAAATATTTTAAACCGAACGGTTGAGTCAACAACTGATTAGAATAATTTTAAATTTAATTAACATAGCGTGCAGTGCGATCGTCTGATGAAGTTGATTCAAATTAAATATCTGTCGGTGCGCCTGTTTGAAAAAAAAAAGGTCAGTTTTGAATACAAGAATTTAATACTATTATGAAAATTTATTTGGGGATTATCTCAGTAGTTCTAAAAACCCTCTTTCTGGATTTTTTCTTTAGTTGTAGGAGAGTTACCTGAAATCTCTATTGAATGTAACCACTTGCTACTCCTTAAGCTATATCAAGATCTTTTAGCCAATAAAGGCAACATACATTGTAATAAAGGGAAGAGTGTTACAGGTCGTAAGATATCTCAACGATAAAATGACTTTTATACCCACATATCGATTATTCCAATCCCTAGTCGTAGCGCTTAAAAAAGGTTTACTACAGTATATTATAGCAGATGACGTATTCAGTCCCTCACCAGGAAGCACAAAAGTGCAAATGTTGTAGATCATCGGTGGGCAATGTGCTTGGTGTTACTCACTACAGCGCTTTGAGTAGCGCTTGTCAGTAATGTGTAACGACGAAAGACGTTGTTTTCGTGAAGAATCCCTGTCGATGCACTGTAGTTCTTTGCCTCTTTCACCACCCTATCATAAAGGGTTTTACAATTCTCCTCAAACTGCACAAAAACTTGTGATACTTGGTGCACTTCTCACTGTTGCTGAATATTTATCCTGTATCTGTTGGAATGGGCTACTGGCTTTACCCTCTTTGGGTCAAGCGATGGTGATAGCCGTTTCCTGCGGGCCTAATTAAAGGTGGAACTGTTTCGATCCCACATATTTTATTATTATTTTTTCTAATGGCTTTCGGCATCTTAGGCCACACAGCCAGCCTGATGAATTTTTCCAGATAATTAGACACACCACAGGACGGACATGATATTCACAGACACAACAGTTAAACACCCATGTCCGCGGCCGGACTCGAACCGGCGACCTTCGGCACGCGGAGCTAACACGCTAGCCCCTACGCTACCGAGGCCGGCATCCCACATATTTATTGTAAATGTGGATGTCATCTTCTTCGTTGTCTTTTTGTCGTTACTGGTGGATAATTCCTGTGATATATGTACACTTAATTTGCTACCGCTGCGAGAGTCTGCACGTGGCTGTTCTGGTTTGCCCCCGGAGAAAGTAGCGAAGTGCATCCTTTTTTTTTTTTTTAAAAAAAAAAACAAGGGTCTAGCAGGGTTTCTGAACAATCTCCATTTTCACGCCGGATCATCTTGTGTACGTTGGTAGACGTAAAATCTGAATCCATTATGAAGTCAGATATGGCAGGCTGGGTCGACATATGTGCTGTTGCTGCTCTGAAATGTTGATTGAGCACCTCTACCGGAGGCTAAAAGAGCTCCCACTTACAAGTTGCTAGTCTCGCCAAGCACTCAAGTGAAAGAGACAATTTCGCAATAACTGCATACAAAAAAAAGCAATAACTGTAGCTGGTGCGGTGCTAGTTTGATGGTCTGGGGACAGTTCTGATAGTCGTTATTAAAGGTAACGCGTGAATAATAGATACGGATACTAAGCATTGTACAAACGGGTTGTTTGAAGAATTTCCCTAATGCAAATCCACGTTTGTAGGCGGTGCCGCCGTCTTTATGACGCAGTACCTCATTCGTCTTAGGAGTGCAAGGTGATCTTTAAAAATTTATTCTTAGGTAAATTTCAAAGCAGTTCTAAAGCAGGTTTCAGCAGACTGTATTTCAGCAAGTAATCAAGTCTTGCTAAGCGCTATGTTGAGTGGTTTTTATTATGAAATAGTATGGAATTCAGAAATATTCACACAAAATTACTTACTGCACGAAACTTAACGTTCTTCATTCTTCCGAGACAACTTTTCCCAAAGGATGTGCTGAATTAAACAAACGTATGGTCCCAGAATAAGTGACCTTCTTTCTGTATATGAATCTGATTCAACCACCACACCGCTCAGTTGTATGTTTGAATCCGTTTGAAGAAAAAATAATTTACTGCATTAAATTTACCATATGCTATGATCTCTTTTCGATTTAAAAGCACATAAATTTCAATTAATATTTAATTTACTGTGCAATATTACACGGCAATGTTTTGTTTATAATATAGTAGCAGAAAATCACAGGAGCTGTGCTGTTTCAGAAATAAACGATACAGTTGACCATCGATTATGGGAATACTGATCAAGCATAACATCGGTTAACCGAAATCATTCCAGTCGGCAAAATCAAATTTGCATGCATTCGTTAAGGGATGCTGTATCAGCGGCTAAAAACGATCGTCTACTATGAAGCAGAAGAAAATTTTGCACTTCTTTTCCTAAACTACAGCATAGGGCAACTTTCATTACCATTCTGAACTTGCCAAACAATGTTAGTGCTGTAATTTTTCTGCTATCCTATTTGTTAGACATGTGCTACATAATACAGTACAAAATACAGAATATATACTGCATACAGTCTTGTGTCTAATACCTATCATTGGTTTTTGGCTTCATATTCCTCCTACGACACTGGTTCAAATTTGTTGTTAATGATCTGTTATCCGAAAAATCAGTTCTCCGAACGCCCTCCCCCCCCCCCAACCCCTGCGCCCCCTTCCCCCTTCCCCCTCACCCCTTCACCACCCCTCATCCCTTCCTTCATCCCTCCCTCCCGGTCCCCACTACCCTCTCCCTCCTCCGTCCCCAATTGTTTCGGATAATCGATTCTCTACTGTAAGTATAATACCAAGGACTAAAAATAATAAAACAAAAATTCTATAAGGCTTACTAACTACATTACATTAAAAATGAAAATCAGCATTGAAAAAAGTGGAGGAAAGTAACCAAACCAGGACCCTGGTTCCTAAGACGAGGCCGCACTTTATTTCGCTTGGATGGTTTTGCGTTGAAGAAGCAAATATTTGAACATGTGGATATCGAAAGAAATTACGTGTTTTGAAGTTTTGCTGGGCTGAGCAGAGACAAATATCTCACTAGATACGCTATTAGTGCTTTAAGTAAGAGTGAAAGATTTAGCTGAGGTGCAATAAACATCGTTTTTATAGTGTTTCAAATGGAGAAAGAAACAATCTGTTCACTGCAGTGTCCTTGGTAAACAGTATTCTGCATCACTGTGTCATTTGTTAAGTTTGACATCTCCCCAACATTATTATTCAATACCTGAATCTGCCCAATAAAATACGTCCTAAGTAGAAACCCCATAAATTCTTATTAATATTTCGTCAATTTGTTAAAGTGACTTTAAACACTGATTCAGATGGCCAAAACAAATAGAAACCATGGTGAGAAAAGTGGTGACTTTTATCGTTAGTGAAAGAACTTACTAGCGAAGAAACTTACCACTATTTTCTTAGATGGTAAATTATCGTATATTACGAATATCTAATAACCTAAATTGTTTATACCACGTGGTAAAATATTAAAATGAAATAATAAACCCTTTATGTTCTTTTTAATTTTAATGAACTTTTTGGCAGTTTGTGTACATTGTTAACACGGGTTCGACTTTGTGTAGTTTTTTAACAGAGACTGTTTGCAACTTTTTGCTAAAATATGAATTGGAAAACTATAATTTTATAAATAATTCCATGAATTTTATTTTATTTTATTCCCCAGACGCGTTTGGCTCTTGTGGCGTAGGGCAACATCATTAGAGATATAGAGCTAATCCTCACATGCCGGTCTGGAAAGTGTATGAAGTGCTGTTCTAGATCGGCATGTGAGGATTAGCATTATATCTACACTGATGATGCCCTACACCACAATGGAGAAACGCGTCTGGGGAATAAAATGAAATAAAATTCTGCAAAACAGTTGTTTTTGACGAAATCTTTCTTATATATAAAAATCAATGTTTGTGGGTTTGTGGGTTTGTTCGTCTTCTATGCATTCCTATACCATTTATCAGATTGAAATGAAACTTTGGAGAGTTTTCGAGTGTGCGTCTGCGAAGGTTCCTGTGAAAAAAAAATTTCCAAAAAGTCACCCCCTATTCCCCATAACACCCCATAATTTAGGCAAAACCACATTTTTTATCCGATTTAGATAGGAATTTGTACACTTATACTTTAATACAAACATAAAAAATACTGCCTACATACGGTTTCCGAATATTAATCCCCTCGCCCCCTTTCCACCCCCATAATTTTTTCACCCCTTAAAATACTGCCTACATACGGTTTCCGAATATTAATCCCCTCGCCCCCTTTCCACCCCCATAATTTTTTCACCCCTTAAAATACTGCCTACATACGGTTTCCGAATATTAATCCCCTCGCCCCCTTTCCACCCCCATAATTTTTTCACCCCATAATTTAGGCAATACCACATTTTTTATCCGATTTAGATAGGAATTTGTACACTTATACTTTAAAACAAACATAAAAATACTGCCTACATACGGTTTCCGAATATTAATCCCCTCGCCCCCTTTCCACGCCCATAATTTGTTCACCCCATAATTTAGGCAATACCACATTTTTTATCCGATTTGGATAGGAATATGTACACTTATACTTTAAAACAAACAGAAAAATACTGCCTACATACGGTTTCCGAATATTAATCCCCTCTCCCCATTTCCAACCCCATTACGTTTTTACCCAATAATTTAGGCAAATCACATTTTTTATCTGATTTAGATAATAATTTGTACACTTATACTTTAAAACAAACAGAAAAATACTGCCTACGTATGGTTTCCGAATATTCATCCCCTCTCCCCCTTTCCAACCCCATTACGTTTTTACCCCATAATTTAGGTAAACCACGCTTTTTATCCGATTTAGATAAGAATTTGTACACTTATACTTGGAAACAAACAGAAAAATACTGCTCCATGTTTTCCAAAGCGCTTCCCCTCTCACCCTTTCCAACTGAAAATGAATGAAACAGCAGTTTAAAATTTATATGTAAATATTTTTTGATTTAATCTATGTGCCTACTGAAGTCCAGCAATAGTGAAGCATTGCCGGGTAAGCTAGTTATTTATAAAATGATTGTTCAACACCTGCGGAAATATGGCCTATTACCAGATGAATATGGAAAACTATAATCGAATATTTACTAACTTCTGCCATGCAGGCTATTTGAAAACATACCAAAGAAGGTATCCCATTAAAATTGAAGCAAACTTAACTGAAATGATAGACAAGACAGGTAAAAAGAAAACGGGGATCTGAATTTGTGTTTCTTTGCTCTATTATTGTAGTTTGTGTATGCCCTCCTGAGCCAGCTACTTGTGGCACGCGTGTAGGTGTCGGGTGGTCGGGTGGCTGGTGATGTACTCGCGTTTCGCCGGAGGCGGGCTGGCGCAGTGATTAATCGTGTCCCCGGCACCGGGCCTCGCTCCCGGCGACCATTCGTCATACTGCGCCGTCGCGTGGGAAATGAGCTGCCTGCCCTGCAAGAGCAGCGCGGGGTATTTTTACCACCGGCTATCTCCGCTCACCAGTTTCGCTTAAACCGACACCGTCACCGCTGAGTTTGCACAAAATGTTATAATGATGTAACTTTTTACTACTATTAGCCTGCCCCGCTCACGAAATGAATTTGATGGTTTTTTTATTCCTAATTGGCAAATCATTGCTTTCTTCTGTATCATATAGAAGGCTCACTCACTTACTCATCTTGATAGCTATTGTCTGGAGAACGATGACGTCAAGCTTGGCCTTCGCTCGCATATTAACAGCGACCAGACATATTATAAATTCCAGGTTATGTGCATATTTTAATACCTAAGACAACTGCAATGAAATTAACTTCCAGAATACGTTCATTAAGTTTGCTTTTCATAACATTTCATTAAAAAAAATATGGTAAAACTTTGCGGCTGAAGAAATGTGTAACTGTTTTACAGTAAAATGTCGCTGATGAAAGCAACATAAAAAACTTAGATTACTAATCGTTTCTGCTGTAACAACCAATGTCATTCAGGCCAACTGCTTATTCTACTGACCACTTTCGTTAATGGTTTTTGTTCGTGTACGTGAATTATGTTCGAACTCACTGTACATGAGTTATTAGGTTATTTAAAGTGGACATCAGAATTTAGATATGGAAATTCATTTCTTCTGAGTTCCTTAGCTATTTAATAATTTGTATTAAGTTCTCTCGCCGCTATGGACACGATTACCAAAGATTACATTACGAATGTTTTGTCAGCCTCAGTCAGAAACAACGTGAAGCTTTCAAAGCGATTACACACTCCCTTTCAACTAAACAGAATTTTTTCACATTTTTCAGAGTGAACCTTTAGGGACAAATACGAGACAGGATTGTATTTCAGGCAGTGCGAATCAGGCAACCACAACCTTTGAAACAATTATACGATAGCGCCATCTTCTCTGTCCGCATTTAATCGTCTATTAATACTTTAAGTTTATCAAGCTCAATTTATTTATATTTTGTACAGTAAAATCTTAAGGTATAGCACAGGTCAAGTTCGTATTTGGCCACATCCGGTCAATCTGTGATAACCTTTGACTCTAAAAACTGAAATTAGTCTACACCTGTGACGATACGCAATACACAGTCATGGGCTTACACCAGTAAAATATATTTTTTCTAAAGGTGTTTTTTGTGACTTCATTATCTAAACCACTTGCACAACACAACTGATTTTATTTTCAGTGATTGGAGCGTAATTGATATGCGTATTACCGAAAAAATTCTCGTGAAGAAACTTAACCAAAATAGATAAATGAAGAATCATTTTAAATATTAAGTTCTATGCTTTGGTAACATTTTTAATTAAGGAATGAATTTTTTGAAATTCAACCCGTCAAGGGCAACATTATGAACAATCTTTTTTTTTTTTTTTTTTTTTGGCTTTAGCCTTAGGCTAATTTAGCCAGTTACATGGAGTAATGGTGCTCTTTTATTTATATTATGCCTTTAGTTTTAGCCACGTACATGTAGATTAAGCTAATCGCTTTCTTATTGGGCGCGGCGAGGGTTATGATCACATCTGCGATGTTTTCTATGTGAAGAGCGTCTTTTAATAAGGTTCTTCTATATTCGCGGTGGCGCCTACATCTTAGAAGGAAGTGGTAGATATCCTCCACTTCGTCGCAGGATTCGCAGTTCGGAGAATCCGAGACCTTCATTAGAAATTTTTTATCATTAAGCCAGGTGTGCCCCGTTCTTAATCTACTAATCAGCGTGATTGCCTTTCTATGGAGATCCACTTCCTGGAACCATGGTTTCATCGTAACTTTGCTGGCGATGGCGCGGTACCATAGCCCTTTCCCTTGGGCCTTTTCGTTCCATTTTCTTTCCCATGCGTTGAGAGCTCTTGCTGAGGCGATCGTTCTGAAATCGGTATAAGGCACTGGTATGTTCTCAGTATCGGGAACCTGGAGATGTCGTCGAGCTATTTTGTCCGCTAGCTCGTTCCCTGTCACACCCACGTGACCGGGATCCATTGTAGGCACACTTCTATGCCTCTGTGTATGGCTTTCCAGAGTTCTCTGCCAACTTCATATGTCAGGTAGTTTCTGCACTGGCCTTTAGGAATGCCTATGATAGCCTGTAAGGCACTTTGTGAATCCGAACATATCACTGCTTTTGTCTGTACTGACCGTTGTATATATTGTATGGCCCTCAGGATTGCGTACATCTCGGATGAGAAGATTGTGAATTCTGCCGGCAATCTACAAGCTTCATAAACGCCACAGTCCTGCATCGACCCAAGCGGCCGCGCTGGTGGATTGCATTACCCTTGATCCATCGGTAAATACTTTCCGCCATTCCTTCCATCGTGTGTTCAAGGTTTCTAATGCCCATTGCTTCAATTCTAACTGAAGGGTGTTTTTTTTGTCTACCGAGCCCTTGATCAAGGACAGGTGGATTCGCGACGAGATCTCCACACTTTGCCACGTATCTTCTTCGCTGAACATCTCGTTGATCTCTTGTCTGTGTATATTCCACAGGGCCGTTGTCTGAAAATACTGTATCAGGCTGGGTTTTTTCTGTTGTTGACGTGATTTGGCTGAACTTTCATGGGCAAGGAGCTGCACCTTCCTCTGTAGGGGATGTGACTTCATGGACCACACCTTTAGCCAGAAGTTCAACCCCAATTTACTTCTTCTTGTACTCAACGGTGGAATGGCTAATTCTGCCTCCATCACGGCGATGGGGGGTGGATTTCACAAAGCCTCCGATTACTCGCAGAGCTGCTGATTGAATGCAGTCCAATTTTGTTAGAAGAGACTTGGCGGCAGTTTGATACAGGAACCCCCCGTATTCCATTCGGCTCCTCAGTAGAGAGCAGAATACATGCCGGAGTAGTCGAGGGTCCGCACCCCAGGTCGGGGCGGCGAGGGCTTTGAAACAGTTCAGGCGTTGCATACATGATTGCTGCAGTTCCATGATATGCTTTCTCCATGTTAATTTTGAATCTAACCACATTCCCAGGAATTTGATCTCTTTAACTAACTCCAGTGTGTGTCCATTTAGTGTAATTGCACAGTCTTTTCCTTGTAGCTGTCTTTGCGTAACACACAAATTTTGCTTTTTTCTATTGATATTTCTAGCCCTTTGTCCAGCAATCTCTTTTGTATCAGGTTCAATTGCTCCTCTAGTATTCTGCGGGCCGTTTCTATGTCCGAGTGAGATATATATACAACAAAATCATCCGCATATTGGAGGAAGGATACTAGGCCCTTTAGGATGTTACATAGGTCTGCCATGTAGATATTGAATAGTAAGGGGCTCATTGGATCGCCCTGTGGTAAACCTTGGAAGACTAGCCGACTGATTCTGTCTCCCTCCGCTGTAAACACTGAATTCACTCTTCGGGCGAGGTATCGGCCACACCATGAGCATAGCTTGCTAGGTATGCCCATCTTTTTCATAATGCCCACAAGTATATCTATCTGCACATTGTTATAAGCATCCTTAATATCCAGGAAGGCAGCCACTAAATAGTTTCTTCTTGTGAATGACAGCTGAATATCTGTCACCAGCGTGCTGATATTGTCTAAGGTGCTGAAGCGTTTTCGAAAGCCCATAGTTCTGGTATCAAGTAACCTATGATGCTCCAGGTGCCACTCGATCCTGTTTTTGATCATTGCACTCATCAGTTTTGTCGGGAACGGCAGGAGAGAAATGGGGCGATATGACGAGATGATGTTCTTCTTCCTGTGGGGTTTACACACGGGAATAACGATTACCTCCCGCCACTGGTCAGGAACATAGGAGAGGTCAATCATAGTATTGTAGAGATCCAGCATGGCTTCCTTCGCTTTAAGAGGAAGTTTGTCGATCATTGTGTAGGTAATGGCGTCCATCCCCGGAGTAGTATCTTTCTTCCGTAGGGCGTGCAATAGTTCTGATAGGTGAAAACAGGGTTCCGTCGATCCTGTTGGGACGTCGTCTACTTCCCTACTC
The DNA here is from genome assembly GCA_031002005.1 of Vandiemenella viatica. NCBI lineage: Eukaryota > Metazoa > Arthropoda > Insecta > Orthoptera > Morabidae > Vandiemenella > Vandiemenella viatica. The sequence continues at coordinate 188,964,563 of JARYHS010008074.1, read as the reverse complement.
TTGTGATATTCCTCCTGTTTTGGTACATATGGAGGAGTGAACGAGGCTAGGAACTCCTCTGCTGCTTGTCTGTCTGACGATATCCAACTGGTAGCTGGCCTCTCACCCTTGAACCACTTCAGTTTCCGCCAAGTCTCTTGGGTCGTCACACCATATTTTAAATTGGAGCAAAAACTCTTCCAGCCTTCTCGTTTGGCCTTTCTAATGGTATCTCGTGCTTCAGCCGTTCTTTCTTGAGTTCTACCAAGTTCTCCTGAGTGGCGGCGTGCAAATATATTCTGGTAGCCAAGCGCCGCCTGGCGACAGCTCGTGAGCAGTCACTGTTCCACCAAGGTTTTCTAGTGAGCTCTCTTCTAGTGTGAGTTTTAACCTCTGGTATCGCCTCTTCTGCAGCAGCCTCCACTATTCTTTGAAATTCGTTGTACCGACATTGGATATCGTCGGTTGCACCTTCCCACTGCTCCAACAGCGTGCTGATCTTTCCTTCGTAGCGAGCCCAGTTAGCCCTGTTACACAACCACCGTCTGCTTGAGTGCCGGCGGACAGATGGGAGATTCCAATCTAATGATAATTTGAGGACGCAGTGATCACTTCCGATAGTCTCTGGTAGCAGATCCCATTTCGCTCTATGCATTAGGTTCATCGATATGAGAGTAATATCTGGAGAAGAGTTTCTCTGACTAGGAGCACCAAGTCTAGTTCCATGTTTGTTGTTAAGAACGGCAAATGAAGAGGCTGATATGGCATGGGCGAGCTCGATTCCCTGCGTGTCTACATAACTATCTTGCCATAACGAATGGTGAGCGTTGAAGTCGCCTCCAACCACACTATTTGCCGGCAGCTGATGGAATACAGCCGACCAATCTTCTTCCTTAGGTTGACTTGAGGTGGTTTATATATGACGGTGGCCGCTTTGATAGGTCCATCGTAAGAGAGCTCGACAGAGAGCATTTCTACGTTGGCAATTGGTGCCGCTAATCTGCGCACGGAGCAATTAATGTGGCTTCCCACCAAGATGGCAAACTCCCCCGTGCCCATCATCTCTGTCTTTCCGAAACACACTAAAATTCTTGATGTTTATGTTCGACGAGCTGCGCAGCCATGTTTCCGATATAAGGACTAGGTCGGCCTTATGTTCTGTTATGGTTCTTTGAAATTCGTCCCATTTTGGTAATAGGCTACGTGCGTTCCACTGTAACACTGTCAATTTAGTCCTTCTAGCCATTTTTAATTAACAGATTTGCAGCCTCCGATGTGGTTCCACTTGGCCCCATTTCTTTAATTTCTTGAAGCACTTGTCGACACGCTTCGTCCTGAATTTTCTTTACTGTGGTGGCTGCCAGCTTGCCTTTCATCTGTTGTGCCAGCAGTTTGACCACTATTTTGACTATTATATTAACCATGTCTTCTCCTGCCTCTCTACTAGTTTGTTCTTTGCTGGTTACTTCTTCGGTTTGGGTCGCTATAGATTCCTTGGGAGTACTGACGGTACTTTGGCAGTGCTCCCTGATTTGCTTCATTCCCTGTGGCATCGTCACCGCGCTGTACCTTTTACTCTGTATAGGTGGGAATTCCGCTGCCTTGTATTGGTAACTTTGTTGTATACTCCTCTTGTTTTCCGTCGCCATTTTTGCTTTGTCCTCTTCTTGTCGCTTCCGTTCGGGGCATTTCCTATCGTTCGCTTTGTGGTCACCTCCACAGTTTACGCATTTTTGGACCTCATTTGAGCAGCTGGATATGTTGTGTTCTTCACCACACTTCATACATCTTTCTTTTCCTTTACAGAATTTGGCCGTATGACCAAATCTATAGCATTTGAAGCACTGCGTTACTGGAAATATGTAGGGAGCCACCTTGAATCTCAGGTAGAAAATCTCGATTTCCTCTGGCAGGAATTGGCTATCAAAAGTTATGAGCACAGTTTGCAGGGGAACTGTTTCCACCTTGCCATCATTGAATACTTTCTTGGTAAATCGCCGTACATCGATAATCGGTGCCGACGAAACAGCGTTAATCCTTAATTCTTCTTCTGCTAGGTCCGTAGGCACAAACTTGATTATCCCTTTCCGTTCTACTCGGTTAGCCGGTATATAAGCCTGCAGACCCAAGGATTGAAGAAACATCTTGTTTTCAACGAAGCCATTAGCAGTGTTGGCATTCAAAAATTCCATAGACATTCTGTTTTTCCCAAGTTGATTGAGTCGTTTCAGCCCAGTGACCTTGTTATAAAAAATTTTCCCCAGCTGAATTGGGTGTAGAGAAGCACTGTCTGATGCGTTCTCGATTATAACCATATATGGACCCTCTGCATGGTCATTATAAAGCCTCTTCCGCATTGCCGGCGCGGGGGGATTCCGCTTGACTGCTTCTTCTCTTACTTGGCTTGCCTGACTAGTTGTCAGATGGTTACATAAGGTGTTCAACTGTTGGCCTCCATCTCCTGACGCTCTACTGGGATTTGTTTGAGGTGGGGTCGCTAGGCTGCACGCTGCCTCCTTACCTCTGCTAGGAATCGACTCAGTGATCATCGGTTCTTCAATTTTCTCTTTCGTGACGTTTCTCCTGTCTGCAGCTTTACGTTTCTTCCTCAGATTGTACTTTTCTTCTTCGTCGGTGTCGTTTAGGTTTGCCTCCTTTGTCTTCCTCGCTGTCTCCATCATCTCTTGGTCACTCTGGTACACGGTATACGCCTCTTCTTTTCTCGGGTCGATTCCATCACTTGCTTCCGCCATTTCCTCTCGCCCTCCGGCAGAAGGGTCCGACGAGATGAGCTCAGCCAAGGATGTATTGACACAGTTAGGTTGTCTTCTCTAGATGAAAAATACTATAACTGTCCGCTGATTCACCAAAAGTTCTGTGAATATAACACGACCGCAGTTAGTACTGTTGATAGTCGCCTGGAGATGAGTCCGCTTCGCTGCCACTAACACTCGCGCAGGTAAACACGTCTCACTTCCTCACTCTATCGCACCGCTTACTTCCTTACTCGTCGGTTGCAATCAGCAAACTGTATGAACAATCAACATTACTGGTATGCGATAGTTCAGAGACAAGCCGATAGGTTTCGCTGACGTTGATAATGAGTGATCGCATTACCGCTTGTTAGGAGCACCATATAGCACCGTATGGGGTTTCTAAGCTAAGGAGCTTTTCCTGATATTTTTGTTTCGGTTGTGGAAACATCTCATCATCTCTAGTTTCGTAAGACGTTGTAAGTGTTTCCCACGTATCTGTTTTAGTTGACAAATAAACATTTGTTACAAATAAGCCGCTTCTTCTATCATTTTACTACAAACCACCAACCTCGCTATTTATCGCATATATATCATTCGCGAAATCTTCGCATGGGCCACCTAGTTTTAAGTAATTAACTGGTGAAGAGTCGCATCCCGGCATATGACTGGAGTGATTTGTGAAACCATGGAAATTGAAATTCTCTCCAGTCTTCAGAGTAATTACAATTTAATCTATTGTTGAATTTTTACTTATGGTTACAAATTTCACATACTCATTGAGATGGTATTCTGTGTTAAGGGGGTCCAAGACTGCCTTTTGCGTATCAGAATAAGCCATGAACAGGCTAAGGGTTGAGTTTGGCCAGCACTCTAACCGCGACTTACTGGCAGAATTTTTAACATGTAGATGACTGTAAAGAGGGTTATGTGCTGTACGTGAAGATTCATTTGTACGCGTTTAAAGCAAACAGTTTTTATAAAATACAACTTAACTTTCTTTCCATAAGCTATGTTTTGGCCTAATAAAAAGTCATCCTGAAGATGATTGTGTTTTTGTAGAAGTATATTCTTATAAGCCTTTCTACCACCATATTAAAGTTGTAGGTAATAACAGGTTGCTGCAGACAAATATATCAAAATATCTCCAAAATCACAGATTCAATGCACGTGCGAGGAATACAAATCACAGGGGACATCTTTAAATTCATTCATTCTTAAAAACAAGACTATCCTACAAAATTAGCACAAACAGATAGAAAAACCCCTGAAAGAATTAGGATCACCAAGTGTATAGGATCAAAATGTAATGAGGGAAATCACACAAATGCGAGGTTTCAAAGAAGAAGACAAGACCACGATTGCAACGAAAGATCACCCATTCGATGCGTATCAAAGAATACTGACTAATGAAAAGGGCAGCAAATGTTGATTGCACGTCATCCTAAGTGATCCATTCGCGAAGAACCAGAAGAACTTCCAGTTATTACAGCAGCGATGATTACAGTCTCAACACAAGATGCCACACTTCTGGTATAAGGTATTGAGTTATGGCTGGTTGAAAGGCAACATCGCGTGATTTACTGCATTGAGGTCTCTAACACAGCTAGCGTGTGGATAATATCAAATCAGCGCCAAAAGAAATTAAGCTGTGGAGCGTCAGAATCACTCTTAGTTAGAAAATTCACTCAATTTCCTTTACTTTTCGAAAAAGAAAGTAGTTCACGTGATATAAGTAATTTTTCATTAGCCACGACTGAACGCGTAAAATCTACAAGAAAATATGCAATTACTTCTAGGGATCACAACCTACTTGTAAAAAGTGATTGAAGATTTAGCAGCCATGAAGGCAGGTATAGTTCATATTCCAGTAGTGTTATTGTAAACGATGTTTTTGTTGTGAGACAAATTTACTTCACTTCAGCTAAAACTCGGCCTGCTAAGAGGAAGCAACCAAATGGAGCGTTCGAGTAGATAGTGCCAAAGCACTATGGTAGCTGTTCTTGAATATTCTACTTCTTTTAAATGACCAGCACTACTCCACGAATAGTTTGGGTGTCCTCTCGTGCCAAACGGAGCATATGGAAGACCTGACCTTCGATTCAAGTCCTTATTGGCGATTCAGGTTATATCACTCCAGACGAATGTCGGAATTGTTCCTTCATAAAGGCCACAGCGACATGGCAGATTTCTTCCTTTCCTTAACCTTAATCCCATTTGGATTATAATTGTTCTTAGTGTTGTGATATGTTGTATATCGTCTGTTCAAGAGGAATAACGAGTAGAAAACATCAAATAAAAATGTTATATCAAAGGCTAACTACTTTATAAATTACCATTGCTAAACGTTAAGCATACCAAATGAATGGATATTGTGTTCGTTAAGTTCTTTAGAAACTTAACAATTCTGATAATATCTGAATAGGCAAAATTTTGTGGGGTCTTAGAATTTTTGCGATATATAAAAGATCAGCATGATTAAAAACTCTAAATGCAGCATGACATAAAGAGATAAAATTTTTCGGCAAGCCATTTATAAATGGGAAAAATGTGGAGTCATCTGTGATAAAGCTGAAGATTTTTCAACAACTACATTACACAGTCATCACGTCATAGCTACATGCTCAGGATTCTGTGGACAAATGTAACCTCTTCACACATATGAGGGGCTTTTATGAAAAAAGAAATATATATATTTTAAGTCGTTTTGTGTATTTTTTTTACCGTTGCGCCTTCTAAGGAGTAAGTGATGATCTTTTTCCGTATCCATAACAAAGTGACGCTAACATGTAACAGTTTCTTCCGATTTTACCAGATAAAAAGATGTGCAAGAGAAGCTTATTAATCACTGAAGCAGTGTAACGAAAGCATAATATTGCATAGAAGAAATAACTGTGTATCTTCTTACGAAAATTCATACAGTGCAGTGGACACCATCGGAATAAAACATCTCTCGCAGGTAGCAAAACGTTCTCACCCAAAAAAGTAACGCGACACATTCTGGAACTGATAAATCGATGTTATGCGAATGAAATACTAAAGTACCTGTAACTTGGTTTTTGGAGCAACTAAGGACTAGATAGCCGGGGTTTAATTTCCGATAAGGGTGCGCATTTATCCAAGAACCTGAACGGTTACCCAAGATCATTTATCCTGCAGTTAAGTGAGTGCCGGAATGGTTGCGACTCTACAGGAGGTAAAGCGCCCAGCACAGGTTGCCAACTGCGCTACAATGATTCATTTTTTTTTTTATTTCTCTGACTTTAGGCCTCGTCTATGATTTCAGAGGCCAGGAAGAAACGGGGGTTAAGGAATAGGAAGGCATTGGGCCATGGCCTTTTGAAGGAACCATACCGTCATTCGCCTGGAACGGTTTGCGGAATCCGTGGAAAACACAAATCTGGATGGCTGAACGGGGATTCGAACCCGCATCCACCACTCTCTTAAAAAAATTTCTAGCTCTGACGCCGTCAGTTATGATCATCAGCCATTCCCACACTTAACATCTAGGACTAACTACTTCTTTAATATTACCTAGGAACTGTCATTCGTATATCCTACCGTCAACACGTTTGTTTGTACAAAACATAAATAACAGCAAAACTTGGCAGTGGTTAAGTAATTGAGAAAGTGGAGTGCAGGCCGTAGCCTGCCGCAACTCGTTTGTTTGTTCAGCAAGACAGCAGTATTCTGAAAGCACTATTCTTCAAACAGCGCTGTTGGGCCTGAATTGCGGCTGGTTATTCTAAGAGACCAAAATTACTGTATTTTACTCTGCTGCAGAGAGAAGTGTCTCGTGGCAGCAACTCTCCAACAACTTAAATCAACGCGTAGTAAACGTTTGCGACACTCTACCCACATATACGACGACATGTGTACTTGCGAATAAACTTACTTAGTTTTTACCATTCATGAAATACAACTATCCAAGCATGAAATGCAGAATCAATTACACATTTTATGACTACAATAATAAGTATATCTCTATTTTTGGTGACGTTTCCTAATTTAATTCATGTAGTATAGTCTTTACCCTATGTTCCCAAGAGGCAGAGAATGTCCTACATCAGCTTTTCTCTTAGTCGATCTCCAATAATTGCTCTCTTCTCACATTTCCAAGACAATTCTGCGATTGCTTCTTCTATACCACCTCAAATAAACCTTTATACTTCTCAGCTGCAGTGCTTATTTTCTCTCCAATAATTATTTTTCAGGTATACTTCTCTTCAAAGGATTTACACAAATTAAACTCTTTAAACTTTTATGTTTTTCAGCTTTTTATCACTTTACAACTTTTTACAACTTCAGTAATTTAGAATCTTATCTACGTCTATTTAATATACGTTATACAATACAGTAAATTCTTCCTGTGACAATTTTATTAACTTGTATTTATGCATCATCTTCTCGCCAGCTACCAATTTTAAGCCACGTCATCGACTCCCCGCTATTTCATTCTTGACTCGTACTTTATGAGAGCGGAGGTAAAGGGTAATTAATTACCCTTTACCTCCGCTCTCATGGGCATCAGTTATTCTCTGACCCTTCACAGACACTTATAAACTCGTATTAGTATAATACATTTATAATTTTTAATGTAAACATTTATAAGCATTATTTTAACATTAACAAAACAACATCTTATTATAGTAAAATTTCGCAGGCATGATGTATGTTACTCATTCGTTTACGGCATTAAATAAATCAAGTAGTAATGTTGAGCTGCCAACCGGCCGCATGTATTTGACATTAAGAGTATTAAAGACAGTATACCTTGTTCAGACTACAGACTGTCAATTATTTTCTTAAATATTTTTTAGTTTCTGTTAATATTTGTAATTATTGGATTTTTCAACAATACGATTATTTCAAGTGCTGTTCGTGTACTTGATGTTGCTATGAAAAGCTGCAATATAACTGAATGATCTGATGGCTATCCTTTCAGAATATTCGATCGCAATTGAGCTCTCGCATACCTTGCCATACAACGCTGGTATTTTGTCAACGCTTTAGTAAAATAAATTGAAGTCTTGTTCATATAGTTTACTATCCGTACAACTTCGGTGATCCGTATCTCTGAATGATGTTAACTGAAAAGAGTGCAATAACGGGAAAAAATATCCTGCACTAGTTGAGTTCCATTTCTGACAAGTAATATGCAGCTGTAATTTCTTCTGACTACTGTTAAACAAAGTAATATATTTTGACGAAACTATGTTAATAGTTTATTGAAATATTTTCTTTATTTTTTGTGACACAGCGTTGCTACAAGTCTACAGCTGGCGAGGTCATGTTTAAAACTTTGGGATATGATTTTCACTTAAAAATGAGATTTAAAATATATTTTGAAATCTGTAACTAAATATTTTTTCCGAAACAAATACCAGTCCATTTCCGACTTACACAAAAAGATAGCTTGTAGGTCCAATAAATCATTAAGTATGCTGGTATATAAAATGAAGTACGGATGCCGAAGCGAATGTCAAATGAATAATGTGAAATGTGATTTTCAACACTACCTACAGTTAAATATAAGGTTATCAGATTTTATATAAGTAGCATTACAACATCGAATAAATAATTTTTTGTCGATACCGAGAACATTTCAGTCCACTCTTCTATGATTATCAATGACTTAGATTTAAAGAAGATTATTGCTAAACCAAAAAGGAGTAGAAAAGATGTTAGTAGAGTGAAGAAAAAACATCTCAGAAGTTCTGTACACGTTGCGTAGTAGGAAACACGCAAAGTAGTTGTTTTAAAGCAAACGTTTTTGGAGAAACTCGTTTCATTAGTTACTGTTCCGAGCGTGGTGGGTGAGCGATTAACGTTCTCGCCTCGCATTCGGGAGGACGGCGGTTCGAATCACCATCCGGGCATCAAGATTTTAGATTTCCTTGGTTACCCCAAATCACTCCAGGCGAATGCCGGGATGTTTCCTTCAAAAGGATCATGGCCGAATCACTTCCCGTTCCTTGTACCCAGTACCATTCCGTTTCTAATGATCTCGACGTCAACGAGGCGTAAAGCCATAAGTAAAAAAAAATATTACTCTTAATCAACAGAGACCAATGAATCCGCGGTGTTGTAAGATTGGTAAGTGATCACAAAGGAATTTACTAGCATGAACTCCTAATTTTCGGTCAGAAATATAAACCAGCTAACGCATTATTCAAAACAAAGAATTTTGTTCTGTAATATACTTGTGATCCAATACGTCACTTGCACCAGATGAATAAGGCTAATTCGCTGTCATTAATAAAATGTTTTGTTTTTTTCAACCACTTGACAATCGCAAGATGAATCAATGTTTGCGACGACTATATTAACCGCTGGGAACGACATATCAGTACTCACCCTATTTCCCTATGAAAATAACAATAAAATAAGCAGTTTCCTCTACATGGAGTTTCAGGTGCTTGGAAGGGATCTCCTAATAAAATGTGAACAGCTAGCGCTTGATAATCTGACATGAAACAGGTCTAAAAAGAGGTTCGTAGAACAGAAATTATCTGTAGCATTCGACATAAGAAATCGATGAATAACCATTCCACTACATTTAATATAAAGGGGCATTTTCAGCCCGTTGTTGAGTTCACGTATTCAGATACCGTTAGAAAAATCAAGGATGATAAAGCGCAATATAACATGGCCAAAATTAATTACGATTGATCGACTCTGTTTTGGGTTCCGTCCCGTTTCCTGATGATAAATGGGCATCGAAATATCCAGCATCAAGTCCCGGTCTCAGCCAGAATTTTTACTTTTCGTAAAGCTGTGATTTGTTCACTTGGAATACACCAGGACACACCTGTAAACATTTAAACCTTTGCCTTGTTGGTTTACTGCGTTAGATTGGGATAGTCACAACAGAGACGAGTTAAGTAGCAAATCGAAACTCTGTCACTCAGCATCGAACAACCCTTTCACTTTTATACATTTGTTGTGCTCCATTGACACTGATTTGCGACTCCTGTAGAAGTTATACTACGGCAGTTATGGTGGTAGGGTGGTCAGTTCCCTTCTTGTATAGATTGCTGTTCGTAAGTCTCGCATGTTTTTGTGCTACAGGCCTACATACGAAAATGAAAAAAGGAAGAGAGTTAAACCCTCTCTTACTGGGCTATTCAGACTGATACATCGCAAAGATAGCAAGAGACCGTTGTTACACATCCCAATTGGAAGAAAACTCATGATCAACTGAATCGTATACCGACACACCGTGCGCACTGAGAAGAGGTTTCAGATTTAACCCAGGACTTTGGTACAGAATCTAGTAATTATAATCCTGCGTCCCTACCTCTCCTACCCTTCTACCTACCTAAATTGCGGATAGTGAAAAATTATTCCATTATCACGGTTCTAATCGCCGGCCTCGGTAGCGTAGGGGCTAGAGTGCTAGCTCCGCGTACCGAAGGCCACCGGTTCGAATCCGGCCGCGGGCATGGATGTTTAAGTGTTGTGTGTCTGTGTGAATGTCCTGTTATTCCAGTGGCGTCCATACATTAGAAAAATGCAATATATATTACTGGATGACGACTTATACACTGAAAGGTAAAATAATTACATTGAGCTGGCTGTATGGCCTCCGTTGCCAAATGCCATTAAAAAAAAAAGATCTAATCAGTTAACTCTGGGACAGGTGCTGGACACCATTATCGCAACGACATTAACTAACGGGGCGTCATTTCCTGTTTAGAGTCACACTTCACTGAAGAGTCGTAATATGCTGTATTACTGGCATTAGGCTACATTCCTTAAGCTCCGTCATAAGTGGCCAGAATCGTTTTATACATTTTATCCTTTGTCACAATTCCATATTTTTCGTTGGTTACTTAAATTAGTTCCTAGGCTACAGATATAATTCGTTCATCAATTTTTCTCCTTAAGCGAAGAAATATAGCAATGAGAAATCTGTTAATTGCTTACTTTCTCTTCATGAATAGGCCAAAAGTTTGTCCCGACCTCACTTTTCTAAAAATCTCTTCATGGTTCTACCAATATCCCTTCTTCCTGTAGGATGGTACTGCAGGGCAAGCTTCGAAAATACCTTTTGAGGAGCAACAATTATTACAAATGTATTATTAACAATGCCGTATGATGGAATAGATTTAATTTAATGAATTTGAGGGGGATGTGCAGTTGAAAATGCCACATTAAATCGATTCTTCACATTTCATTTCGTTTTACCATTCTTTATTTCTACAATGACAATGATTCATTTATTTTTCTTACATGTAACAGGATCAAGAAATCCTTTAGGATTAAATATAAACAACGATAAAATCATCAATACTTCACCTGTAAAGACTCCATCACGTTTATTTTATTAATCATAATATTAGTTTTAGTTTCATTATTTAGACCATACTTACTAGGAGATCCAGATAACTTTATAACCTTAGTAGCCTTGTACACGCGACATCGTACGCGTGGATTAAGAATTTTTTTGCCAGAATTAAATATAGAAAGTTGTTGGTAACGAAGGATTGGTCCCAAACAATATCGATTCGGCATAATATGACAGGAAAGCTATCACTATATCATTCTACCGTCGAACCTGCCTCTTGAAGAGAATCAATTTCCAACATATTTCTGTCACTATTCGATAAGATCTCAAAATTTCGTGACTACAACTGTTAATCATACTGGAAAAAATATCCTGTGCCCTTCATACAGCTTTCCTTACAAAATTCCATCACAACGATATAGCCATTTAGTCGTCAAAACGTAACAAAAAGACAGAGACTTACTTCCGTATTTATATTAGTATTACTGTGGTTCTCACTCACACACTGACTGCGAACAACACCTGAGGGATCATTATAACGTAAAAAAGTGTACACCTACAACATTGGAAGACTACCTACGATTTGGCTCGCATTGCACCCCTAACTTTCTAATATCTACAGTTTAACATTCAATCCGAATAACCTACGGCCCAGGCCTGACTCTTACGATGAAAAACAATTTTTAATTGTTAAAAGCCTCCACGGAGATCGGAACCGGAGACCACGACGTTCGAAAGCAAGCTCTTTATCCACTGAGCTGCCAGTTCACTACACGGAAACACGGTCTGGAGACGTCCACATCCAACGTGTCTGTCTATCGCCGTATTTCGAAGTTATGAGACAACATGTGTTATTTATACAGATAATTTTTCAACCAAATGTAGACAGTATTTTTCTCCTTGTTTCAAAGGATAAGTGTGCAAAGTTCCATCGATGAAAACTGTGGATTTGTATGAAGAACAAACAAACATACATTCATCTTTATATATAAAGATAACGTTGTCCATTAAATTTTCTCTTTTCCTATCATTCAGAGAGGAAATATTCAATACTGCCTTATTTTCCCTTTCCTCTTTCTGTCCTTTAGGGAGTATCCTCTTAATGATCTTAGGAACTTCATTTCGGGTGACTGAATTTTATTTTTGTATTATTCTTTATTCCACGATTTACTGTCATACATCAGAGTCGGTACTGCCATTGTTTTATAAAATTTGAGTTGAGTTTTCTCTCGGCTTTTACCTTTTCGTCGAATTATTCCCCACATGTATTGAAATCGGTGAAGTTTTTGCATCACTTCGTTATCTTCATCGAGGTAGGTGAAGCTTGATACTTGTTCTATTGATTGATTACCAGTCAGTATTTTGACTCTATTAGAATAAACTCAGGTTAAGTAAACTCTATTATTTACTTGGAGTGGTGTAGTTCGTCGACCCTGTGCGAATGTTCTATTCGTGTGGTGGTAGCTCGCGCCAGGCTGTCTCGCGTCTGCTGCCAACTAGAGCCCGCCGTCAAACAGTGGCGCAACGCGCGAGAGAGACGGGCAGATCTGGTCCGCTGTTTTACGAGGAGCAGTTCTAATGTTAAACTGGAGGCACCCTGAGGGATGTGGAGCACACTAAATAGACGGCCCACTTCATATTATTAGAGCTGACGAATGAGAGAAGGCAGAATAACCGCTTCACATATTTCCATATGATTCCTTTTCCAGCTTAGTTTACGTAAAAATGATGGTTCATCAATGCAATCATTGAAGAACAAGACAGGTCTTGTTTTTAATATTACACTTGATTCGCGAGGAAAGATGTGGTTGTTCTGAATATGCAGTACAATCTCGGAAAACGATATAATGGAGGTTGAAAGGGGACTCCTTTTCTGTGTTAGTACTTCATTTTCGTTTCTTTTTATAGGTCGAAATTAGACTATTCTAAATAAATAAAGGTTATTAAAACAAAAAGACAGATACATTAATCTGAACTTGTAAATACTCAAAAAACTCTAGGTAAATTTATTTAAATACCTGTTATTTCAAATAAATATGTTTTATTCTGCTGTGGATGCTTTGTGATATTAAGCATGTTAAAAATAATAAATAAAATGTTCAGTCTCTCTTTGTGTGCTTAATTTTCTCATTGGGGCTTCAGCTCTACGGAAGTGTTGTGTAGGACGACAATTATTAGAGTAATTGGAACATATAGTTATGGACACAGAATATAATCGGTATATCGAAACCAAGTTATAAGCTCATTTATTGCGTAATGGAAAGAAGGTGTCTAAGAGGACCAGAGACTGTTTACAAGAAAAAAGAAATTTCTGAGGAATTTATGAAATTAGATGTATACATTGATATATTAATGTTTCCAAAATGCCTGTCGTAGATTCGTGTAAATCTTAATTTATATTACAAGCACATAATAACTGTAAACATTTGTATTGTTACTTTGTTCATAATAAAGGCAAATGAAGAAATAAACAGAAAAAATTATTAAGATCCTGCAAACAAGTCATAAATCTCCACATTGACTTGGGTTCTGTAATAAGTAAGATTTCACTTTCTATTCTTGACATTTGTTAATCTGGTCATAGGCCATATTTCCGCAGTTGTTGAACAATATTTTTTATAATTAGTTCCGCTAAAAACAACTGTTTTGGTTAATTATTTTATTTTATTCCCCAAATAATAATGGAGAAGAAAATAAAATAATTCACCAAAAGAGTTGTTTTTAGACGGAACTAATTTTATAAAAAAAAAAACATTCTTCTCATTTACATTAAGCAGCTATCTGCCATTCAGTGTTTATCCACGTCCAAATTAACTGACGTTACAACGAAATAAAAGACCAATTCCACTTTAAGTAAACCCTTTCAGATTGTCCCGTAACCAAGGTATTACTTCGGTATTTATTTTAATTGAAATGACACTAAAAACACACTTTTATTTTATGATTTATGTACGCACTCTAACAAAACTGAAAGGCGTCGGATATTTGATATCTCCCAAACAAACGAAATGATCACTGCTGGTTGGGTTTCCTGCGAGCTCTATCAACTTATAATCAGTTACCCAAAAAAAAAGTCGATAAAGTGACAGATTTCTTCACACGCGCCAAAAAATTAAGTTCTGTTTAGAATGTTTAAGCAGAAATAATGGTTTGTAGCAACAAATCAAACCGATAAGATTATTTTCTGTGTTTTATTTCTTTTTCTTACAAAATCTTTGATATAAATGCCATACAAAAACTTAATTTAACCCAAAGCCAGAGTGTCACAAATTGGACGGCCAGTTAATTTCCTCTTGTACCTACCTACAGTTTACCTTGAAATCAAACAATGGAGTATTCCTCCTAGCATTCTTCACATTCATACCGAGCATGGAGTGTGAGCGGGTAACGCTCTAGCTTCGCATTCGGAAGGACGGCGGTTCGAATCCCCGACCGGGTATCCAGATTTGGGTTTTCCATTGTTTCACTCTAGCCGAATATCTGGATGGTTCCTTCAAAAGGCCATGGCCGACATTCCTTCTCGCTCCTTGTCCCCAGTCACATTCACAAAGCAAGGTTTGGTAGACGTAAATTTAGCATAAACCAGTAAAAATTCCAGCCTATCCCACGAATCAAACTGGAGACCTTCAGTTTCGATAGCCGGTGAACAACTACTTTTTTCGCTCAAAGTAACCCACAAATAAAATAAAAAATTTGTCTGTAGGAGGCTGCGTATGTCTGTCCGTTTGTTCAGGTCTCACGCTAAAACCAGAACCAATTTAGACGAAGTAGTCACAGTTTGAAAGATTATGGACTGGCTAAAAATCTGCGGCACGTATTATGGCGCTATGTATTCAAGTAACGGGGCAGTAAATGATGATTCGTTCGCACCGAGAACCGATAGGTGCGACAGATCACACCGCATCTTACACTAACACTCTTCTATGCGATATCCATGAAAGAACACGTGACACAACAAATAAGCACGCCATCCGTTGGATTCCATTTAACTGCTTCACGTTGGTTATTTATTTCTTCAGTTTTCTGAAATATAATGCGTTAGAATACAAGGAAAATTTTAATTAAACCGCAGGATCACTCGCCAAAAGGAGTATTGAAATTGTAGAATTTTGTTTACGGTAAAATTTACATTACTGTTAAGGAAAATTGCAAGATGCAGAAAGAATGATATGAATCACTCCAGAACCGGAAGTTGTGTAGAACAGTGGAACCATAATAATCGATAAAATTTGAAAACAGGTGGCGTTTACTTAGGCCCAGCTGCGCCCTCTTTTTGTGTGACCGGACAGGCCAGAGTTATGACACGCTCAGTCAGCGCAGAGTCGTCAAAAGAAGTGGAAACTTGCAAGGAAGTACGGGTATGTCTCATATACGTCAAAGGGCGCAATCAACACGTGAGTTATTTCGAACGTTGCAGAAGGCTTGGTCTCCGGTAAACGGGTTTTGTCGTGCCGACACTGCTTCTCATACATGGCACGCTGCTACGACAGTGCTGGGTGTGGAGTCAGTGGGTAGATGACGGGCATACACAGCAACGAGCGGGTACTGGACCACACAATGTGATCACAGCTCGGGATGGCCGCCATCTTGTCTTCATTGCTATAACCGACGCAACAGCTTCGTCCACAGTGTTGTGAAGGAGCAACGTAACGGATGTTGACATGACTGCGTCGATGGTTCCACGCGATAGGCTGGTGGCACGCATGCCATTACGTCGTCTTCCACTGACCAGAAAACACCATCGCCCCATACTGGAATGGTCTCATGTACGCCGTCACTGGCATGCTAGGTCCCAAAATGTAGTGTTTGCGGACGAGTCCCACTTCAATTCGTCTCACAGTGGTAGCCATGTGTACGTGTTAACGTGGACGAACTCAACCGAGAATTTAAATCTGGATAGATTATATCTCCCCAGTTCAGTGTGTTGTCGCTTTAATACGCGCAACCACAAAGTGGATGGATGAGTGGTAACGTTCGTGCCTGGCATTCGGGAGGACGTGGGTTCCAATCCTCATCGAGGCATCCAGATTTCGGTTTTCCATGGTTTCTCGAGAACACAACAAGCGAATGTCTAGATGGTTCTTTCAAAAGGCCGTGGCTCCTTTTCTTCCTATTTCTTTCTGGCCTCGCATTCGGGAGGACGGCGGTTCGAATCCCCGTCCAGGCATCCAGATTTGGGTTTTCCATGGTTTCCCAAATCACTCCAGGCAAATGCCGGGATGCTTCCTTTAAACGCCATGGCCGAATTCCTTCCCATTCCTTGCCCCCCATCCTTTCCCGTCTCTAAAGATCTCGCAGTTGAGAGACGTTAAGCAGTTAAAAAATAATAATAATAATAATAATAATTCTTCCTATTCCTTGTCCCTCGAGCCTACCCAATCTCTAATGACTTCAAAAAGTAATCGAATCTGATTACAAAATAACTATTGGAAAAACTGGTAACATGGCATTTCATGAGACTGCTGTACATTATCATTCATCGAATGATGATAATCTGCTGTGTATGTTGTTATGCTCCTTACGTCTGAAATGGAGTTTACGTATCAGGAAAGCACCATGCTAGTGTTTTATACCTATACGAATAGTTGGTGATGAATAACTTGGGACATAGTTCCACAAATAATGTCTGACATTAAGGTCATTTATTTGTGATAACTTAACTGATTGTTCATCTGTCTTCGAGGACAAGCACCTCCAATTTCTTCACCGTGTAAGACTATCCGGCGCTGAGTGAGTAGAGGCTGTCTGAACAGAATGGCTTATCATTACAGTGAGAGTGACGATTCAAAATAGAGAACCAAATTACCACGCCGAATTTAGTCTTTACCAGTTTAGAGCGTAGTGGTATCTACTAGCACATGAACCAAAAGAAGAAAACATGGTTACCCATAATTCACAATATAATACACATACCTATTAATTTGGACCAATTTCCGGGCCAATTTTCGCGCAGAAATCACAAAAAATTATTACATAGTTACCATTTGACAGTGACTTGAACACCAAGAAATTTCACATCACCTTACCGTCAGCAACAATGGACAGAAGTCGTGATACCGAAGACCGAAGCAGTTAGTTATTCATCGGTTTCACAATTCGCCGTCCTCATAGATGAGCTATGTTAAGACTATGCTACAGCCAGAAATACAATGTTGTCGTAAATGTTTTAAAACGATTGCCTAGTACATACACAAACATTGGCAGCGCTACACAGAAAACAAAACTGTAAATAAGTGAACGTACCAGACAAATAAACGAACGTGGGAGTACAGTTGGACGGCACAGTGCCTCTGACCTCCTTCTTCAGTGGACGGACACACGATAGAAAATCAACAAACAGTAGACTGGCAAAGACCGTCAAAAGAAAGCTTGTCGGTTAACTCAGGAGCACTCTATTTCAGCTCCGAGTCGTAAACACAACTACCTACACAAAAATAATTATGAGTTATTTTTGAAACGGAGGGGTGAAAGTTGGACACGATTCAAAAACAGAATTAAACAAGAATATTTGTATTGTAATCATCTCAGACTCACCGCGTTGGCTCACTTGCCTTCCCCGGTGCGATAGTGCTCGAAAGTGGTGTTGTAAGAGGGTGATTGTGAGGGTGTGTGTTCACTGTAGTGTGGTGATTGTGTTGTGGAGGAGAGATGAAAGGAGTGTTGAAAATCGTTACCAGCAAAGCAAATCATATGCTCCAGTTTCTAGGTCGTATTTCAAAACAATGTACACCTGCAGTTAAATCGATAGCATACAAACCTCTGGTGCGTCTTCACTTAGAATATTGTTGTTCTGTATGGGGTCCCTATCAAAAGAGGTTAATGGATGCATTGGAGAAGGTACAAAGAAGAGCCGTCCGATTCGTACAGGTATATATAGCTGGGGGGAAAGCGTATGTTCGATGTTGAATGAATTGGGTTGAGAAGACCTAGAACACCGAAGGCGTCGCTCTCAGCAGAAGCTGATTTAAAAATTCATGACTGATGTATTTCAGGATGACGGCAAACACATATTACTACCAGCTACATCCATATCTAGTAATGACCGAGAAAATAAGAGAAATCAGGGCAAGAACCGATTCATTTCTATACCCTATTTTTCCACGTGCGATTAGGGAGTGGAATAGGAAGGAGTTATCGAGCGAGAGAACTTAGATTCCGATAAGAGTGGATATCTATAAACCCCTCCGGCCATCCTGACCTGAATTTTACATGGTTTTCCCAGATCGCTCCAGGCGAATGCCGGGATGATTCCTAAAAACAGCCCATAAGCGCCTCCTGCCATATCCCGAATATCCCTTACTATGCACAAATGGTTACCGTAAAACGGGGATACTTTTCACATGTTTCTGTAGTTTCTTTTTTTTTATCACCCAAGATTAATGGTGTTTTTGCTTCAACAGAAAAAGATGTCCTTTAGCTATCAAACTCATACCAATATCAAGCCCTACCCCCGACAATTATATATATATATATATATATATATATGTGTGTGTGTGTGTGTGTGTGTGTCAAAGTTACCCCGAATGTGGGGTTTCTTTCACAAGGCATTAAAATGCAATTACTGTCAAAGATCTAAAGTGTAAGGGTTACTTTAACATCATTTTGATAAAAAAATATTAATATTTTATGCATTATAGGGGAAAATGAAATAAAAACAATGAGTTATGGAGATCAATCAGTCATTTTTACTATCACTTAGGTTAAAAAATTATAGGCATTTAATGAGTCTTGTAATTATTATCTTTGGAATCAACAAACAATAATATTACTAGCATTATAACAAAAAACATTGGCAAAAAACGTAACATATTTTAACAACAATAGAAAAAACTAAAAATAATTATTAATCTGTATCCTCTCACACCATACATTCATAGGAGGGATTGATTGATCCTTTGTTACACATTGTGATTTATTTGTAATACAAATAAAGACTAGGTTAACCTACAACATATAGAAAAATATATAAATCATCGATTAAATCATAAATGCACACATTATATGTCTTTATCTACCCAAAACTAATTTTGTTTACGTAAATAATACTAAAAATTTACGGAAAACTAGGCATCCAAACAATACGAAGCCGCCTTTCCGTACCACACTACAAACACCGATGACGAACGCGTTCGAACTAGTAAGTCAGGTGATCGCAATGTACTCCACCGCGCGCTGTTAAAGTAGTCCCATAAACTGTGAAAGTTACCCTTACTGCTAAAGTAACCCCGTGTCACAGTACACATTAGGACTGACGTAATGCACCCTCCGCCACCCACTTTTAGTGAACCGCGGAGTAATAATAATAATAAAGTGTACTCGGGGCTTAACGTTCTCATACGACGGACTAATCACCATGAATAGAGTCATATGCCCCTCCACTTTATATGCACTGCGGGGAGGTTTGGAATTTACATAGGGCTTTGATGTACAATTTGGTGATTAGCAATTGTGCACCATCATCTCACCTTTCCTGCTGGCCACTATGTTGGTGTACTGCGCTGACACGGGGTTAGTTCATTAGAGTCCTCTTGGTGGAAGAAATTTTCATCATCAAGATGTGGCCGACATGGTGAGGTGGTGATGCAGAATTCCTAATTACAAACTTGCACACCAAAGTCCTGGATTGCGTACGGAGTGATGGCAAACGTCTGCCGAATAGTGACGTTTAGTCTGACAGTTCTATTGTGTCTTTGGCAAGAGTAGGCCTGAGTGGGCCAGTATCGGGTTTCAGCAACCCAAACATCAGACACTATCAGTCACCGCACTTACAAAAACCATCATACTGGGGCAACGGGAAACCACCTCAGTTCATCTTCCCAAATGTTCCCATGGAGAGTAAATAATCCCCATAGTAACCGCCTGCGCTCATACACAGGCAAGGCGTTCGTTGAAGAATAAGCTCAGAACTTTACACATTCTAAATCAATTTGAGATTTTCATTGTACAAATACGAATTTTTTTAACAGTTTCCGTAACATGCTGAATAGATAAAAATCGCCGAAACTGATTCTCAACTTTGGTAAAGTAAAAATGGAAGTTTTCTGTATCCGCCTAATGCATAGTCACTGGTTCCATTTAACTGCTACAGAAATCGCTATTGTCTCAAAAAAAATAAAAAAATAGTTTAAAATTTTCAATCTACCCTTGGCTATACACAAACAGAAATACTAAAGGAGTTTTAGTGTAAGCAATAAACTTAAAATTTAGTGAAAATAATATCATTTAGTTCGAATCAAAGATTAAGAAAGGATCTTAGCTAAGCGGAACATATCTGATTTTCTAAAAAATCTAAGAATCTCAGCAGTGACAAATGAAGTTATTAAAAGCACCTGAAAATAAAGTTTCAAAACAATAACATTTAGTGCATTTGGTTCTATGTGAGTGGTGGTATTTACAAAAATCTATCTCAGACAGAATCTAAATTTCAAAATTTCTTCGTGCATGTTACTGAGCTGCAGTGTTTTAGCCTTTCATTTAGGAAGGATCCAGGATTTAGTTTAATTTTAATTGCAATGGAGCTTCTTCTCTGGTGGCAATTTCCCTGTACACACATTTTTTCCTTTCATTTTACAGCCTACGTATGCCCACTATTAATTTCAACTTTAAAGTTTTACAAGGAAATAGTTTGTACTATTAGGAAGGGCACAAGATACGTACTTTTATACGGAAAAATAAAATTTTGTGTCATTAAACTTTGAAAAGTAACTGAACTTTTGCCAAACAGACGGATACCGTGTGTATGCCTGTAGTGAGAAGTCGCTCAGACTGTGTTTCTCTGGCTCATAAATTTTGTTTACAAAAATCTGCATCATCCCCATTAAGGAAAATTATTTACACGTGGAATGGTTCAGTTTTGTTTGTAAATATATCGAAAACGGTAGGGAAAACGGCGGAAGTGGACAGTTATATTTTGAAAGCATTTAACAATTCTTATCGAGCGGTGTATGATCGATTCTTATTGGACAATTACTGACCAAGAAACTCGAAATTTAAAGTTAATAATTGTTTTAGAGTTAGTGTGGCGACACACAAATCTACAGTTTCTATGCGATCTCGAAGGAACTTTACGCACGTATGCTTTAAAATAAATAGAAAAATAAAGTTTGAATTTAGTTTAAAACACTGCACTTGCACTCCCCCTTCACCTCTGTTAATGGAAATTTGTACGCACAAATTTTATGTTTCTGTATCTTGGAAACGGTAGGGAAATAGTTCAAAGTGGATATTGATGTAGAATGTTTATGACAATCAGATCAAACGGGGGAAAAACTTTCATATCCAGCCCCCGATGAAAGCTTGATACTCTGCTAGTAATCTATATAAACATAAATAAATTGCTATTCGTTGGTAACCGCACCACTTGAGAACGGATGGACAGAGCTGGCTCATTTTTTAAAATGTTCGTAATAGTCCGAGTAAGGTTTTTAGAGGAAGGAAAATTGTAAAAGTTCCCCGGAAAATGGTAAATTCGTGAAAACCTTTTTCTTCTATGGACCGATTTTGTTATTTTTTGATGTCATATAAGTTAAACGAGATACTTTTAATCACACTTCTTTTGCCAGCTACTACGAAGTGGTGGTTTATTGAACCACGAAGAGCCCTACCATATCAGCAGCATTTCAGTCGACGTTGAGAGCTGGTGGTGTAATTGCCAATAAAGAGTTTCCCCTGTACTTAATATAAAAGATCCAGTGGTCTCTGCTCTTGTAGAAAATAGCTTGTTCTGAAAATCTGAAACTAGAATATTATCAACCAATATGTTTTATAACTTTTAAAATGGATTTAAATATTTTGTAGTATCCATTTTATGATGACTCGTTTATTTTAACAAACTACCCGGCTTAACAAGTTTGCTAAGCAGACTGAAATAGAATTTTGGAGCAAGGGAGACTAGGCGCGTATAAACTGAGGTTACGCCAATATGGAGAGCAATGAAAGTATGTATTTCTTACTCTTAAGTTCTTTTGCTTCACTGTACTGTAAAATTGATAAGGATGAGTTTATTGTTAAGAGAAAGGTTTTTGCGAGCTCTCTGAGTTCTTCAATTAAATAAACAAGATAAATTCAGCAATCGATACACTACGTTGTTTCCATAGTAGATTATTTCGTTCCTACGTATTTCCAAAGATTGATTCACGGTAGCGGAGTTCACTGAATGACTAGAGAAAATGGATTTGTAGCTAGGGGAATGTGGATATGCTTATTAAATTACCATTTTTCATGAGTTTCTTGGTCAAGTGAGGCCAACCCTCGATTGCACGCAAGAAACTTATTTAAATCAATTTTGTTTCAGTTTTTTTATTCATTACTGCAAAGCTTAAGGACCGACAGTGTTGGGTGAGTGGCAACGCTTCGTCATTGTAACCTGGAGGACGCTGGTTCGAATCCCCGTCCGGCCATCCAGATTTGGTTCTCCCATGGTTTCCTGAAATTACTCCAGGTGAAAGACGGGATGGTTCCTTCAAGAGACCATGACCGAATTCCTCCCAGTTTGTTGCTCCCAGTCGTTTTCCGCCTGTAATGATCTCGACATCGACATAAGCAAAAATAAGCAATGAAGCTTAGGAGAGGTAATAGCACAAAAGCGACAGTATTGTGAAAACATCTGCAGTGTTGAAAGTAAGTTTTTATCACTCGTGAATGGTAATAAACTAAAGACACAGACAGCAGATTCAATATTATGGTGGTTTCGAAGGCCGCGCCATTCAGCCAAATTGTACGGATTAGCACGCACCACAGTCAATCCCTCACCACCTCGCAGTCACCTCCCCTCCTCGTTACCTAGTGTCTTTTCAACTACCCGGGCGTTTGATGTTTACCCACTGTGAGACGGATAAAGGCGCGCCATCCTTTCCATTAGTGACAGCTCCCTCCCCACGGCCCGGCTAGACGGCGCGGCTGGTAAATGCACGGGCTGTATAGCCCCCTAATCAACCTCGATAACCACTATGCTAATACAGAATAAACACCTGTCAGAAAATTACAAGAAAATAGAAGTCAGCTTAAATATCAGGCATTATAGTAATGCAGATTAAGACAATAATAAACGATGGAAAAAATCTATAAAACCTAGTGTAACATGTGCGGAAACATTAGGACACTTCAATTACAGCGAGAAAACAAGAAAATAAATTTTATGAGACGAATATACAACAGATTAAATTCGACCATGGCAATTTTCGTGCTTGAGAACGATTCTGCTCAGATCAATTCTTTTCTATTTAATATCTCGCCTCAAGTTGATTATCATGCAAAGACGCATCAATTCCTGCAATTTGATGAATAATTCATTCCCCCACCGAGACATTTAATGAAAAATGAGGAGACTTTCGACGACCGCGATGTTTATTTAATGAGCCTGAACGCATTATAGTTGCTAAGTTATGGATCCTTGAGGTTTCTCAGCAGTAGCACTTTGTTGACTGTTGAGTGAAAATGAGATGATTGCAAATGTCTCGGAATGCAAATAAAAGTGCTTTGCTCCTCACCGGTAGGAAAATAAACAGAGTCTTTCTTCTTTTAAGTGTGGATGTTTTGTGTATTTATGGCATCTAAGTGACTTGTACCAGCGTTTTGAGGCATATATTGACAACGAGCTGTTGACTAATATCTTAACGTTACGTTCCTAGCGCTTAAAATTTCTAAAACTGATACAGAAATGAAGCTACATGGAGAAGATGTGACTGATAAAAACACTTTTATGACTTTAAATATCAATTTAATCACGTTAATGGCAACTGTTGTATTCCTATTTGTAGTTTAAAAATTCCATTTGTGATTTTTTGGTTAGTGATTTTAAAAGTGCGAAATCATCTCTTGAGGTTTACTGCAGCGAATAAGAATAACGGGACTAAGTTCTGTTTTGATGATTGTAAAGGACAAACATCACGTTAGACAGGAAGCATGGTTATAATTATTAATGTATTTTATTGTATATGATTAATATCATAAATATAAACACTAATAATACTGTTTAGGAGGATCCTTGACGGACAAAGAGTAAAGCAGGCCCCGGGAGAGCCGATAGTAATGAGTAATTATTAAACAGAAGCAGAGAAAGTTATGAACAGAAAAAAAAATAAAAAATGTTGGGTTGAAATTGGAGTTTTGAGCTATTGAAAGGACGGATGAAAGACAATACCAGCTGCAGCCAAGAAAAGTTGAACAGTTGTGTGTAGAGAAATGCTGAGTTCAGTATACTGTAGGTACGGCTGTACAAAAATGTATTTCAAGTGAACGTCGGTGTGAATAATACTGAGCAAAAATGCGAAGAATCTCTTGAGTTGAACGAGAGAAAAAGTGAGTATATTCCTTCTTGTAGGTAAAAAGTATTATGGAGAGCCTACATAAGTTCTGAAATAAAATGGAGGACGCAAAACGCACTCTGCTTGCTAGAATAAACCTGAGAAAGAGATTAAAGGTAAAAGTAGATTATAGTATTCGCAGTGATGCTCGATTTAGACTACCAACTGGGGTAAGTAAGTAAAACGATCTTCTCGCGTTATACTTCATTATGAAGAGAAAATAAATCTATTATAAAATGTTTATATTTCCAGATAGCAGCAGATTTGAAACTGTATTCACCATTGAGATAACTTAACAGCTGTCGGAATAAATTTTTACTGATGTACTACATTAAAACTATTTTCAAATTCGGTAACTCGTTTATAATGATCTTTTCATTAAATCTCCTCCTACGTCATAAGCATTTAATCTAATTTCATTTTAGCTTTAAATTATAAATTTGAACCTATAATTATTATTTTTTGATGCAACCATACTTTCATAACTATAGATAACAGAATATATAGAGTCGATCTTCTATTGTAGATGATATTTTCTTAACTTCTTCGAGAGTATTCTGTGAAAACTCAAGATTATTGCAGTGGCGACTCTGAAGGATATAATTCTCAATCGTGACGTATATAAATAAAATATCAATATGTGAATTCAGTACCAGAAAAATAATTGCTCAAAACTCAGACTAGATTATAGTTAATATAAAGAGGCGTTAATTACACGGAGATTAATTTACTTATTAAACTAACGAAAAATATAAATAATAATTTAAACAACTACCAAAACAATCTCTTATTGCCAGCTCCTTCTCCATCTAAGAACTAGACTTAATTGTCACTGTTAAGACCTTAAAGAAATCTTTACAAATTTCGAGATATTAGCGGACTGATTCAAGAATTCTTTGTATGTTTATAACATACAATGATTTTCATTATAATGTATTGAATTATCTGTAACCACAAAAAGTTTCAAATTTTATAAGTTTTTTCTAACAGGGCTTATTGAACAAAATCAGAAAAATAACTGTTTTATTTGAAATGCGGAAATACCGCGAAAACCCCACAGATGAAAATAACGATTAATTCAATAGAGGAAAAACGTTCTGTTTTAGTGTCTGACTTTCCTAAACATCGATTTAATCAACAGACCAGAAACGTGCCTAGTGAGTTTTTCTGAAAATATGAGTGCTGCATACTAATTGGAAGCTGAATGTCGCTTTTTTACATGCTTTATAGTAGCTAGACCTGTATAAATGAATAGGAATTGTCGAATTCAGTTTTCAACCACTTTCAGATGTACGAAATGTTTTGCACAAGTATTAACATCCGAAGACAATACAATAATTTAATATCTAAGAATAGTGGTTGAATGTAACGGAATCTTCTAATTCAATTTTCACTCACATCCAGACGTCCAGATTATTTGTAATTCCGACAACGTGTTAAGACCGGACACAATACAATGATTTCAATGTCCTGATGTTCTAATTACTTTGACAGTAACAACAGAAAAATGTAATGGAATCTTCGAATTCAATTTTCACTCACTTCCAGACGTCCAAATTACGAGTATTTGAAATTTTTCACACGTATTAAGGTCTGATTTCATAAGTAAGTACTTGTACTCAAATTACTTTGATAGCAACAATAGATAAGACTTAGAATTGAATGGTATCTTTTAATTCAAATTTCACCCACTTCCAGATGGCCAAATTGTTTAAAATTTCGCACACATATTAAGAATATATTACAATACAATAATTTTAT
Source organism: Vandiemenella viatica (assembly GCA_031002005.1). Taxonomy (NCBI): domain Eukaryota; kingdom Metazoa; phylum Arthropoda; class Insecta; order Orthoptera; family Morabidae; genus Vandiemenella; species Vandiemenella viatica. The sequence goes on along the minus strand of JARYHS010008074.1, from coordinate 188,938,476 downwards.
GGTTATGACCTGGTATTCGTATTATTTTGACAGTGACAACGTTTTAAATAATTAAGCTTTTGTAGCAATGTGAACTAAAAAGTTGAAAATAAAATTATAGTTTTAAAATACTAAAAATCATACATTTCCAAACATGTCAATTAAAAAGTAAGAACAATCTTCAAATAATTTTAATGTAAAAAAGAAGCGGGGGTGCTCTCTACTGACTTTCATAATAACTATACCTTTACAAATAGGTAACGATAAAAAAATTCAAGACAACTGATATCTAACACCCCATGTTTCTTTTAAACATTATAATTATTTTTTTTCCAATGGCTTCATTATTATTTTTAGCTTATTCAAGAAATTAAGTAATAGTGAATTGTGGGACATGCTATCACTTTGAACAAAATATTTATTTAAATATTATTTTCACTTTTTAGTCCACATTGCTACGAAAAGGGTGGCTTTTCTAAACTATAATTTTATTGTGATTAGAATTGATTAACAGTTGTGTAGTTCTACTTTATGAAATGTGACTCCGAAAACATTCCACGAACACTTAATAGAGTTTATGCGTCGATACCCCTGTTCGTAGCAAACTTCTGTAATTACAGTTCACACCCCATTTCAGCTTTGCTATTTGCGCATCCAAGCTTATCGGGGACTCCAGTATAGACAATTATTTTCTTACTGTCTTACGCCTTGTCGACTTAGACGTACTTAGAGGTTGGAGAAAATTGCGAAGTATTAACTGGTGGAATCGGCTATGACCATTTGGAGGAACCAACCGTCATTCGTTTGAAGTGGTTTACGGAAACTTGGAAAACTACCTCTGGATTTCAGAGCGTAAATCTTCTTTACTGCTACCTTAACAACTTTATTTGGAAAAAGAATATGCTGGTATTTATCTTTAAGGCATCAACACAGCAACATGATATCATCATGTTATATTTCTTGCTACTATAAAATTGTTTTAATGTTATATCGGTTAATGAGCCACAATCAGTTAACAGTAATAAATAACAAATTTGTCTTCAACTATCTCAAGCGCGTATAAATACTAACTTTTGATTGGTTGATGTAGTTTCTATAGTGTTGCGTATTAAATCGTACAACACGTGCTATAACACCTTGGTTAGTAACGTCCGGTGTCACTGTTCGACATTTTTTTATGCTCCTAAATCACACATATTACGTTTTGTGCCGCTTCAGAGAAAATTAAATAAAGACACCATCTAAAAATAGGAAATTTAGTTTCTTTATCAAAGAATCTAAGTTAACACGTTATAAATTCAATTTTAAGGGAAAATCTATATCAAAGAGATAAAAATTAGTCTTTGGTAAGAAAGCAAGGTATTTAATATAAACAACTGCTTATTAATTCTTCTTATAAAAGTTGAATTCAAACAATTTTCAACATAATATCTAAACGTAGAGAAAATATTATTCCCAAACACAAAAATTTGCACTTTTTTAAAAAAAAAAAAAATGTTGTAGATTTTCAAACGTTTCATACAGTACAGAGAAACAACAGAGCTTCACAATATCTCAATTAAGTTAAATCAGTAATACATGGATGTTTTTCCCTGAACAGCGAGTACAAAAGGAAATATGAGTAAACCATGTCGAGTGACGTCATAGGCAGTGGTGGAATGTGCAGTAATATTGGATACTAATATTGTTATTTTTTTTACTCTATTTTAATGATCTGTAACATTACATGAGGCTTAAACTTCTCATCCAGATTTGTTACAGCTGTTACAAGACACACAAATACTAGAACGAAATACACTCCTGGAAATTGAAATAAGAATACATTGACGCCGGTGTGTAAGACCCACCATACTTGCTCCGGACACTACGAGAGGGCTGTACAAACAATGATCAAACGCACGGCACAGCGGACACACCATGAACAGCAGTGTTGCCCGTCGAAGGGCGCTAGCTGCGCAGCGGTTGAGCACCGCCGCAGTCAGTGTCAGCCAGTTTGCCGTGGCATACGGAGCTCCATCTCAGTCTTTAACACTGGTAGCATGCCGCGACAGCGTGTACGTGAACCGTATGTGCAGTTGACGGACTTTGAGCGAGGGCGTATATTGGGCATGCGGGAGGCCGGGTGGACGTACCACCGAATTGCTCAACATGTGGGGCGCGAGGTCTCCACAGTACATCGATGTTGTCGCCAGTGGTCGGCGGAAGGTGCATGTGCCCGTCGACCTGGGTCCGGACAGCAGCGACGCACGGACGCACGCCAAGACCGTCGCATCCTACGCAGTGCCGTAGGGGACCGCACCACCACTTCCCGGCAAATTAGGGACACTGTTGCTCCTGGTGTATCAGAGAGGACCATTCGCAACCGTCTCCATGAAGCTGGGCTACGGTCCCGCGCACCGTTAGGTCGTTTTCCGCTCACGCAGTTGTTTCGCGACAGGCGTGTATGGAGGGACGAATGGAGACGTGTCGTCTTGAGTGATGAGAGTCGCTTCTGCCTTGGTGCCAATGATGGTCGTATGCGTGTTTGGCGCCGTGCAGGTGAGCGCCACAATCAGGACTGCATACGACCGAGGCACACAGGGCCAACACCCGGCATCATGGTGTGTGGAGCGATCTCCTACACTGGCCGTACACATCTGGTGATCGTCGAGGGGACACTGAACAGTGCACGGTACATTCAAACCGTCATCGAACCCATCGTTCTACCATTCCTAGACCGGCAAGGGAACATGCTGTTCCAACAGGGCAGTGCACGTCCACATGTATCCCCTGCCACCCAACGTGCTCTAGAAGGTGTAAGTCAACTACCCTGGCCAGCGAGATCTCCGGATCTGTCCCCCATTGAGCATGTTTGGGACTGGATGAAACGTCGTCTCACGCGGTCTGCACGTCCAACACGAACGCTGGTCCAGCTGAGGCGCCAGGTGGAAATGGCTTGGCATGCCGTTCCACAGGACTACATCCAGCACCTCTACGATCGTCTCCATTGGAGAATTGCAGCCTGCATTGCTGCGAAAGGAGGATATACACGGTACTAGTGCCGACATTGTGCATGCTCTGTTGCCTGTGTCTATGTGCCTATGGTTCTGTCTGTGTGATCATGTGTTGTATCTGACCCCAGGAATGTGTATATAATGTTTCCCATTCCTGGGACAATGAATTCACGGTGTTCTTATTTCAATTTCCAGGAGTGTATTAGAGATTCATCTCATGTATCGACGGAGCAGCCGATACAATTTGTTAAGTACAAATCAATTCGAGATTAATTGGAAAGGAAACACTCATCAGTTAATTCGGTCAATTTAATTTGGTAGTCTTCAGTCTTTTGCGTGCTGGTTATACTTTACGGTTTGATTTAATACGGTTATTGTACTGTACATTTTTTTTAAAAAAATCGAATAGACCGAACAGCCAGCTTCTTGTATTTTGAATGTTTCTCTTGAGTGTATTTGTGCAACGACATCGCGTACGTATGTACCATATAAAACAGTTAGTTAAAAACCACTCATGACCAAGGCCAGCCTGGAACCGGTGAACCTAACAATTTCAGAAAATGAAACACGTTTCCGAAATTTCATGTCAAAGATTCGCCTCTGGTAATGCAGTTGAATTTCTTTGGCTTTTACTAATTTCATGGTGATTAGCAGAAAGATACTTTTCGGTGGGCACCGGAGGAAAGTTCATGTTATTTTCTTTAATTTTTTGCGCTGCTAGCATTTAGAGATTGTGAAGTTGGCCGAGACCACAAGGACATATTTCGATGAGGAACTAACTACTTCTATCTCCGATGGTGGAAGGAACTTTCTTCGTTCAGGACAGGAGGGGTGGTATTGCATAATTCCTAATTAATTTGTTGTGTATCAAACAACTGCATTAAATACCAATTTCTTCGTAGTAGTTTTGGTTATACGACAGTGTAGATACTGACTTGCAATGCCTATCGTAGTTAGGGTGCCCTTCAACACCAAAAACAACGACAACAGATGGGTACGTGTAACTTGGTGTCCTTGGATATAGTAGTCCTGAATGGATCTCATCTGTATTTCAATCTATTCATTTAGACACAAATTTTATATGAACAATATGTCCTATCTCTGTATTCAGAACTCCTGCGAGAAAAGCTTTACATCTCGTCGATGTGTAAGACATTGGAAGCGGGATGGGATTGGTGACAAGGGACGGAAAGGAATACGCTCACGGCCTTTTGAAGGAAGCATCCCGGCATTCGCCTGAAGTGATTTGGGGAAACCATTGAAAACCCAAATCTGGATGCCCTGAATGGGATTCGAACGCGCGTCCTCCCGAATGCGAGGCCATAACGTTACCGTTCACCTACCATGCTCGGTGGGAAAACCATCTAACTCAAGTTGTAGACCAGACTGTACATGACACGAAGTGACGGTACACCTTACATGATGTTTAGCGAAAATAGATACTGTATGCGTGAGTGGCTTATGTAATACATCCCAAAAACTGGAAGAACAACATGTTTATTTAAATCCAGAATTATATTACAATATATATTTATATTATATTTATTTAGAAAATGCACATTTATATTAGCTTTATTTCTAAAATGCATGAGTAGCTTTTCCATGTCTGCATGATGCTGAACTTTTACCTACGAGGCGGCATTAATTTGCTGAATGCAATAATGTCGAGAACAAATTGCAATGTTAATTCTGCTCGTCTGCCTGGAACGCTTTGCGACAAATGTAAACACTTTATACAATTTTAATACTTGATCGGTGCGTATGTCATTTCGTTTATTTGACTGCGACAAATAGTGTTGTTACGCATGGCGCGACCTGATGTGTCACCGATCTTTGGTTCAGAAATTCTAAATGTGTGTTCTGTGTTTTAGAAGCCTACATTTGAACGTGGTTGCTCGTAAAGAATTGCATCCAGCACGTGAATCACTTCTGCTTAGAGTTCTTCCGCGGTTCCCTTATTGTTATACTGTTGTAACAATTCGGTAAAGCTATCCGTGGTCCTTGGGCAGAGTACAAGTATCATCTGTCTCTGTACGGCATTACTTTTGTATTTACTACATTATTAGCGTTTATTTCTTAATCATAGAGTTACTGAGACGGATATTAGGGATCGTCACCGAGTGTTGTGAAACCGATTTCGAGTTACCATGGTTTCCCTAAATCACTACATGATCCAGGAATAGCGGTTCAGTGATATTTGTAGCAATTAGTAGCTAGAGTTGAAACAGGGGTCTGAATCTTCCTATAGCCTCTCCTTTCAGGTAATTCAAGAAAAATTATGTTAATAAGAACAACACTGTTGGATTTTCTTGAAACATCTCAGCCACTATAAATCCTGTCATCAAACCATGATACCTTAATTGTTGCTGGCCATCGTTGCCTACAAACGGATGTAGATTCCTTACGTCCTTTTGCAAAGTTATTTATAACTTTGATGATAATTAATGCACAGAGTAACCCACCCCATTGGCTCGGCTGGCTAGAGCACCGTGATGGTATCCGATGCTGCCATGGGGGGGGGGGGTTAACTGGTTCGAGTCGTGGTGGTCGGAAATGCTTATCATCAGGACTAGGCCGGCAGGGTAGTAGAGGAGGTGGTGCACAATTCATAATCACCAGATTGTGCACCGAATTCCTGGGTTACATACCAAACCTCTAGTGCATGTGAAGTGAGGCCATACAACACTGTTGATGGTGGTTTGTCCGTCGACTAGGGGTCTGGTGTGTTTCGGAAGAGTAGGCCTGAATGGGCGGGCGCCTGGTTTAAAACTATCTCTTCTTTCATCTCTCATTCACAACACAAACAACTCTCTACACTAAATAGAACACACCATGACGATCATACACACTTACAATAACACTTTCGCACACTGTCACATTGGGGAAGGCAGCAGGAAACCATTGCAGTTCCTTCCCCCTGGACGTAACCACGGAGGGGTAAACATTCCCCTTGGTAACGGCCTACACTCGGATACCGGTATGGCATCCAAAGGGGAAGATGAAGAATGTACAAAATAGTATACGATCGAGGCTGGGAATATATCAGAAGGCCATCTTAGTCTCAGAAGAAATAGTTTCTATACATGTATTTTCCTTTTAAGGGTTCTGGTGTGTCTGAAGTTGTATGTTGAGCTTGGAAAGATGTTAACATTTTCTTACTACTTAGTTCAAAGTACCCTGTCATTTAACATCGTAGAGCTACTGCGCTACTCTTACTACATTCAGTAGCACTAGTCGTACATTTACTTACTGAAATACATTTTTTCCATTACAACAGATCTCGAATGGATTGCATGTTAACAACCAATCACATACTAGAGTCTATCTTCTTTCTTTGATATATTGTTAATATATGTTGAGTAATTCAAGGAGGACCTTTTGTCATTCTTACGTCAGAGGCCGTTTCTGTTGTTTGAATCCCCTGTTTTTGTCAGCCATTTGTTTGCTGCAGTCGTGTGGTCCTCTGGCACCTCTTCGGTCGACACTGAAGGTCGGCTCTTGGTGTCGCTTATTCTCACCACGCGCACCCGAGTCACGTTCATTTCTTCCTGACATGGAAGACGAAATCAGAGTGATGTTTGTTCCCATACAAAAGCAAAAAAGCCATGCCCACTTTTTTTTAAAAGTAAAACTACTTTGGCAGTGATAAGGTGAAATTTTTGAACCTTACGCGTTACTGCGCATACGCCGCAACGTTCTGCACATACGCGGAACCAAATTTTTGTTGGTTTGGTTTTTTTCCGATTTCATTCCTTTCAGGTGAAGCCAACCTAAAGCGTTAAGGGACAGGAACAAGTTCGTCCATAGCCATTTAAAGGAACCATACCGGCATTCGCCTCGAGGGATTTTCTAAAATCACGGAAAACTGAAATCAGAATGGCCGGACTGAATTGGAACCCCTGTGCTCCCGAATGCCAGGCCGGAGCGCTATCGCTCTTCACCAAATTTGGTTTGCTCTCTGACTTTGGCGATCTTTTGTTTCCCGTCTTCTAAGAAGATGTGAGTGTCCTCTCACTACCGCATTTTGTGAGCAAGAACCACTTTGAGAAAAAGCACTGTCTGGTCTGTAGAGTCATTTTATCTCTCAACCTCAGCTGGTAGAGTTCCCTGGTTACTTCCGCTCCATACAGGAAAGGTCAGTTTTTGCTCCAGAGAAGTGGACTTACAGTTTATGGAAATGCCAGCTAATCACAAGAGATTTATTGCCCGCCTGGAATTTCAATAAAGGACGTAACCATTATCAGCATGTTAGTGGGAGAACTGGATTTTTGCGACGTTATGTAAAAAATTTATAACAAGAACGGTTTCTTAGTTTCACACATTGAGAAGGGTCTAGAGCAGCCGTTTGTCACTGAATCGGCCAAGGTATATACTCACATTTCTGCCCAGAACGGTGAATAATTTTTTACCCATTAGAGTTTTCCTAGGCAGCCGCGTAGCCCAGGCGGTAGAGCGCCAGACTGCGGTCCGGAAGACCGCGGTTCGATCTCCGACGAAGCCGAGGATTTTTCCTCAAAGCTGAACGTCCGGAACGACCTCCCAGTCCCACTCAGCCTGGTATCAAATGAGTACCGGGGGGAAACACCGGGGTAGGTAAAGAACGGCTGCAGCGTGGCGCTGACTCCATCACATCAATTCTAGTGCCGAAGGTTGTACAGGGAGTGCGGAGCTCTAACTCCGTGAATCCTACGGGAAGCGGCAGGAGCCGTCGCAACCCCGTGACCTTTACCATCAAATTGTTCCTATTCCGCGTAAGAACACGGCGGTGAAGATATTTACCGACAGCCATTTACAGTACTGTCTGCTGCTGGAGGCTATCTATGCTTCACATTTAACTGCATTCAGCATTCATGCAACTTTCGTATTGACGCATGCATCAGCTTTTTAGTGATTGTTCCATTATGAGCTTAATCAGTTGGTTGCATGTCACGTATGAATGCTCTATTTAAGCCGTGTGTAGCGTCGCGGCTAGTTTAGCCCTATATATCTGTCACAGACTGTGTGGGAGTACCTGCCGAATCCCATTAGCGCCGCATATTGCGTTTGCTGCTTGCCTCTCCGCCTCAGGTCTTGCCTGCTTCTAGTAATCACAAACCCTGTTAATACCACCAACACCATACCTGAAATTTTACTCAATATTATTCGTAAACAATTTTTAGTTTGAAACTGTAAATCTTTTTAGATGTTCAATTTAGTTTAGAGTTTGCCTAGTTACAATGTGAATTGGAGGCTGCATTACATAATTGTTTCAGAGAAAGGAGACTTAATTTAATCATGCACACCAACATCAAAATGGAGATTGTAATTTTACTCAGATACATCACCCAAAGCCTTAGCAGTATCACCAGTTAAATATTTTTTAGCAAACAAAGTCAGTGTGGCCATAACATAGTTAATCTAAGTCAGTTTACCATATATTTGCTACGAAGATGAAAAAAAGAACAGACAAACGTAGCCTCCTTACAGACTAATAGTGGTGCTAGCTATTACATGCGACTTGGTACGCGTGAACTTAATAATTTTATTGCTGGAATTGAATATATAGAAAGCGGTAAGTTACGTAAACGGTGAAAAAAAAAAAAAACGATGATGCGAAGTCGAACCTGTCTTATGAAGAGAATCAATTTGCAACGTGTTTAAAAATAGCTACAAACTAAGAGAGGAGGGTTAACTATAGGAGAATACCTACCGTAGTTCCCCCGGCTCATTTTTGTTGTGGTTTAAAGTTATGTCACTTTCGCGAGACATCTTACGGAAACGAGGTTTTATACTTAACGTTTGGCTTTGCTGTCCTTTGCTAAGATATATATCCTTTGGGAATTGGTAAGTGCTAACTCGTGAACAAGCTACATATAACTGCTCTTGGGAAAAACAACTCTTGTCTAAGTGTAGCATCGCAGATTTCATTGTCTGTTACTGGGTTTTATTGATAATCATCACAAACGCTAATTTTAGTGAGGACTGGTAGGTCTGTTGGAATTACTGAGATTTGAGCAATCAACACGTTATCAGCTTTTTGATATTCCAGTCATGATAACAGATTTTATTACGTTGCGGTCCAAATGTGTTATTTCTCAGCGTGTTAGGTTGCCCAGTCGCGTAGCATAGAGGTACACATCAGTGGCATGGGAACCCGAATCTTTCATCTTAATTGATAAGAAGGTACTGCGATAACTTCACAAAGTTAAGAAATTCTGTGGGATATGTGGTAACTTGTGCAGTATCCCACTATCCACCGATAGATTTTCTATTTTTCCTTGGAACTGGGACGTCATTTTTTTATTTTTTCCATCATTTTCGAGAATTGTTGTTGAACTTGCTCTTGTCTGTGCATTCAATTTCTGAACAGATCCTAAACGAAAGGAATGGGAGAGAAACAAAGCCTGAGCAACCGATATAACATAAAAAAAAGAAACGTGTATGGCGTTATACTGGCCGCGCATTACACCTCTCTCGTGGCTGGTCCTACAGTTTAACGTATGAATCACAGAACGTCCTGGCGTGACTCACATAATCAAACACATTTCTTTGAAAAATCTGGACATTACCGAGATTTGAAACCGGTACCGAATCCAGATCTTTTGAAAGCAACCGCCTGAACGACTGAGCCATCAAAATGGTCATAGATGTACCATTACAGAGACCTAAACACACTATCGTCCGCGTATCACCACTCAGTTAGTTTTCAAGATTTCATGACGACATATGTTATTTATCCCGAACAAAAGTATCAGATGTCCTTCTAAATGGTGCATAGTATCTCGTTCTCAAATTTCATGAAGATCGATTTAGCCATGAGAACATAACAAACAGACAGAGTTACTTTTGCAATTATAATATTAGTATAGAGAGATAATGTACTTCAATCTGGGACCCATTTCTCGTATTGCTTCTTCCTGCGATAATGTTTGTAATCCATTGATGACACGAGCTGATAAGTACCTCGTCTCCATGAAACTGCTTCCTTTGATTCCTGGTTCACCAGTTCATTTCGTTTGATCCCACCGTGGCTTCTGATCCAACTCGATAACGACACCTATCTCGTTCTTTGGAAACCACAAAATTGTTACAGGCAATAGAATGATTTAGTGCTATTAGTGTGGACAGTAACGACTGGTAGTCGGATAATTCGATCATTGATACTGGAAGCCGAAAATTTCACTGTTCTAGAATGGAGATACGTTCTACTGTGAGCAAATGGATGAAGTTTAAACTAGTTTTGGCTTCCAGTTTGTAACGTAACCATGAACGTTACGGTTATATTTGGAGTGGATAGTGTAATCTGAGAGGTATGTAAGGTCTTTGGCGGTGGGCGAGCGCCGAGCGCGGTGAGTCGAGAGTTGGTGATTGTCAGTGGTAACGTACGGAACAGCCAGCGGGAACGGAAGGTCTACGGCAGGGTGTTTATCCCGTGAATACATCGTACGGCCGCTTGGCGTGTGTTCTGTACTAAAGAACACTGTGGGATGTGTGCTAAAGTATATGTTGGACTATGAAGGTTCTTCCGAGAGACCTGATTCAATATAAACTGTGTTTAGTAAACTACTGCAGAATCGGACTATGGCGATTGTTTGTTAATTAGTTTCGAGATTTGTGCTCACTGCTTATTTATCTTTTGACTGTACTTGAATCTGCTATTTTCGGTGACGAAGAAACATTAGTATTATTGTCTGGTGGCATGCTTGTGGACAGTGTAGTCTCAGAGGAATAAATCTACCAAAACTAGTACGCATATGTGTTTTCCTTCTGTGACTTTAATTAACCAATTAGCATAGCCGAAAGACTGGCGACCGCACGGCAAAACGAACCTTTAATTAAAAGAGTAATTAGTGGTGGAAGAAAGCTTTAAAAAATCGTGTTAGGAAGTGTAGTTGCACAATTTCTTCAACGAACTTTTAACTACACAAACACGAATAGCTCGAGTAGCCGTTACAAGTTCTTATATCTAGATACATGCTACCACTATAAATAATTAATTACCTTTAACTCTCGAATTACCCTCGTGAATTATAATGGTTCTAAGATTGCGAAATTCGGCGGCAGTACTGTAGGACCAACTGTTTCCGTGCTTGACGCGGGAGATGGTGCTGTGCCGGTTGCGTGGTCATAAGAGACGTTGCCAACCTCTCCCATGTGCGTGTGTGCGGGGACCACCCGCAAATTAACGCACGCGCCAACGACCTCCTCTCGTCAACTTTTGAGAGAGGCTTCTCTTCCGGCTTATCCGCTTTGATCTCGCCCTCGTTTACGGCTCCATTAATCAGCCTGTTTTACGAGAGAACTCTTCTTTGATGCCGACGGACGCTTGTCCTTACAGATAGGCCGCGCGATCTGTGGGAACGTTAAGGTCAACCACCACAGTTCAGATTGGGAAGTCGTTCGTGGAGGATACGATGTTATCTGAACCGAATCGCGCCTCGACTGAGCAATCCAAGCAGCCACAATTCGTGTCCCTTGATTGCTTCCTTTGCTTATCTTTGTTTGTAACTTTATATCGTTCCTACTCTTAACGAACACACAACGTTAACAGTCAACAACGATGTCGGATCGTAGGTATCATCTATTTCAGATTGCCAGTATTGCGTTATACACTGGAATTAGCTGAACTTATCCAAAACCTTCAAGCACAGAATCAGATTTTATCACAAATGAAAAAAAAAACTGATTACGACTGATATTCAATTTTCAGTTAAATCTTGATATGACGCTTTAGTACATCGTTTGTTGTAGACAAGAGTTATAGCAAAAATGTTTTTGTTTGCTGTTTTTTGTTTTTGTTTTGGTTTATTACTTTTTCAAGATACTTTTACAAATTACAGGACACAAGATTCACAGTTGAATGATACAGGCTTCTTACATGCAAGCTACTATATACGGTCTCTTGGTCGCTTCGTCGTCTTGATTTAATTTTTATTGTTCTTTTCTTGTACAGAAGTTTTCGCGGATGTAGAGCCAAATTTTACTTTCTATGCATTACCAATGTGATCATCTGACGAATCGGTCGAAGCTCCTGAAACTTCTATGTAATTACTCGCTGAAAGCATCTTTGCGCTCACAGTTTTCTTAACTTGTATCTTGTGTATTCACTCCATTTTAGACAGGATGTAACAATTAATCCAGCGTTTGGCAAGGACGTTCTTGATAGGACATCCAAAGATCATGAAATTTATTGGGACCGAGTTACTGGATGCGAAATCTGGAACTGGAACGTTAAAAACTTACTACAATACGTATTATAGCAAGCATCAAGGAAAGTCATAACAGTTTTTATTTTACTTTTAATTTTTTTTCTGACGAACAAAAAATAGATGAAGGTTCTATTAATTCAAAATGAGGTTCCTATATCCTTAAAAAAATATTTTCTAGACGGTTGTAGTTACATTACATTATTCGACGTGTTGGATACATGATCATTCTAAATAATCAAATTTTAATTTATCTTCGAACGTTCTTTATACCTGCTGGTATGAAGCGAAAATTTGTCGTTATGCCAGCCAACCCGCCTGCTATTGTTCTTGGCACATCTGATTTCAGTAGTGAAACTCGTTATGCCCAAGAAACGCGAGTCCGCAGTGGTCAAGTTAGTGGTTCGTGTGTAGTTCCAGCGTATAAGGTACTTGTGTTACTGTATATATTAGACCCCAACATCTTTTTAAAAAGTAGCAACCACTCACAATGATGTGCTGTTGCGGATCATTAGTGTATTATGTAGTGAATATAATGAATAAACATTGAAAATGTAATATAAATTTGAAAAAAAAAAATTCACCTAGCATTGTGGGTGACCAGTAATTCTCTTGCCTCGCATTCGGGAGGACGTGGTGTAACAGTACTAAAACCTAAACTTTAACTGGAATTGTATTTTATGTAGCATTTGTAGCAAGCTAGAGTGTGATTGAAAATGGTTTGGTATATTTGTCTTGTATTTTATTGAAAATCAGTGTAAATGGATTTCGTTTTGGGAAAAGAAATTATGTATATACCATTTAATATGTATAAGAACAGAACTTTGCAAGAGAATTACTTAAATGTTTGTAATTATAGGTATTAAGGTGAGCTACGACGTCTAAAGGACAATTTACTACAGTTTAAAATGGAGAATTTTGTGTTTAAGTATCTTTAATTTTCATTACTAAGCATTTTGTAATGATTGTAAATGATTATGTATTACTTCTGATTGTTTCTAATATCTTTTCTATTGTTCAAGTATTGTTAATGTTAGAGAAATATCTGTCGGAAGCCTTTATAGTGTTCTAGAATTTTCGATAGACTTTATATAATGCGATCAGCAGAGGCAGAGACAGTTTAGTTTTCGACAGAGTTTTACAGACTCAGTTTACGTCGGCCAAGGACAGTTTTGAACGAACAGTTTTGGTAGTATTGTCTTTGTAACAGGTCCGCCGCTAGCTGTATTATTTGTCGTCCCCCAAAATTAAAATTTGAAACTTGATCGTCGACTAGTTATTTAATATAAGTAATTAAAACCACGATCAATCTAATAGTGGGTTCGAATCCCCGTCCGGGCATCCAGTTTGGATTTTCCATGGTATTCCCAAATCACTCCAGACGAGTACCTGGATGCTTCCTTCAAAAGGCCTTGGTGGAATTCCTTCCTGTTCCTTGCCCCAATCCCATCCCGCCTCTAATGACCTCACGTCAATAGGCATAGAGTCACAAGTTAAATAATAATAATATAAAATGTAGTAATTAAAGGTGAAACGGAACAAACTGGTTGTTTACTTTTTGTGTGCTGGGGGAGGGTGGGAGGCGAGGAAGAATTTATTCCAGGCCTACTTTGATACCTGAATTGTCGTTCCCATCCCCTCCCGACGCTTTACCGTTATGCTCTGGTGTGGCCTCGGAAGGTAAAGTGGATTACGCCAGCTGCTCAGCTGTGGGGATTATGTGAGCGGCAAGCAGGGTCTTTGCTCGGCCAACGCGGATTCTGAAGGCGTGAGAATTGGATGTGAGCACCCCTTATCTATTTAACGATGAATATCTCAAGTTCGTCAGTTGCGTTACTCATACCAAGAAGAGTCCAATTTAATGTCTGCCGTTGGCTAAGTATAAGTCTCTTGCCAAATACAATAGTCAGAGCGCTTGCTAGGGGTTGCGTATCACGAAAGCTGACCTCAAATTTGTCTGTTCATCGCGGCCGTCAGATATTTAGTAGCCTGGTCGTAAATGAGCAATAATAATAGACTAAATATAAAAACAGGTTCGCATGCGATAGAAGAAGTAAATGAATTCTGCTACTTCGGAAGTAAAATTACAACTGATGGCCGAAGTAGGAATGATATAACATGCAGAATAGCACTGGCAAAAAGAGCATTTATGAAAAAGAGAAATATTTTAGGTTCAAATATAAATCTAAGACTCAGAACGAACTTTTTAAAACTCTATGTGTGTAGCACAGCACTTTATGGTAGCGAAGGAAAGTTGAAGCATTTAAAATGTGGTGCTATAAAAGGATGCTAAAAATGAAGTGGACAGATAAAGTACGAAATGAACGTTTTTCGGAAATGATGAGTGAGGAAAGAAGTTTGTGGAAGAGTTTAACAGATAAAAGAGGCAGAATGGTAGGTCATATTATGAGAGATGGGGGATTGGTTAATTTGTTAGTGGAGGGAACAGTCTAAGGTAGGAACTATAGAGGTAGGCAGAGGTTAGAGTATATGAAGCAGACAACTGAGGACGTGGATTGTAAGGGGTATGTTGAGATGAAGAGGTTAGCACAAGAGAAAAAAGTTGAAATCCCCAGTGAAACAATGTTACTGTGTAATCTGTTTAATAAGTGTATGGTAAAGGCATTAACATTTCCCAACTTGCGACTCGTTTCGGTTTGTATTGATACTATCACCTTTTTTGCCTACATTAATTATATTTCAATCATATTAATGTCTAATTAACGTCCTGACTTGCCACTTGACCTTCTTGTTATGGATTGCACAAATAATTGTGGAACGGCTGGAGAATACAAGAGTGTAACCAACTTATTTTTAAATCACTCCATTTCTTTAACACATTTGAAATAAATCAGTAAGCTTTCAAGTAGTTTCTTCTGATATGCAAGTTCATAGTAGAACTGTATTAAATGATGAGATCGTTAGTAAATAAATTAAGTATGTTGTGTTGCTTAGTTTTGTCAGCATTTATTCTACATCTATATCCGTACTCTGCAATACACAAATATTGTGGTTGGCAGAGAGTGCTTTGCACCAAAACTAACTCTGCCCATTCCAATATGGGATAGTCCTAGGGAAGAAAGAATACATATAAGCATCACTACTAATTTATCTAATCTTGTCTGTTCTATCATTACGACCTAAATAGGTTGGTGGACGAAATATTTTACTGCACTCGTAAATAAAGAAGAATTTCGCATATTCGCCAACAAATTCAGATGAAACCGACGTCATTAGTCTGCCAGACAATTCCAGGCCAATCTGTTGTGGAGATTTTCGAACGTGTTTTGGACTCTTCCATTTCTGATAGATACGGACTTTGTGAAGTTATTTGTTAGAATGAGCTCTTCATTAATATGCAGTAGTTCTGAAAGTTGATTTTTAATACTATGCCAACCTCTATATGCTTTTGTTTATAATTTATATTTAACTATATACTAAAAAATCTTTAATGACAAAAAGTTTTAAAAGTTTTAATGTACCCAAGTCTCCAACGGAAGTAATACAAGTAAAAATGTTCGTTAATCGGTTAATTGCTATTCGAAGAGAAATTGGGGCTTGCTGCAATTAATTAATTTCGATCCTCAAGAGGAAGATTTTAGATTGAAGAGTAACCTATCAGACAACCAGAATCACTTACAATCAATGGGCTGACAGGTAACAGGTAGGCAGGCGGTAAAGAAAGTCAAAGTCCAAAGGCAGGATATCAATTACTGAAACCAATTAACGGGCTAGAACAAAGATCTCTGGTCTACCATCTGATTGTTCTCTTTAATTTTCCTGTTAACGTAATGTAGCATCCTCCTTCAATTCTGATTACTGGCAGCAGGTCAAATTCACCTGGGCTGAAGTAGTTTCACTTTTATTTTAAGGATGGGATATTAGTGTCATCATATATTTGTGAATCGTTTCCCTTAAGGGAGTCAAATGGTGTCGTCGGCCTTTGCTAGCCTAGATTTGTTACAGAGCAATTGTCCTTTGTTTTCATACGACAGATCTGCGATAAACTGATTATTAAAAAAAAATTAACACCCTCTAACCTTCTATTAGTTTACCTGAAAGTAAAATAATCTCCATATTATATTCAATAAGTTTTTTTTCTTTCTTTTCACAACAGCAAAGACGACCTGTTCAGTACTGCCTTTAATTACTGGTCCTGCAGTTCCAGCAAATGCACCTTCTCCTTGTCATTCATAAGTTTTAGTTTCAGTAAGGGAAACTTTGAGATAGTTATAAATAAATACTGAAGTTCACACAGTTGCAAAAAATTTTTCGTCCACAGCCCTGATGACTATCATGGCGGTAATTCGTATGATGTATACAGTCGTGTCTGCCCTTACACGCTAGACAATGCTAGTCATGACATTCAGCCTTGAGAGATCACAAATGTTAAAATCACTGATAATCCGTTTTACCAGTTTCCAATTTTCTTGCATCACAGAAATGGTGTCTGCGAAGTAAGGCAGTCAATTAAAGTGCGCTCAGAAACAAGTGGCAGCTACATGTTTTAAAACTTTCCAGTGCTGAAGTTTCGTGGGATCAAATAATAACATTGCCGACAGTTTCAGCTTCTTGATTCAAATTGTGGGAATGCAGCCGTAACATCATCCCGCTAGAATCTGCACCCGATCCTCTCGCTAATGCAAAACTTCAGTGTTTAGATGTACAGAGTCATAAAGTGACAGTGAATTACAACTGGATTGTTGATTTCGAGAGGACAGTCAAGTGAGAGGATTTAGTGCTGTTTTGGTCCACGGATGGTATTTTATTTCTCACCTACCCTGCATATCTGCAGAGCGTTCCCCTATCTGCCGCCTGGGGGTGCGCCGGATGGGGGACAGCAAAACGCCGCACCGGATTATTGTTATTATTATTATTACTAAGCGGTTCGTAGAGATCATATATATTATTTAAATAAGGTGTTTTTTTTTTTTTGTCACAAGCAATTATCTCCCTTCATACTTAAGTGAAATCAATGAATGAGGTGTCATTTTAAAGCTTATGGTCTCCACTTTGGTCACATCATATTTTAAGAAAGGAATTTTTCGGAATTCGACCCTGAAAAGGCAAAAATGTCAGTATTTCTAAATTGCGTTTTTTGTGTCTCGAGCCATTTATTTCTTTGGATATCTAACCGAAATCAATAAATCAAGTAGGATTATGAAGAGTAATGTCTCCGCTTTGGTGACATCATATATTAAGAAAGAAATTTTTTGGAATTCAACTCTTAAAGGGAAAAAGTAGGGGAGACTGGATACGGTTGTGACAATTTTCATTTGATCGCTTATAATTTTCTTAGTATGCCAGTGATTTTTATAGTAAAATGTACATTTTCCTACATATAAATACTAAAGTTTTGTCCATAAGTACAAAGGTTAAGTCACAGCAACAAATTATATAAAAAAAGAAAAAATGTCACAACCGACCACACCCCAGGGGCGGTTGTGACAGTGCTTGGGGTCGGTAGTGACAGGTTCAAAAATGCAACAAAATGGTCTAAACTCACCTTATTTCAAATAATATCAAACATAATGTAACATAATCTTCTTCTGGATAAATTTAATTTTTACATGACAATAGAAATTAATCAGGGAACAACTTAATAGCTTAATAGGCATTGTAGCATCAATAGTTATTATAAAATTCTTGATATAGATCAATTTTATATACATGGTATATTGTCATTGTGACTCCGCATCTATTCGTCACAAGTAGTTTTTTCAGAATTTTCAAGGGTCCGAAGACAGGTCATCCAAGGACTGCAAGGTTGTACGAGCAGTGTGGAGGAAACGAAAGCAAAGTGATTGCATTTTCTTTACAAAAATCCATTGTATTAATGTGGATAAGAGAGGAATGGTTATCAAGCACTAGCAAGACTCTATGCGTTGGAGAAGCATTAGGAAATTTCTTAAAAAGTTCCAGAAATCCTAGGAACAATGCACCTTGCATCCAGCCTGAAGAATTTGCAGTCCCAATTGATCCCTAGCAAAATGATCGTGATAACTAACCCGTGGAAATAAAGGAGGGATAGCATTTCCCAAAGCGTTTTCTGCAAAATTAACCATGACTAATGTACCTCGTACAGCTGTCGGTCTTCCTCAAGCGTTTTATGCGCATCAAAAACAAAAAAAGTACTGTCACAACCGTACCCAGAAAATATGTCACAACCGTCCCCAACGCACTCCTTCGCAAAACAACAATCGCCATGACAATACAAAATAAACTACCTGCAAAGTAATCACTGCTATTTAACTACTAATGTTTAACTTATAACGAGGAAAAACACCCATTACTCTATCTGTACACATACAACAATAATTATTAAAAGAAATCTAATAAAAATACTTCCTTTTGACTGTTAAAAAGTAATGTTGGCCTCTACGATTGTTAATGTCGCGATTTCTGACGCGATACCTTGAAACACGTTCAAACAGGCACGCCGCTCCTCTCTACCCCCTCCCCATCCCGGTATTCCTTACAGTTTGGCTAATACGACGACTGTCACAACCGTACCCAGTCTCCCCTATAGATGGTTCTTCAATGCATTTTTGTTTCACGATACATTTATCTCCATTAATATATAACCGAAGTAGATAAATCAGGTATCGTTCTAAAGATTAAGGTCTCCGCTGTGGTCACATCCTATTTTAAGAATGGAATTTTCTGAATTTAACCCTTAAAGGGCAAAAATATCAATATTTCTAAAATGCGTTTTATTGTGTCTCGAATCATTTATCTCCCTTGATAATTAAACCAAATTGATAAACGAGGTATCATTTTAAAGACTGAGATCTTCGTTAGGTCTTTGGTTCCGTTATACCATATTTTAAGAAATGAATATTTCAAAATTCAACCCTGAAGGGCAAAAGTATTAATATTTCAACAACGCATTTTTCTGTCACGAGCCATTTATTTCCCTTTATACTATCCTAAATCGATAAATGAGGTATCGTTTTAAATATTAAATTATCCACCATGGTCACTTCGTATTTTACGAAAGAATTTTCTCCAAATTCAACCCGTAAGGGGCAAGAATACCATCATTTCTAATTTTTTAAATTTTTGTTATTTTTTTAACCTCGCTTGATGCCTAACCGAAATCGATAAATGACATATAATTTTAGAGACCAAGAAGTTCACTTTGGTCACACCATGTTTTATAAAATGAAGTTTTTGGAATTCGACACTTAAAGGGCAAAAGTATCAATATTATTTCTACAACGTGTTTTTCTTTTTATTACAAGCCATTTATCTCCTTCGATACCTAACCGAAATCGATGAATGACATATCATTTTAAGGATTAAGGTCTCCAATTATGTAAAATCATAAATTAAGAATGAATTTTACGGAATTTGATGCTGAATGTGGTCTCGCTAACCAGACAGTTCGGACAGTCCCTAGACTGCAGCAGCAGATATCACACATATATCAATAAACTGTTTTTTATACAATAAGTAGCTTTTCGGATATTTTTTTTTTCTGTTACGGATACATTTTCGTTTTGTTATACAATTCCGATGTAAACATTTTATTCGCACAGCAACACATATCACAGAGATGTTGATATGCTGTGTGCATTTTGTTCAGGTTGGTCGTATTCTGTTAAGGTCAGTGACAGTGTGTCGTATATACAGTGTGTTTAATTTTCCTGTTTCGTGATATGTTGTAAGTATTTTGATGCGTACCTATTACACTAAACAAATAAATATTTGTTAAAAAAGTGCTGTTCTACTTTTAAATATACGTATTACAAGCGTTCAACCTCACTATTCACACTATTTTATTCTCCAAATTTTCGCACGGTTGTCTAGTCATAGTATAATATCTCAGGGGTTCGCCGTTGGTAACGGTTGGGAAAGGCTGATGATTGCAAGGAAACGCCTAAAAATTGCGATCGATATAGCCGGTACGTGACGTCCTAGATTTTATAATAGGCGTGTTTTCCTGCTAAGTGCATTGGCGATTAAACGCCAGAGTGTCTCTATAAATAAACCAGAGAACCCGAAAGCACTGCAGTCCACTTGATTCAATAGGACGCGACGAAGTGTCCGTCTGAGACACGGCGTGTCACTCCGGCCAGGCAGGCGTCGCCGAACTGCTGACAGTGCGCCCGGCGTCAGCAGCAGCGTGACGTCACAGAGGCAGCGCTGGCCCTTGTGCTGCCGAGCCACTGAGGGGCTATCGACCCCACCACGAAAACCTCTTCATCTCTGCGTAAGACATCGCCTGCCGCTCAAAGGTCGAACAAATAACAGCCAACGGGGCGACGAAATCCAAAGGAGAACCTTACTGTTATGCTTGTCCCATCGAATATCAGTGAGCGAATTGATTAAGTCGTAATTACTGTATGATTAATGAAACAAATAATTGGTTGTACCTTCCCGTCGTAATTAAATTTGTGCCTCTAAGTTAAAGGGCAATTGTGAGAGACCGTTCTCCACATAGATAAAAAAATCTTGTCTGCCTTCTCCTTCCTGCACGTTACTAAGTACTGTATGCAGGATTTCCAACTTCAGCGCACTATCACTCCCCTTAAATCCTCCCCCCCCCCTCACCTCAACTCCCTTCCCCAGCATCAAACAATTTATATGATCCAGAAAATACAGTCAGGGTGTAACAGCCCTTTTATGAAATTTTATTTTAATAATTATGTATAGCAAGGTGGGAGTTGATTAATTGTGAATTTGCATATTTTGCGGGTGCTTATTTGTGAATTTCTGGATATTCTTCATGAAAATGAACACTGTTTTATGGAGAGGAACTGTCTAAAGGAGATGTAATAAAATCAAGTACATTAATTCAGGTATGTAATTGTAAGTGTTGATCAGAGCCATGATGTTTGGAGGAAACTTCTCAATGGTTTAGACTGGTTTTTGTTGATGATTTTGTGTGTAAATGCATGTAAGCAATATTAACTTTAATTTTAAGGCATTTTCTAATCATAGTGAGTGATTTTGTGCAATTTGTAATTATTTTTGTATGGATTTAATTGTTAACGTATTGTTGACGCTCGAAAAACTGTATCCGAACTATTTGTGAAGTTCTGGATGTTTCTATGGCGCTCACCGAGCGGGGCGGTGTAACGGTTAGCGTTCTCGCCTCGCATTCGGGAGGACGGCGGTTCGAATCCCCGTCCGGGCATCCAGATTTGGGTTTTCCATGGTTTCCCAAATCACTCCAGGCAAATGCCGGGATGCTTCCTTCAAAAGGCCATGGCCGAATTCCTTCCCATTCCTTGCCCCCATCCTTACCCCCCATCCTTTCCCGTCTCTAAAGACCTCGCTGTTAAGAGACGTAAAGCAGTTAAAAAAAAAATCTACGGCGCTCATTTAAACGCGTGGAGATTGTGAGCAGAGTCAGTTGTCAGTCGTTGCTAGAAGATTTGTTTTTGAGTCGTCAAGCAGTTTTACAGTCGTTTGTGAGTTTAATTGCTCGAATATTTGTGCTTTAGTATCTTTGGACGAGTCTATTGCCTTATTCGAGTGTAATGTTACTATAGAGCTCACGGAGAAATAAATATGAAGCAAGAAGTTACTTGTCGGCGTTGTCATTTCATGGAACTATTCAATCCATTGAAAGCTGAAGTTATTTAACATTTGGGGAAGGTAAAACCCTCTGGCAACCAACGAAAGCAACCTTTGAATTGGAGGACGAAGTAATTAAAGGTAATAATCATTAATTGGTGCCAGGACTAATTAGTTAATTACCGAAGAGTGTGTGAAGTGGAGAATTTACATTGTTAGGATCTACGAGAAGTTATAAATTTAGACTTGAGTACAATACATCTGATCGGATACTAGACTCTCATATTTTATTTTAGAAGAGAAACAGAATGGATATGTTTAATTTGATGCTGTATCTTAGCAGTGTCTGGTATGATAAAGCAAATTATGTATATTTTTACAATTCAAACATTTATTTCTGTGACAGTTGTCTTTTGTTCCTAACGTCAAGAATAACCATTGTATCTGGAATGACGTGGCATCAAGCAGAAAAAAAAATTCGCTAGAATTTCTCGTGGAACTGAAGTGTTTCAAATATTTTTGAATAAGTAGAATGCAGAATATGATGTTTTCTGCCTTGATCATCACACTATCTCCCCCCCCCCCCCCCTTCCCCCGATAAGTTTCAGTAACTATTCAAAGCCGCTATTCGGTATTTTTTTCGTTAGAATAAGACCGGAATCAATAATATTTTACCTCTCCTTTTAACTGTCACTACGGCTTTGTGTGTTTTCATTGCGATGATATCAACAACTTTATCAGTATAGTAAAACACACCTGCACTAGTTTCTTACGAAGGTTCGCAAAAAAGTAAATTATGTTATGTTCAAAACATTATTTAATGAAAAATTATTTTCTCAAATTTCCTAAAGATATTTGTCACTAATCTTATTTTGTGTAGTATAAGAAATAAAGTAATTTCATCAAACAAATTTAAAAATAATATTTGTTGAGCCAACTAGTTCGGTGATGAAATAACCTCAAATAGAAACATGCTTCTGTACGAAAAATCTGCATCGAAAAATCTTTTCGTTGCTGTACCAATCAATGAACTCTCTCTGCACACCGCAATGTCTCTCGAAAGAAAGGAACTCTGGTAAATGTTTAAATAATATCTTATGGCAGATTTTCAGTACTATCTTTTATTTGTTTCTGAAATAAATTTATTGCCTACTTTATCTAGTATAACATAATTGTGTACCACAACCAATTTAGTTTTTGTATCACATGAAAAATGTAAAATTGCATATCAATTAGTGAAAATCGTTTGTAACATTACCTTTAGACGTAAACAATAAATGACCTCTTGCATTTAGTTTACAGATGTTAAATTTGAAATAGTAGCAATACTGACAACACCACATCTGAAACTACAATATACTTTATATCCCAACTAGGAACCACGTGAAACTACAATAGTTCAAATACCTTAACAAATTCTCACTTACAACAGTTCTTGAAGTGGGCTAACTCATGTCTTAACTGGAAAGCGTAAAGTGAGAATAAAGTACACGTAATTTCCCTTCAGTCGATGGTCTCTTCCGACCTAACCCTGAAATTTTTAAAAGTTCAGAAGGAATCTCAGAACTAATAAAGAAAATAAAACTATAGCTCCGTAAACTTTAATAGGCAGATTCTTTTTAGGTAAACTCACGTACCGATGTAGTATTAATCATTAGACAGATTCCACACAATAGAATTTTATCAGATAATTATTTTTCTTCTAAACCAAAACACATTTTCATAGGGCTCAAAAACATCTTAAGTCTTCCTACATATTTCCCTAACCGTCCCGAAAAACTTCTTTCAATCAGTGGCCTACCTCTTGCACAGTAAAGAATATCATGCGTTTTCCATTCCCAAAAATCTCTACAAGTTTGTAACAATCACTTGCCTACCAATTGTGCAATGATAATTTATCATGTATCTTTCCTGAATAAAATTTTCTAATCTTCACTACATATGTTCCACCATGACGAAATAACACGCTTTCTTCACAAATACTTAGTGGCCTGTCAGCTGCTCCAGATTACACAATGACTTTCAATAAACAGCGGAATCTGAGTGTCGACGACTAACTGAAACATACTAATGACGTCTTCAGGTCACACTGAAGTAAACTTGGCACATTACTTTGTCTCTACGAACAAATACCTCACTTGGAGCGACTATAGGAAAGTACTCTCTTCCGAAAAAATAATGGTGAAAGACCAACACTTTCTTCCAGCAACTTCCAATGAAAAAGTAAGGTGATTTACCCAACAGTCACGCTAAACACTGTTAAAAACGTTGATATATATGAAAATTTGCTCTACAAGCGAGCACAGCCCCACGATGATAACCGATGAAATGGCTCACCCTAGCACCGCGCCTGTATGTATAACTTCTTCCCAAATGTCTTACTTTCCCAAATGTACAATTTCTTGACGCGTTTTCGAGGTGTAGTTCTTGCATGGAGAAAACATGTTTCACAATTTTTCCTAGGTAAAAATTCTGGCGTTGAACTACACGCCCATTACATGAAACCTACTATAAAAAACCTGAATAGACGCAATTATTACACTCAATACTACTTAGAAGCGTCACCCACTCTATCTGCCTGATTGAAAATGCCATTGAGGAAGTATTCCCGAAAATATTTTACTAATGACTAAACAGAAACTTTTGACAAGCTAGTACAGTCGTAGTCAGCTTGGTTCCTACCGCCCACTAGTGTGCGTTCCAGCATTCTTAATGGTTGGTAGGTGTTCTGTCCGATACTGAGGCACTTTCCATGGTTTAATTTAAAAGACTTTTTTAAAATTAAAATCATATCTTATTTAAAAACATTTCCTTCAAAAATTGAGCCAGTTATCGAGTATTTAGTTTCACAGCAGCAGTCTCAGGGAACTCATTACTAATTTAAATTATTAAATCTAATGTAGTCGTAGGCTTCCGAGGCCAGAGTCAGTTGATTCTTGGCTGTCCGGGTGACAGAAGACCAGAGAAGTGTGGTCGAAACGTCGACTACACGAATTATGACGCGGCGTCACCCGGACAGTCAAGAATCAACTTATTAAATCTAATTTCATCAGACTTCATGCTTCTATGTATGCAAAGTATTAAGATGGATTTATCTACAGTAAGCAGTTTTATAAAGGTTAATTCTGCCAAACTTAGCGAACGTCCGACATAAAGTATTTGGTAAGTAATTCTTATTTATAAAGTTCTAGTCTTGCGTAAACCGCATCATCATAGACAAACCACAGGACCGATTCAGGCCATGTTCACACGAAATGTTACTGACGTGGAGCGAAAGGTTTTTTAATATAAATCATTCCGATAGGCGGCGTTGGAGTCTGGAAGGCATTTAGACTGCGAGAAAGCTTTAATGTCAGCAGAATCAGTGGTTCATGACGGATGATGCGGTTCACTCATACACAATGGATTTCATATTTAAAGATGCGGAGCTATTTGGCAGTCGAAATGTATACCACGAGTGATGTTTTGAATTTTGAAATTCTCTGCGGGTTTTTATATCATAGTTTATAAATACACGCAAATAAAGAAATCTAATCGTACACTCGCCACGCAGCCTTACTTCAAATATTGCTCGCAGAGAAGCCATGTGAACAATATTGAAGGTTACCTGTCAGACATCGATAAACATGAAAGCTTTTCCAATTAGTGGTAGTTTGAAGGGTGATTAAATCACTGCTCACAATATAAATTCAGAAAGAGAAGAGAAGATCCAAGGAAACGGAAAATCCAGGCAAGGCTGCTCCTATGCCTCAGCCTATCCGTTGATAGTTTATTTGTGAAATAACAGCACAAACACCAAATTCCGCGTGGACCAAGTCGCAGGTGCAGCTAGTTGTTATTATAAACTTTAACTTGCCTTGATTCTGCTTTGTAAATTTTATAAAAAGTAAAGTAATTTCCCTACTTTATAAATCACCGTTATTGTTGAACCGGTAGGCGGTTAGAAAATGATTCTGCTAAGAGAGGTGCAAAAGTGGGCGGTAGGTATATAAAGGTTAACTACCCTTGCGCTAATATAAAATTTCCACTGCACGGGATTATGAGTCCAGAGTAGTAACAGTAGACGAGTTGGGTTGACCATTGTAGTCTTAACTTCTTCCATAGCCACATTTTCCCCCCAAATTTGCTACCAACATACTTCTCTAAAATTTCAATTTTTTACTTACTTCTCATGTGTTCATCACCTGCAGTTAGTATTACAGCGTAAGAAGCGTGGGAGAGGACTAGAGGTGGGGCGTGGAACGGGATGGAATTGAGTCGTGACTTTTTGCAGCAGCTATCTCAGCATTTGCACGGAATGACTTCGGAAAACCAAAATCTGGATGTGTGAATGGGGATTCGAACCCGAGTCCTCCCGGCACAAGCTTTACCGCTCACCCACCACGCTTAACCTGAGAACTGGTTACGCGATGCCCAAGTCTGCTTAAACTAATTCCTCTATTATGCTTCCCGGTATAGTTGTACTACTATGCAGTTAGTTTATTCCTCAAGTTGGTCTATCCATCACGTTGGCCACATTCCACGTGATGTCGTTCAAATTTTACCTGAATGGTGATTTTCAAAATTACCTCTCTTAAATCAAACATTTTGTAAAAAAAAAAAAAAAAAAAAAAAAAAAAAAAAAAAAAAACTGTAAGTTCGCTGAACAGTCTATATAATCTTTTCAATTTCAGTTCCTCTAGAATGGAGTTTTTTATAAATTCTTTTTCCATTGACGTAATTTTCAGTATAATCCCATGTGCCCTCATTTCCGAAGCATTTGCTTCGATAAATGTGAAGGAAAAATAACAAAGAGCGTATATTAACTACTTAAAATTTCAGGTTTTAAATTGTCTTTCAAACGAAGAATTTACCTGAAAATGTTTCCACTAATTTAGACATTCTAACTGGGATAACAATCTCAAGAGTTTCATGCAGTTCTCGCTTCAAGTTTGATTTATAGTATTCTAGTTTCCACTACATGGATAAAGTTTGATACTAGCAATTGTGTATTTTATTTGTAATCCTGTTAATAATGTAAAATATTTAACGATTTCTAATATGTGATTAAATTCAAAACAAATTATTTATAAATTTCTTGTCATATTCGAAAACAAAATTCTTAGGATCTGTATCTTATAGCACTACAGTTCAATTTAAAGAATTAATCACTTGAAAAAATAACAAGCCTTCTAAACATGGATATTATTACAATGTATCCAAGTTCTGAATCAAGTACCTTTTTTTTACGTTCACCTTTTTAATTGAACTCTCGTCTATTTTCGAGTTTTCCGAATAAATTTCACAAACTCTGACTTATAATTATGTGTATTTCCTTTAAATTCATTTACATCTAAATCACACATTTCGGTTTGCCAATGATGATAGTGCGAAGGTGGTTTAATATGGAATGGGTATTAGTATTTTTGTTTTGTTAGAACTAGCCTGTGATGACGTATTTGGAGGCGGGACAGGAACAGGGCAAGGCAAGAGTAGTAATACGCCTACGTTCTTTTGTTTGAACCAACCCGGCATTCACTTGGAGTGATTAAAAGAAAATATTGAAAATTTAAATCTGGTTGCCTGACCGGGGCTAAAACGCGCATCCTCCCGGATGCAAGGCCCGAGCGTTAACCGCTCTAACCACTCACTCAGCAAGCTCGACTGTACAGCAAGTCAGGGCACAACAGCCGTTGATTTTGTTACACAGAAAGTGTATACTAACGTTGTTGACGTAGCCCTACCTAATATTTCACCGCAGCAGATTCTACTGCATGGAATACGAAATGATTCCCGCAACAAAATTTCCATACATCAAATGGTGGCTCGTCAAATACAGAATCAGTATGTAGAGCTTCTGAACGATGTCGTCCGTAATGAGTCGAGAGCTAGCTCTAGTTTCTGGTGCTAGCCAAGTCTATTCGTAGCCGAGTGTCAGAGAGTACCGCAGGTCGGCCACATCAAAGGCGTGCCGCTGCGGTCGTCCTGTGACACCGTCATTACTGCCACGTGTAAACCCTGCTAGTTACTGCCAACTTGTTCTTTGTAACCACACGCTGCTTCATGATCGAGTGCAGTAACTGGCACAAAAGCACTGTAAATACTACTTAAGACGAGTTTCAGGAGCAACGAATAAAACTAGGGATATAAATTAGAAAATTTGTGTAGAAAATGTCATTAAGCTATGTAGTTTCTTTTTCATGATACCCCTACGTTTTCAGAAAGTTGTATAAGTTATGAAATTTGGGTGATAAAGTTCACTACTACTAGGACGAAACGCTGGAGGTGTATAAAAACAAAGTTATGTAATAACTGTTACATTGCTGTGAATCATAATGCAGATAAACAATGTTTAGAAAATTTCGATATGTGAGTCGCATTTATTAGCATGAACTAATTTTTCATAAGATCGGATCTCAGTCTGCAATTGAGAATGCGAATGATTCGCTGCTACGTGTTCTCCATTTTTCTTTATGGGTGTGAAAGCTGGACCTTAGACCAAAATCTAGAGAAAAAAGTTGAATTTTTTGAAATTTATTTGTATCGTCGTCTCTTACGCATATCTTGGGTGCTGAAAGTGTCAAACGAAGAAGTACTTCATCGGATGGGGAAACAAAAAGAATTGCTGCTCACTATAAAGCAAAGGCAAACGCAATATCTAGGACACATTATGAGAGGCGAGAGGTACCAGCTATTGCAGCTCATCATTGAAGGGAAAATAAAAGGGAAAAGATCTGTTGGGAGGAGAAGGAATTCGTGGCTGAGAGACATTCGGAGATGGTTCAATTGCACGTCCGAAGAGAGTTTCGATGCTGCACTTTCACGTTCAGAGCTAGCTATGTGGACCGCCAACCTCCAATAGGAGATGGTGTCTTAAGAAGAAGAAGAGTCGCTTCTGTGGTGAGAATGCACAGTTTCCTATGAATGGCAGATCTTATTACCTTAATTTGAACATGATAAAGAGAGTTTTTTTTGTTTATGTATACTCTTAACTGAATTTTTATTAAATCTGTATAGTACCGTTAGAGACGGAAGAGTAATTTGAAATAGATTTTGTTCAAGGATAGTGAAAGAAGTAGGTATTAGTATGATTGAGGGAACTGAAATAGGTGATCAAAACAGAGAATCTAAGCCATCAGGAATAGCTAACTTCGGCCTGTGACAAAGAGGAAACAGGTGTATTAAATAGTAAAAGCAGATAATGCAGTGATATACTGAACAAGGCTACCCAATCCCAAGTCCGCTGGTCACGAAGTGGCCCACCAATGCCAGCCGCAGTGGCCTATAATATGCTAGCTCATAAACCTCTGCAATGGTCTCAGTGATGGTTTTTATTTTTTGATTGTAATTAAACTATGTTACTTATATATATATATATATTATATTTAAACTTTTGCAACTATAGGGAAGTATTATGTGGCCCTCAAGGCAACTTAGAATCGAAACTGTGGCCATCTCCAAAATCGGTTGGGCAGCCTTGTACTAGGAGCAGTACCTCAGTCACGAAGAAATACTGAAGCTGAGTGACTATGAAGAAGAAAAGAAGGATGTTTCTAGAGTCGCTAAGAGTATTGTCTTACTGCATGGGATTAATTGATTAATTTGATACGGTCTGCGATTGATATGCATGACACATCTTGCAAAGACAATGAATAATTTAAACGATAACTGGGATGAATAAAGAACTGGGTTCAAATGAATTTTAACAATTTCAATAATTGAAGATGAATTCAATTAAAGGGCACAATCCTTTTGTTATGAACTTGAAACACAAAGTGTTTGAATGGGGAAAAAAGCACGTAATCACTCAGGGCGTATGGTACGGGAATCTAACTGTTCGTGTGGAAAATACTAAGACTAGCACGAAAATATATTCAGAGATCCACTGCTTCTAATAACGTACTGAATTAGTGTAGAATAGTGAAAATTTCCATAACAAGGACTTGAATCATCTAACTCCATGACAAGGTAACGTAACAACCTGAACCAATGGGGCAGATCTACCAATATAATGCCGACGCAGAAAAGTAAGCGTTACGCTTCATGTTATGCTAAAGTGTGCATTTAGCGCTAGAAGTACATACTAAGGAAGTATAACATTGATGGTACGTAGGAAACACGTAAAGATTACAGTTTTAAAGATGTTTTAATTCATTGTATTCTGAAGATGGTTGTTACGTTGGAAACACCTAATGCTTTTAGTATCCTGCCTGTGATGGTTCATAAGTAAGGCTGCTGGCGTACTTAACAACCATAGTCAATCGACCTTGGGCTGGCCGGTGCATGGCGAGGAAGTTCAGACAGGCGGATTTCCTTCGCAATAGAGCAAAATTAGAATGACGACTCTGACAAACGACAAATTATTCTATTTTCCATGTGAAAATCTGGGAAACTGGAGATGTGGCACCACCAATCTAGCGGTGAGTATTTCTCAGTCCGTGATTAAGTGAGAGTTGGTTGGAACAGCCAAGTGCCAACAAGAAGCCTTTGTAATAACTAGTAAGAATGTATACCTTTAATTACTACACGAGTGGGTGAATCCTGGAAGAGCCAACGATTCCAGTTACTAGACTTAACGTACTGGACTTGCATTCTGGAGGATGCCGGTTCGAATCCCTGTCCGGGCATCCAGAATTGGGCATCCATGGTATCCCCAAACAACTCCAGGCGAATGCAGAGATGCTTCCTTCAAAAGTCCATGGCCGAATTCCTTCCTGTTCGTTGTTCCCAGTCGTTTCCCGCCTCTAATGACCTCGACGTCGACGAGACGTAAATTCATAAGTAAAAAAAAAAGTATTAGGCTGGAGGACCGTAGATGTGAGGGGGAAACTCACTGGGAATGAATGGAGGCACCGTCTTGGAGGACGACCATTATTTTTCAGAATCTGTTGGTTCAGTATTGATGCTGACACATGGGAGACTGAATGTCGAATACAGGGTCAAAACGTCACTAAGACGAGCCACTATCCATGGAAGTGCTGTGAATCTCAAGCTCCAGTAGTAAAATTATGCCACACATATAGGATTAGAACCGTCCACGAGACCAATTAAATAACCGTACCATGCACCCTGAGTGATTACATGCTTTCTTACTCATTAAAACTCTTTGTGTGTGCTTCAAGTTAATAATAATTTGTTGTAATAAAAGGTCATTTAATTAAATCCAACTAAATTGTTTAAATAAAATTATTAATTTTGAGCTATGGCATCGTTATTTGTGTTGTATTACATTTCATCCATTTATTTATTCATCCTAGTTATTGTTTAATTTCCAATTTGTTTGTAAGAAGTGTCGTAGAGACCTTACCAAATTAATCGTTTAATCCCTCGTAGTAGGACACAACACGCTTAACGACTCTAGAACAGATGGTACTTCACCCTTCTGACATAGCTACAAAATTTTCATGATTATGGTACTGCTCTTTGTATATCACTATATTATCTGCTTAAGGGAATTTTACTACTGATCCCTCAATATTGTCTTCGTCACGAAGACAAAATTATCTATTTCCTGATGGTTTAGATTCTCTGTTTCGTTCACTTATTTAAATTTCCTTCAAAACTGTTGTTACCTACTTTTGCTTCTGTTGCAATTCTTTCACCATCATTGTGTAAAATCTATTTTAAAATACTGTTGGGATATCACGTAGCAGATGTGTCTCTTCAATGTCTACTAACAGAACAAATATATTGTAGTGAAATAATAAAAATTCATCTGAGAGTACTAATAAACAAAAAAAAAGTTCGGAGTAGCATTTTCAAATTAAGTTAGCATGAACTGCCATTTTTATGAAATTTAGACCTGTTGCTTGTATGTAGGTTAGTAATACATATTTTCCAAATGTAATATGATTATATTAATGTAAAAGTAATATAGGAATATTGAGAGACCTTGAGATCAGATCCCATATCTATATATATAAAGATGAATGTATGTATGTATGTTTGTTTGTTTGTTTGTTTGTTCTTCATACAAATCCACAGATTTCATCCGATCTAGATGAAACTTTGCACACTTATCTTTTGAAACAAGGAGAAAAATACTGTCTACATTTGGTTCAAAAATTAACTGTATAAATAATAAATGTAGTCTTATAATTTCGAAAAATTACTGAACGGCGATAGACAGACGCCTTGGATATGGAGGTCTCTGTACCGTTTTTCTGTGTAGCGGTCAGCTAGCTTAGTTGTTAAAGCGCTAGCTTACTAATGTTTGAGTCGTGGTCCCCGGTTCAAATCTCCGTGGAGGCAAAGATTTTTAATAATTGTTTTTCATCGTAAGAGTCACGCCTGGACCGTCGGTTATTCGGATTGAATGTTAAACTGTAGATATCACAAATTTAGGGGTGCAATGCGAGGCAAATCGTAGGTAGTCTTGCAATGCTGTAGTTGTACATTTTTTACGTTGAATTGATCCCTTAAGGGTGATTTACAACAGTTTGTGTGTGATCTGCAGAAATAATACTATAAATGCGGAATTAAGTCTCTGTCAGTGTTACGTTTTGATAACTAAATGCCTATACTGATATTGACGGAATTTGACAAGAAAATCTGTAGGGAGCGCACAAGATATTTTTTTCGGTATGATTAACTGTTGTAGTCACGAAATTTTGAGAACTTATCCAATGGTGACAGAGACGCGGGTGTGTGTGTTGGTCTGTAGTGTTACGTCGGTTGCTCAAGGTGTGCTTCTCGTACATTATGTTAGTGTATGATTTGTTAATAAATTTCGTTTAGAGAAGAAACGTATTATTTAATATAGATGTCGATTTTCTCTGTCCTATTACTTTGTGTCTGCTTAAATGTTTCTGGCACGAGTTTATTTTGCCTTCTTTTTTGACATGCCTTGCGGGCGTAAACTGGCCTAAGTTGTAGCTCTAGCAGAGCACGAGCAGCTAAAGTTATTAGAACCCAAGAATCGGATGGTCATGCTGAAGAAAGAAGAAAAGACCAAGCTGAAATAAAGTTCCCCTTAGTCAATATTCCCCCCCCCCCTCACACACACATCCCCTCACCTACGTTTGTTTTTTTGTTTTTAAATATGTTGAGACAGATTCCACAGTGGAATGATATAGTGATGGCTTTCCTGTCATATTATGCCGACTCGGTGTTGTTTGGGACCAATCCTTTGTTACCAACAAATTTCAATATTCAATTCTGGAAAAGAAATTCTTAATCGACGCGTACGAAGTAACGGGTATCAGCTAGTTCGTAATAAAATCAATCATAAAAATCATCCACCTTCAGCGTCACGCGAACATAACACCGAAATTATTGAAAACGATGACACGAGAAAAGAAATTGAGAATCACTTGAAACTTCTTATTTAAATTATATCTTAATTTCCATATCTTTAACAGATTACTTTATATAAGAAACAAAGTGCAGCACACTCATGGTATGGGAAATTAGTCCTGATAGTATTATTATCTATTGTAACTGCATAAGAAATTGTTAACACTGGTCCTTCTTTGCCTATGACTTTACGCCTTCTCGACAGCGAGGTCATTAGAGGTTGGAAAGGACTGGGGAGAAGAAAGGGGAAGGAATTCGGCCGTGACCTTTTGAAGGAAGCATCCCGGCATTCACTGGAGTGATTTGGAGAAATCATGGAAAACCAACATCTGGATACCCGGACGGGGATTCGAACCGGCGTCCTCCCGAATGCAAGTGCAGACCGTTACCGCTCACCCACCACGCTCGGTCACACTGGTCGTGGTTTTCTGTTGAGTTTCGCAGTATGTCAACTGGTGTAGTATACTGCAGATACACATAAGTGGATAGTGTTTCTCATGTTTCTGAGAGAAGGGACGTAACTGGATACCAGCCCGCACTTACTACTCTCATGTTGTGAAAGACGTCAGAGGGACCACCAGATATTTTGTCCCCATCCCACTGATGAGGTTTCGGTATAAAGCCAGGACAATTTTGGCCATGAAATTTTCCATCACCATGATGATGGAAATTTCTTCAGAAGGGCGTCAACCTCTTGTTGAACGCCAGGCAATTTTACTGCGCCTTAGTTACCACCGTTACTACACGGGTCCACGACGGTGCATATAAAAAGTGTATTACCTGTGATCTAGAGGTAAGATTTTACTCAGTCCTCAGTTATACATCAGTTCTCATTTAATATTTTCATAGGTTTATCTCATTAAAATTTACATAAATATAATTTAAGAAACAATGAACGATACACATTTTAGTCCCAAAATCTTTCTGTAACTCAAAAACATTATTTCTTTTAGTACTATTTGGTAAGTGTTATAGAATTATGCAATAGGAGAAGCAGCAAGTGAGGAGATGTAGCCCCATTACCCACATAAGCCTCGAAGTCAACCTCACTGAATGTCGGCAACCGTGCGTAACAAACTTCAATGCTGGCAACCCAGCGCAAGGGAAGGTCATTATGCCATGTGCTGCTCAGATGATACACAACGCAAGAGAGAAAAAGTTAAGTTTGTTTTACGAATCGCAAACTGGTCGTAGGGCCTTTCAGTTCTCCTCTAAGTATAGTTAGACATATGCTGATAGTACCTCTTAAGAAAAACAATGTCAATTAAGCATTTTTTTCCAAATTAGATAAAAATTCTACCAATACTTTAATTGATGTGATGCAGTCCATCACTTCAAATTGTTCTCTGTCAGCAATTTTCTTTCCAGATAACCCCAAAAACCAGCTTCTTCAGTTACCTGAGTCAAGTATTATATAATTTGTTTACTTCCATAATTTTACTTTGTATTGTACCTTCCAAAGTTAGAAAAGTAACAACTTTGTAATACTCAATTTGTGATCTTGATTTCTACTTTTTATTTATTTATTTGCCTGTTATTATTTTAAAACCTTCTGTTCCTCCCTCCAGTGTACAAGATACACTTCCATACGTTCCACTCCATACATTGAGCTTTATACATTATTATTGACTAGCTTCGAGCCCGTCAAAAATGACGGTTTGAACGCAATATTCTGGCAGTTAATTTTATTGCAGTTGGTTAATTATACAGAATTGATTACATAATGCTAATGGCCTTGATTATGCAATGTTCTACATATTTCATTTGCAGTTCACATAGCCATACACTAGTAACTTCTACTGAGTTAATGACACCGGAATTAAAGAACCAATGAAATTAAAATCAAATTAGGATTCCCAAAAACTTTTGCTATCCATGTAATATCATATCATATCGAAACTCATAGCTTCCCTTACCCTCATACGAATAATGATGGGTATCATCTATGGTGGTAGTAGGAATTTATTCAGGAAAAGCTTGTAAAGAAAAATGAATAACGATCGGGTCTACTGGAGATCGCGATTCCACCAAAATAACATTCAGTAATGACGTCATTACACTGCTGTAGTCAATTGCAAGACATATTATTTTCAATCATTAATTCTGGTGTAATGCAGCCTCTAGACTACCATTATTTTCAAGCTGGAATTAGGTTGTATTATAGCCTGGACCGGCATAATATAGTTAAATGTATTTCGGAAAGTATTTCTAGAGGAGTGTTGCGTTTTACCACGGCATTTCCTGGTGGAATCGCGATCTCCA
The DNA here is from genome assembly GCA_031002005.1 of Vandiemenella viatica. NCBI lineage: Eukaryota > Metazoa > Arthropoda > Insecta > Orthoptera > Morabidae > Vandiemenella > Vandiemenella viatica. The sequence goes on along the minus strand of JARYHS010008074.1, from coordinate 188,903,258 downwards.
GTAATCACGTTTTATTTACTTTATTTTACTTTAAATGACGGAAAGTATAATATCAGAAACGGATTATCGTGAACAAATACCACTAACGAAAGTGTTCAGTAAAATTTGCAAAATGGAAATAAACCGTAATAAATAAACGTTAAGCAAGCAGAAACATTAGCGAAAGTTTTAATTAAATTAAAATTGAGCATAGGCCGGAATAATATTTGGAATTTACCAATAGCAGAGACCTTGCGGTTGCGTATTAATTAAACTGTGTAAATAATCTCTAATATCTCTGCACGCCACTATTTAATTGCCAATAGAGCTGATAAAAAGTTATCTTAAATTTCATTTAATAGCTAACACGTTTATCAAATACTAATAGTGTCATCTATGATGGTAGTAGGAATTTATTCTGGAAAATCTTGTAAGGAAAATAATCATTTTTAATTATATCTTTCGTTATATGAATACGTTACTCTGGTTAGATTATCAGAGCACTTGGTTAGGATTTGACATAAATAAATGCATTTTACTTTAGATGACGGAGACTATGATTTCGAAAAGGAATAACTGTTATTTATTTGACTGATATATTTCGCGATTACGTATGTACGATTCTCTGAGTTTTTAATAAACTTCATTGTTTCTTTCGTGTGCCAAAAAAAAAATTCTTTGGGTACGGTTTAACTTAGTGCTTATAACTGATGCAGATAAAATAGCGTAAATATTGAAAACCCTTCTCATTTCTGCATCTGGTTGTCGTAGATAAATAAAAAGCAATATGTAAATTTAAACGAACGTACTAATTGTAACTTTGTGACATTTAATTGCCTTGCATTAATTTTTTCCTCCTGCTCTCAGTATTTCTAATATCACTGCTATTTTGCGGCAATAATATCGTTGTTGAATTGCGAGTGTCACATCTCTTATACAGTAAATAGTCATATCCTTGATGATTTAAATCCGATAAAAAAATCTCATTTAATAGTTAACACATATATCAAAAACTAAGATGAGTGCTAACGTAATTTAGCGCATCAATTTTTTTTGTAGAATGTTCCTTTATTTGTGTTAATCTCCATCTCATATCGTTATCAGAACCAACATATTGTAATTATATCTAGTTGGTAAAATTATATTACTTCTTGAATATCATCCGTTCAAATTTTACCATTTAGTCTCATACATTATAGATATTTACGATGCTTTTTATCAACTTTGTTTTGTTTACGTTTATACTATATTTAGATTCCTCTGTCAATAATTTATTTTTATCCTTGATGTCTCCCTAACATCTTCACTGTCTAGCAAAAATGTGTGAAGTATAGATATGATAGAAAATCAGGCAGATTTTCAGTTACTAGTTTCCAGGGAACTTTAACATTTCGAATCCAATGAAAATATCACAACTATTATTCGATTTTATCCGAATTTTAGTATACGGCAATTGGACTTACTGTTCAAATGGTGTTAAAAAAAATGGTAATAATATTTACATGAAATTAATCATTTAATTATAAATTTATAAGATCTCGCTGTGTTGATTTTGCTGTCTCCAATCTTTTTAAATTGATTATTAGTATTTGAACCCTAAATTAAATAATCTTACTAATATTTTATTATAAATCTTTAAGGTAAAGAGTTGAACAATAGACATAATGTTCAGAATTAAGCTTTATAAATTTCATCCATTCTGAAATTGTTATTCAGAACTAGTTTAATGATAGCTGATAAGAATTTTTTCCACAATACTGGTAGAATACTCATAACTTCCTAAATATTTAACAGTCATTTAATCATAAAATATCAATCCTGTTTCGTCTAAGTGGTATCAACTTTATTCCCTGTATTTTCTTTTTAACTGTAGGTTGTTATTTTGTTTTCACTCAAGAAATTTGATTGTAACTAAACCGCAACTTTATCTAATGTTCTTAATACTGACTATTACCTGAAAACTGGAATAAATAAGAGCTTGCTACAATCTAAAATGTAGGTTGAACATCAGTAAGGTGATAATAATGTCAACATTATATAATGTAAAAAGTAACTAGTTAATGGATTCATTTTTATTTTTCGATGACTGATTTAAATATTAGTAACAAAGCGATATAACAGAAAGTAGTAAATGTGGAGAAATTCCTACTCTAGTTTTAATATATGGGTTTCAATTTCCTTAAGATTCAGAAATCCTTTTGGAAGATGGGATAACAAAATTGGATAAAACAGAACAGATGATTTTGCTGATTTTACATTGTGTGTCCAGTCATACCAACCGAGAATTAATCCTAGTAACTGATAGGACGAAAACCAGAGAATATGATGTGGATACCAGCGTACACGTGCAAACTATAAGCAGGACAAAATTTCTAAAGATAATTTTGACACTAAGCGTGACAACGCTGAAAACCGTAGAGCGCCTACAACATAGTAAAACTTGCTCCATAATGAAATAACTAAATTATTAGAATTTCTTGCAATGAGGGAACACTTAAAAGAAGAAGGATTTGGAAAATGAAAATAAAATTGTATAAAACATAGATTACGCAAACGAAATGTCGAAATTGTGCTACTTTTAAAGGAACAAATCGTTTTCGAACCAATGTGATACATTTCAACCGGAATGTCTCTAGTGGTGAAATGAAGAGTAACTATTTTCAGCATTTTATTTTAGAAGTAATTATATACATTTTATTTAGTAGTATTTAGTATTTAGTAGTTGGGAACAGCACTATGATCAAAGAAGGAGGCTGGATCAAGTGTGGGGCGAGTGCTCCGCAGCAGCTTATTCTGACTGTTCGAGCTTAACAAAGCTCCTCTCTCTACTTGTCTGTCGGTCTGCGCTGCTGACGCACATACAGCTCGTGAATCTGCGCGGAGTGTCTGCACGGCAGCCTTGTTCGGCTGGCCGCCAGATGGCGAGAGAGCCGTTTATATTCCTCAGACCCACTCTGTAACACAACACGCACCCGATTTCCACTGTGGCTGGACTAATTTTGGAGTAATAAATTACTACCAAATAGAACTGTATCACAAAGTAAAACTGTAACACACAGATGGTGAGTCTAATTCTAAACGACATGCATAGATTCGGTTGAGCGCCCTCGGTAAAGGACTGCGTCAATAAAATTAGGTTGATGATGTTAGCGATTCTATCCTGACTGATTCTTGGCAATTATAAGCGTCACTTTTATTCACATTCTCCAGTCATATACTCTCTTCTTTCGTTGCTCCACACCCAGACCATTTCTCCTTTAATACCGTTGTCCCATCTCGTTATTTGGTGTCAAGTATTCTTGATCCAGTGGACATTTCAAGCCAAAGTGGCGATAGTATGTTAAAAGGAGATTCGTAATCTCTCCTTAACTGACATTTCAGCATTAATGCACTGCAGAACCTCTTGGTTTGTGATCTTCAGTGTCCATGGTATCCTTCTTCTCCAACGGCTCTAAGGAGTTAAGCAACATCTTGAACTTCCACTTACCTGATGAGCGTTTAGCACTGTTTCAACGATGTTGTTACTGCCAACGTTTCGGCATCCAACCTTGGGCTCTTCAGGGGTTGATTTATCTCCTTCTAACTTTGTTACGCCACTCCTTCGTTTGCCTGCACGCTAGGTGGATTGTTTTGGTTCCCGGCATCGAGTTCAGCTGTTCCAGAAATATTTTTGATGTTGTAGATGACGTATTGCGTTTGTCCGCGAGCGCCGTCTTTATTGAAGTTCCCTGAATACTCTTTCCAGGAAACCCTTCGGCTATGTTATTATTTCTTTCTTCTCCCACTGAATTGTATGTCCTTCAACCTGAGTATTGGAGTTTTACTAATATGGCACCTACTAAAAACATAAAATTTTATATAACATCCTAAACTGAAGTAAACAGAATGGCACAGATCTTTTGGGAGTAGTTTACGTCGCGATACATGACGTCACTACGTGACATAGTGCTTATGAAGGTTTTTAAAATAACTGATAACTAAATTCCTCTTGCCTTTTGCTGTAACAAGGTGATTTTGTTTTCATTCTGGTCCAGGCAGAATTTCAACCTAACCACAATCTCCGTTAATATTGTCGCTACAATATCAAAGCCTCAATCACACGCGCATTGGTACAATGATTTAGTGATGTCGTGTATCACGACGTAAACTTGAACCGATCTTTTAGCTACAGAGCACGTTCCATTTTAACGGAGTTTTAAAAAATTAGTATTATTTCCGAACCAATGCATTTCACGGCAACACAATATTGTAATTATATAAAGCGTTTAGTTAGTTACTAAAGTTTACTGAGCGTTCTATAAATGATATATAACATACTTGATTTTGTCTATTTTCTTTCAGCAAAGAGATGCATATTGGATGTAAAGGAGAGGGAACATTCACATTCATTTGTTACATCGAAATTTTGATTCGTTGTATTAGATGGATAATTAATTGGAGCTATTTCTGCTATCAATTAACACCATACATCATAAGGACTATATCTGAATCTGAAAATGGTGGCTGCATCAAGCAGAAAGAAGAATACTAACATTTAAAATTTCATTTTGTGAAGAAACTGTAATCTTGTGATTTTTAAATTTTGAATTGAAAGTTTTTACCTAAAATATGTTTTTTTGAGAATATGTTTCTTCAAACAAAAACGAATATAAAATCAACCACTATGAAATGACATTAAAAATTGTTTTGATGTCAGTTTGGCGCTTCATGACACGAAATAGTAAAAAAGAAACTGGCCATTTGTGAATCGAGCTTTGAGTATTAGGGATTCTGTATTCTAATAAACTAAATAAATATTTCGTATTTGTAATGTGAGATACCAGGTGCTTACTACAAAAACGAAAAATTGAAATGTTTTCACACTGAGTAGCGCAGGTAATACAATCTTATAGTTCCAATAATTTCATTCGGCAGTACCTATCCCATCTATTTGGATGCAATGCACTTTGAATTAAGAGTGCTTATCAGAACAATGTGAATGTAAAAGAAAACTTTTCCCTTTTTTTCTCTCAATTTAAGGAAATATGTAACAAACTGCATTTAACACATATTTATTTAGCGATTGACCTATAAATTGAAATACATAACAATATAACATCTACAACGAAACATCTAAATCATATTATCTCCGAGGAATACTGATCATTATGATACAGAATATTTTGCAGTCTCTGTCCTGGTATGCTCAGTTGTATTTATCTTCTTTTTTATTTTTGCTGCCGTTTGTGGATTAGAATGAAGACTAGCAACGTATTTCGTAGTTTCTTTCCTTTGTAGGATAGGATTGTTTTAGGGTCTCCATTTATTTATCTTCTTAAGGGCGGGCCGGGCTTTGATGTTGAGCGAAGATCTTAAGTGGAATCCCTTCTGGGTTCGCGTACTTTTCATCTTGTGTTTATTGCAATTTGTAATTGCACTTTGTATCTCCGTTTAGGTTCGTATGTGCCGATAATAAGGAAGGGCTCATGACTGTTGGTTTGCTTCACCACTACCCCTGCAACAGTTTTTTTTCCTGACTAGCAGGTGCCCACGACTTCGTTCGTGTTTGTAAAGAATTTGGATTGACAGCTACCGACATCTAACCATAGTTCACGATGGGAGACACAATGCTATTACCACACACAAACGCCAGTCATCTGCGCTATGCTCTTAAGACAGCAAAATAAAATATACGGACACACATGTCTTTGGTCGAGATACGAAAATATTCCTGATCGGCCAATTTCAACCACCATATCTCCCACACTACCACAGTTACCGAAATTAGGCCAACATTGTGATCGACGGGTGACTCTGTGCTACTACCACACAAAAACACAAGTGATCTGAGCTAGATAGTTTTCGCTGAAAAGTGATACACCATGACACATACGTTTTAGGTAGAAATATGAAAGTGACGCAGGTCGACCATTTTCATATCTCCCACACCCCCATAGGTACCGACATCTAACCACCATAGTACACGATAGGAGACACGATACCACTACCACACATAGACACCATTAGTATATGCTATGTAGTTGTTGCAGCAGAGTGACATATACGGAGACACATGTCTTTGGTCGAAATACGAAAATTCCCCCATCATATCTCCCACATCCCCACAGCTATCGGCATTCGGCCAACGTTGTACACGACAGGAAGCTCCATGCTACTTCCACACACAAACACCAGTGATCTGTGCTAGATAATTTTTTTTCTGAAAAGTGAAATATATGAACATCACACACACACACACATATATATATATATATAAGATTTCTTGTATGATCTTTACAGTTATCGTAGAGGTACCGGGGAACATTAGTGCTCCAATGTACTTTAAAGCAATCGGTGGTGTTCCAAATTCTTCACACGTATAGAATGACGTAGAGTAAAAAACTACCTAAATAGGAATACGTTCATCCGCTGTGCAGATATTAGGCAATAGTTTCGTAGCCAAAATGTGACATCCGACCAGTTCTATAGGCACTTCACTCACCAGATAGAGCTCAGTGTAGGTTATTCGTGGTCTTTGAAAAGAAAAACTGGCGTGGAAAGATTGTTGTTTTAAGAGGTATCAGAGATAAAAACATTGTGATGGCAAAGCTTCAGATAATTTAAAAAATATTTTGAACAAGTGTAATCATTGTGTAAGCCCGTGACGGTGTTTCGTGTATGATCACGGGTGTAAAATAGTTCCATTTTTTAAGGTTAAAGATCATGACAGTTTGACCTGACCTGGCTAAAATACGAAGATGATCTGTGTATCACCCAAAGGATTCTGTCTCTAAAATTTGAATAAAATCTCTTGACTCGAAGGGACTTAGAAATAATAATAGATTTATTAAACACAGTCGGAGACGACCTCACTAAATACCAGAGTAAATATCGCAAGTTACTCACAAGCAGTGAACACCCATCCAATGTTAAAAAAATACTATTAAGAAATGACCCGTGTTTTTACTTTTAACTCTTGTCTGACGTAAACAGATACATACCTAACGATGGCCGAACAGCGTGACCCAGTAGCGGCCGAAAAAATGACAACGGAGGTAGGACTTTATTGAATCGTATAATTTTATAATTTTGACTTCAAGGCAGACTTCAAGACTTGCAACTGCACCTGAAGATGGCGACGGAGATTAAAGTCGCCGAAATATTGTGCTTTAATAACAATATAACTCGGCTTGTTTCCCGAGAAACGTTTATAAATCGTATAATTTTATTACACGCTTTTGAGCCCTAAATTGTGCCATATTTTTTTAAAGAATAAAATGCACGAAAAGCAAACTTAATAAATGTATTGTGAAAATCCGTTATATAGCAGTTGCTTAGCTGTTAAACTGCGCATATAACCTCGAATTTTTAGTAATATCTCTGGTCGCTGTTAATTTGCGAGCGAAGGCCACCAGTGCTTGACGTCAGTTCTCCAGCGATTAGCTATCTAGGTGAGTGAGTGAGCTTATGAAATTATAGTATAGAAGATCCTTTTGATGCATCTTACATTTCTGTATGGGCGCCTGTAGAGGCGGTCTGGGTACAGCACGTGCGGCCTCTCTGGTCTGGCGATAAGCGTATTACGCCCCTCCCGGCGCCTCCTGGATGGCCGTCTGCCCTGCCCGGCGCCGCCGCAGCCCCGTCCGTAATCCTATTGAACCGGAACGTTCACCACTCTCAGCACTACAACACGTACTGCTGTTTACCTACCAGCGTCGAGGTAGAAAACGGCGTTCGACCTATTCTTTGTTTTTAAGATTGGATAGCCGAACCCCACCGATGCGGGGAGTAGAGCGAAGGCACCATTTTGGCCTAAGTATTACGTTTGTCTTTCTATAAGGGAGCTATGTACTTAGCTAACTAATTAAGCTTCAAGTACACAAGAGTTTTATTGTCAGTATGACTTCCTTGTACCGTTATCTGGCGTCTGACTGCCTAGCGATAGAGTTATTATTTTTAGCGCCTACCGTCTATGTTGTTTACGTTTAATGGAGGAATAAAATATCTCCATCTGTCTGTAAATTGTGGTGCGTTTTGTATTTTGTGATAAGTGTAGATTTTTGTGTTTTAAAAATTGTAAGATATCAAACAGGAACTAAAACTCACCAGTGTTTGCCAAGATGATTACGGAAAACTTTCTAAAAGCTTAATTGTTACTATAAGCGTGGCAAGATGAATGGATAACGGAGTACAATTGAGTGTGCTCGCTCATCTTTCCAAGTTTTTTTTATTTTTGTTTATTTTATTTTTATGTACTATACCTACTTTGTTTATTAAACCTATTTTCTCGGACTGTTTCCAGATTCTGGGTGGGTCTGACGTGAAAACAGTACTCTCCAGCGTCTCCTGTCCTTCCAACAACAGCCCACTATTCTCCTCAGCCTTGCAAACTTTTCTTTTCTTTAATCCATCTGTTCAGTTTTCTTCGTCAAGGAACTTACCTTCCAGTTTCAAATTATATGTCGGATCTGGAGTATGGGCTAGCTGCTAGAGGGCGCCACAGACGCAGCAAGCAGCGCCACAGTGACATCTACGAGGGGCTACTTAAAGGTGGCTCACAGCACACGGAGCTCTCTTCCTGCCTGGCCGCCGAGGCGACATCACTCCGTTATCTGTCATTGTGTATTGTGAGACTGAGTCTAATAAACCGGATCCTTGTATCCGCTGTGTTCTCGTAGTTACTCTCCACTGTCCGAGGGATATCCACAGCCTACCTTCGCTGACGAGCCATCTGCCTCTAACAGGGAACTCCATTCAACCCGCCCGATTCCTGATCATTCCCGGAGGGATCCGACATATACATATTTTGTTTAGAAACTGCAACACCAAGAGAGAGACATGTGATTACAACGAAATTTACTCCACAGATTAAGGACATGACAGGCCACAAATGATAATAATTATGGAACTGTACGTGCACTTTGATCGTTAGAGTTGAGTACGGTGTAAAGTCGTCACGTGCTGCGATCAGGACCTCTAGACGTCGTGAGGAAAACACTTCGTTTTGCCACTCAGCACGCTAGTGATGACGTTCACGTGCCCATTGCAGTCTGAGGCATTGGAGGTTTTTTGGTCAATGGAAGCCGACGCAATGGTATACATGCCACTGGTCCCCGAACCGTCGACGCAGGCAAGTTCAAACCCTTGGCAGTGCTTCAGCGTCGAGCCAACACTGTGGACGATGCTGTTCAGTCGGTGACGGCCATGTGGATAAGATGGCGGTCATCACGCGCTGTTGTCATATTTTGTGGTCCTGTACCCGTTCATCCATGCGTACGACCCTATTGTTATTAATTTCCTTAGCTGCGTGCCCTACATGAGTCGCAATATCACTGTGCGACAAACCCGTTTCCCGGAGACCAATCATTCTGCCACATTCGAATTTGCTAACATTCTGATATTAAGCCTATTTACGTCGACGAGGCATTCCTGCTCTTTCTTGCGCGTTTCTTTTCGTCTGAAGACTCTGCACCGACTGAACGCGGCGTAACAGTGATATACCAGGTCTCACAGTAGAGATCGTTGTTTAGCATGCGTGCACGCCATCTGTCTGCAATCTTAATCACTTATTGTAGTTCCACTGTGCTTCACATCGTCAGATTTTGGAATGATTCATAGCATTCCTACCGGGTGTTACAATTTGTACAAACAGTAGTGTATGCAAGCCCAAGTACAGGCGCACTAGCAATATGTTTGGAACTTCCTTGGTCAATGTGGTTACACAACATTTTTAAGATAACTATTTCCTATGGTAATTCTCTGTTCTAAGTTGCTGTAGTGAAGTTTATACCTATATTCGTAAAATAATTATACCTCTCAGTTCGCGTCTTGCGAGTGTACAAGAAAAACTACATGTCAGACGATGGAGGTTGTTAGTTGTCGGAGATGAGCGTAGAGATTCGCTGTGTGTTAATTGTGTGATAGCGTCAAACTTGTTCCCTGTCAGTCCATTTGATTTTCGAGTTCTAAGACTGGACCAGACTTCTGAGAAGCGCAACGAGTGGCGGATGTTCGTCCGTCTGAATGAAGGAGTTCCTGTGAGTTTGTAAATAGACTCTACGGACTAAATGGCAGTTACCACGAGATCTAATTACACACAAACAAGGCTATTTTTACACGCTTTATATTAGCTTGACTTGTATGTATGTATGTGTGTATGTATGTATGTATGTATGTATGTATGAATGTAACGGAATTTTACAACTCCATTTTGACCCACTTCCAGATGTCCGAGCTGGTTGCAATTTGGCACACATATTAAGAACCGGTGACAATACAAGAATTTCATAGCTATATCCTTCTATTCTCATTACTTTGACAGTAACAAAAGAAAAATGGTTGAATGTCATGAAATTTTGCAATTTAATTTTAACCCAATTCCAGATGTCCGAATTGTTTGAAATTTTGCTGATGTATTGATAACTGATTACAATACAATAATTTCATAGCTATATCTTGATATTATCATTACTTTGACAGTAAAAACAGAAAAATATGCACACTTTTTAAGAACCGTTGACAATACAGCAGTCTCTTAGCAACGTCCTGCTATTCTCGTTACTTTGACCATCTCCAGTTTCCCGGGTGTGATTTACGAGCCTTGGTTACTGACGACGATCGTCTTCCACTGTTTCCTATCCAGAAAGGTTTCTCTGCCTGCAGTCACTTAACGTGATGTTGAATAGTGAGTATTCGAAACATAACTTCGTACTATTATAGATAGTCTTCCACATTTACCCTGCTATTGGACCTCTGGCTGAGCTGCCATTTAATTGTATTTAACTCGTGGAAGTAATAATTAAAAATGAAACTACAACACAAAGAGAAAGAGAGATTGGCGAAGAAAAGCCAACAGTAGGAAACATACTTTTGAAACTATCTGAACTAAAATGTTAAAAATGAAATGTAGTTTAAAAAACCAAAAACACGCTTTCGTAGTAATATGAACTAAAAGGTTAAAAATAATCTTTAAATATAAAGATTGTGTTTAAAAGTGATGGGACGTCCCACAATACAGGATAAATTAATTTTTTTGAATAAGCTTAAAGAATAAAGTCACTGATTACAAAATTAACTTTAATGTAAAAAAAGCGTGGGGTGCTCTCTACACAACTTTTGACAATGACTCTACCTTTACAAACAGCGAACGACAAAAAATATAAGACAACTTATATAGCACCCCATGCTTTTTTAAATTAAATTTAATTTTGTAATCAGTGACTTTACTCTTTAAGCTTATTCAAAAAAAAAAAAAAAAAAAAAATATCCTGTATTGTGGGACGTCCCATCACTGTTAAACAAAATCTTTATATTTAAAGATTATTTTTAACCTTTTAGTTCACATTACTACGAAAGCGTGTTTTTAGTACAATTTTTTTGCTTGGAAAGTTGGTAACCAATGGGACATTCTATTACAAATGCGATTACAAATGCACCAACGTCGCTCTTCGTTGGTTAAGTCGACTGAATAATCCAGAGATGTGTAAATATATTAAAACGCGGAAACCTCCGCACATACATTGTTCATGGTATCGAAAAATTGAAAGAAGGTGTTCTCTTTCTCTTGTTTCTAAACCTGTTTTTTTTATTCACTAATATTGTTAACAATGTAGTTCTTTTCTTTTTTTTTTTAAAAAAAAAAAATAGTCAGTTGTCAGTAAGTTTGGCAAGGTAATTCAATAATAAAATGAGCCTGAAATCCACACTGAAAACCTTTAATAGTTGGAGAGTTGATGTACCGAAAGAACGTTAATTAAAATTGACTAGCAACAGCAACTTTCAAACCGAGAGTGTTGAGTGAGCAGTAACGCTCTGGCCTAGCATTCGAGAGTACGCGAGTTAGAATACCCGTCCTACCATACACCCCAGGTGAGTGCCGGGATGGTATCTTCAAAAGGCTATAGCCGAATTCCTTTCTGTTCCATGCCCCCAGACCTTTTATCTAATGATCTCGATGTAAAGATATAAACAAAAAAAGTCAACTCAATAACCTACTACAAAACAATTTATGGAGTCCTATTATTTCTCAAGGAGAGCATTTAAGAACTGATATAAATTCGCATGTATGCAGTTTACAACATTTTAGGCATCGCATTTTTTTTATTTTTTTAAGAAAATGACACATCAACTATTATTGATGCTATGTTTATTATCGTAAGCGTTTTCACTGTAGTTGAGATATCATCAAATTTCGACAGATGATGGTATCTCCATGAAAGACAGGACAGCACTAAGACTTTAAATGGAACTACATTAGAAAAAAGTTATTTAACAAAACAACTTCAAGTTCATATTTTTACATGTTACTAACAAACGGGCTTACATACAGAAAAAGCTTCATCATGATTACGAAGTTAACAATTCAGTTGTTGACACGGTAGACTCCCTGAAGTATCTAGGCGTATCAGTACAAAGCAACATGAAATGGGACTTGCACATAACTTCAGTCGTAGGTAAAGCTAATTCTAAGCTACGTTTTATATGTCGTATTATATGAGAAGTTTTAATGCTCATACAAAGGAAATTGCGTTCAAAACACTAGTTCGTCGCATTTGGAATACTGTTGTGCAATTTGGGATCCGTATCGCAAGGAATTGATTGATACGTTGGAGAAGGTACAGAGGAGAGCCGCTCGATTCGTGACTGCTAGTTACAGTTCTTACGTAAGTGTCACAGAGCTGACACGTGGGTTGGGCTGGGATTGTTTGGCGGACAGACGACGTCGTTTTCGTTTGAATTTGTTGGAGAATATGAGATAATCTTTAATTTACTAGTGCAACGAAATACTTCTTCCGCCAACCTATTTAGGTCGCAATGACAGGAAGGATAAGATTCGAGAAATAAGATGCCGTACTGATAAATTTATGTATTCTTTCTTTCCTCGTTCTGTTCGGGATTGGAATGCACTGAATTAGGATTGGTGCTTAGCACCCTCTGCCACCCACAGTAATTGTGAATTGCAGAGTATAGATGTAGATGTAGATCAAGCAATCAATAATGAAACGTTATTTAATAAAGCTATTATATCAATATAATATTTCCAGGCAATTGTTGTCTTAAGTTCTTTTACGATTCCTATATTTGATACTATAGAAAAACTGTTGTAATCATACATATTATAGATTTCGTGGTTACAATATAGTAGGGATGCCGAACCAATAGCATGCGTGCCAATGATGGCACGCGACCAAATAATTTGGGCACGGCATTAATTAAGTAACCAAATCGATAGAACTAATTTATTTTCTTATCTATATACTTGAAGAACATAGTAACAAATTTCATCTTAAAAGAAACTACCGGTGCCGAAAAGACTACATATTGCGCAAAAGAGGCAGATTTCGAGTGAATTTTCTGACGAACGAACTGGTGAGCAAGTGCATACAGCGCAGCGGCGGCAGGGGCGCTAAGTTAACTTATTCACCTGTTTGTTTTTGTTGACGAAATTTAATGCTTTAACCAGCTACGAAAAATTTCTTGCGGTTCTTGAACTAATTTCGTTAACAAATCTGCTTGTTTAAGTTTGTATGAGTTATATTTACAACTATTCAACATGACTAATTTCTCAAAAAGAAGTGCCAGATAATTTTTTTTAGAGAATTTCAACCTCCGTGAGCTGAAAAATATGGCATGATTAATAAAGGTGATAAAGTGGTGTGTGTTTTATATTCTGTAACAGTGGTATGTGGAACTTTATCTGTAAACTGACACTACAAAACAAATCACAAATTTCTTTGTCAAAAATGCCGTCCAGAGCAAAAAGAATTCTTTGGATGCGCAATTACAGAGAGAAATAAACAATCGTCGTCTATGATTAAGTATGTTAGCGGTCATACAAGTGCCGCTAGTTTTTCGGCTGCGAATTTTATTGCTCGGTTTGCTAAACCTTTTTGTGAGAGATAATTTTTAGAAGGAAGATTGTTTAACATGCACCCTGTCACTTTTTTAAGACTTTGAAAACAAAGATAAGATAATTCAACATATCAAAGTTACTCCTTTATCCAGAAACACTCTAAAAGATAAAATACTAAAACTGGCGGAAAATGTAAAAGAAAGACTAAGAAATGACATCAGGTGATCTCCTTTTATATCGCTGTTTCTTGACGAAAGTACTGATGTTTGGCTGTTTTTGCTCGATATTGTGTAGTAAACGAGATCAAGATAGAGTTAATTGTGGTAACATCATTATCAACCACTATTACGGGCACAGATACTTGCACGGATGTTAAAAATTCACTTACTGAGAAAGAAATAGATTTAAGCAAGGAACTGATGCTGCTCCAAGTATTGTTGGAAAAATAAATGATTTTATCAGTTTATTTCAAACACACATATGGTACAGTCAAACCTCGTTAGTACGAACCTCGGTAAAACGAATTCCTCTATAAGACGAATTTTTTAAAATCCCCTTGAAACTTCCATAAAGGTCAATGCTAAAAACACCTCTATACAAAGCAGTAATTAGGTTAAAAACCTCGATAAGACGAATTTGTTTGTGACATGGGCTAGGACTGATTAACCTCTATACAACGAATATTCTTAGCACAAGACCTCTACAAGACGAATGTTACCTCTTTAAGACGAATTTCTTATGATCTTAACCTCCATAGTGCGTAGTTTTCAAAACAAACAGAAGCGTGTCTTAACATGAAACTCCCCACCCTACCCTCTTCCTTCATCAGTCATTGTTTGGCACGTGCCTTTGCAGTGTTGAGTAACCCTTCCGGCTGTGTTTTTAAGTGTCCCTTCCGGCTGTGTTTTAAGACTGACCGTTGTGCGTATCTTTATTGTATGAACAGTAATGGCAGGGAAAAAGTCAAAAACGGCGCTAACAGTAGAGTTCAAGCGTAAAGTTTTGAAGCATGTGGAAGAAAACCCGTTGAAGAAGAAAATCACCATTGCTAAGGAGTTTAACATCCCTTCAACAACGTTAGCAACGATTATAAAGAATAGAGACAAGTACGATGAAGCAAGTGGACTTTCTAAGTTTTGCAAACGCGCAAAGACCGGTGAATTTCAGGAAGTAGACAAAGCCACTTTAAAGTGGTTAAAGCAGTGCCGCGATAAAATTTGTCAATCGGGGGCCCTATTCTCTAAGAAAAGGCACAGCAGTTTGCTGTACAATTGGGACACCCTGATTTTCGTGCCAGTAATGGCTGGCTGGAAAAATTTAAAAAAAGGAATGATATTGTTTTTAAAAATGTGTGTGGTGAATGTGCGTCTGTGGACAGTACAGTATGCGATGATTGGAAAGAAAAACTTGCTGACATTACTCAGGGTTACCACCCAGATGATATATATAATGCAGACGAGACCGGACTTTTTTTCAAGTGCCTACCAGATAAAACAATGACGTTTAAAGGAGACCCTTGCAATGGAGGCAAACACAGCAAAGACCGATTAACTGTGTTGCTTGGAGTCAACGCTTCGGGAAAAAATAAGCTCAAGCCTTTGGTTATTGGCAAGTCACAAAAACCTACATGTTTTAAAAATGTGAACAGTTTACCAACACTGTATAAGGCCAACTCAAAAGCGTGGATGAATGGTGATGAGTTCAGTGCATGGCTGAAAACTGTAAACACAGAAATGAAGAAGAAAAAGAAAAAGATCCTGCTGTTTATTGACAATTGTAGTGCACACGGAACTGTTCCAAACTTGTCAAACATCTCAGTCCAATTTCTTCCCCCAAACACCACATCAAAGCTCCAACCACTTGACCAGGGAATTATTAAAAATTTCAAAGTGAACTACAGAAAGGAGGTTGTTCGGCAGTTTTTGACAGATATGGATCAAGACGTACCGACTAAAATCAACGTTTTAAATGCAATGTGGATGATTAACAAGGCCTGGTCAAACGTAACCGACAAAACTGTTTTTAACTGTTTTGCAAAATGTGGATTTCGTATGACGGACCTCGAAGATGAGGACGATGACCAACCTCGAACTCCAGCACCCCAAAATGCAGAAGTAGGCCCAGATCAAAACTGGAACAAAGTTACCGAAAGACTAGGCGTCCAAGAAATGGAGTTTGAAGAATTTGTTGATTTCGATGATAATGTAGCAGTATGTGGAGAGCTGACGGATGAGGATATCCTGGATTCTGTTCAACCCTCAAATCATAAAGAAGATGACGCAGCTGAAGATGATGAGGAGGATGCAGCCGCGGAGAGTGATCGACCGGAACTGTCAACGAAAGACGCAAGAGAAGCTATTGATGTGCTCAAGTGTTTTTTCTTAAAGAAAAATGCTTTAAGTGATAGTGTAGTGAAAGCCATCATCGATTTGGATTCCACATTGGATATGGTAACCCTTCATGCAAGTAAGCAATCTAAAATTGATGACTTTTTTAAGATTAGTTAGTCCTTATTTATTATATGTACATACTACATATGTATAAGTTTGGTTTCCATTTATATTTACCGTATTTTGGCTTCAGATTTGTTTTCATTTTACTATACAGTACATGGTTTTCAAACAGTTTATTGTTTGTTTTGATACTTGAGTGATTTAAATATAAACGAGTATGTATTTTTAAAATTGCTACATACATTTTTTTTTTTTTTTCTTTTTAACCTTTTTCCTACATTGAAAAAATAACTTTAGTGTAACGGTAACAATGATTCGTATTATAGAGGTTGGCCATAAAAATCTTCGTTTTATAGAGGTTATCTCAGAGCGAGGAGAAACCTCTATAAGACGAATAACGGCAGTATTAAACCTCGATAAAACGAACCTCTTTATTAAGAATACCTCGGTAGTACGAATTTTTCCCTTACCCCTTGAAATTCGTCTTATAGAGGTTCGACTGTATAAGATCCGATTCTTGAATTCCACTACATCAACAAGCCTTGTGTGCAAAGCGCGGATTCACCTCCATTGACAATATAATTGACCGTAATCACAAAAATAGTGGACCTCAAGTTTTCGCCGGCTTTAAATAAGCGAAAATTTGATGTTTTGTTGGATAAAGAAAACTCGGTTTACAATGGGTTACTGATGAGTAACAGTGTTCGCTGGTACAGCCGCGGTAACATACAACTAATACACGACTCTATTTTGAAATGTTCCCTATTTGCGCTTTGAGGATCTATTTATCGCGTCTTTACTCTGCGTCGACTTTCAAAACTATCCTAATTTTATCTATCAATTCTTGGCAATACGTCTGGGACAATGTGACTTTATCCCGGCAGATAGCTCTTGAATAACATTTAGCTGTTAGTTAAATTAATCATAATATGGCCTGCCAAGGGATTCTTGGTTTATGTATTTTGTGTTTTTAATATCTGAAAATTAATAAGTATCAAAATTAGAATATAAACTTAAGTCCGATTAATAACAGTCGGTAAAAAATCATCAATATGGAGGACCAAAAAGTGTAGTCCGTAAAACCTAAGTGAGTCATTCTGCCAGGCATCCGTGTCTGTGATCTAAATGTTGGTAGATCAATAATGAATTAAAATAATCAAATCGGTGCTTTCATTAATAATTTTCGTAAGGAACAGCTCTTTATATCAAAATGATAATGTTTGGGATAACAAAAGAAATAATAATAATAACATGGAAATAAGAAGTAATTATCTTAAATATTATGTTATTTCATTGATAATCATAAAACATTTTTCTCATACAATTTAGCAGCAACTGGCACTTTATATAGGTCTATGCCTTTTTTGGATGAAAATAAATAATCGCTTTTAACATCGGTCAGAGAAAGAGAAACTACATTAATATAATGTTCTCGGGTGACTAGCCAAGAGAACAAGATGTTTACACACGAAAACTCTGGCGCCATCTTCTGGTGAAGATCGCGAGAATATGGCGGCAGAGTTTCGATCACTAGTCACCCGAGCACACTAATTAATTCTCAACGCCGGGAAAAACTTTGTTCTTATGTAGAAACTGGATTGGTTAGTGATTTTTTTCATATAATTTATCCCCAGATTTTCATTATTTTTTTAGTTACACTCTCATAAGCCGTCAATCAACAAAATAATTCTTTGAAAGAGTTTACAAAGTAGTTTTCTTCTCTTCCATTTTTGCGCAGATGTATTATAGGAAATTGGAGAAAGGCTAATTAGAGTATAGTCCAGAAAAAAGCAGTTAATCACTTACATCCAATTTTAATTGCCACCATTACACCTATATGGTAAGATGGATCATTTCAAGATTGAAGCCTTATACTGTCTATCCAGTGCATATTATCAGATTTAATATAATATAGAAATTTAGCTCTGAATATTGTGCAACTAATAAAGCCACGAGAAAACTTAATAGAATATGCATTTATTCGAAAAAAATAATTCAGTAAAACGCTGCATAAAAATGAAATTTGAAAAAGTGTCGGTCTATTTGGACCGCGCGTGGGGCTATTTGGATCACATAATTTGTTGTTTCATACGGCATGTGTTAGGCTTATAAAGTGTTTAATAGTCACCAAAAAAAATTTAAACACATTTACATTGCAACTTTACTACCAGGAGGTATTCCATACTTATATTTTTCATTCTTTTCTCTTTGAAGATAATATATGGGCGAATAAATACTCCACTGACACTGCAACAGACAACTACTGTTACGTTTTTTCTTGTTCTTGATTTGTCTGTGATGTAACTTCTCTTCTGCCCGTTTCACTAACCACTTTCAAAGGCCTGTTGTTCATTGGAAACTCACTTCGTCAACGTTATAGATATTCTCAGATTAGTCTTGAATATTTAACTTATCTTAAACACCCTTCAAGAGGTCGTAGAAACTGTTCACAACCTCTTTGTTGAGCTTTAGAAATGTCTCCTGCCTTTCTCGAGAAAATAGGCCTTCAGTGTCTGAACATCAAAAAAGAAAACCAATCTTTCCCAGTCATCTTTGTTTCACCACTCCATGGAGTGTTCATGTTATTCATAATCCGGTCAAGTAAAGTGAAGAAATGGGCAAACCTCATAATGAAAGATAACAAGCTGAAAATTTGTACAAACCTTTGTTTTGACATTTTATAAGGTGGTTCAAAAGTCTCATTGAATGTCGCGAACGCTAGTCCAGATATTCAAGGTCAAAGGTCACAAACAACGGTGTTTTACGAATTTCTCGCTTCCTTTACTCTAAATGTTATTTTGAGTTAATAGAAAAGTTGTAAAGCACTAAATTCTCTACAGATTTTGTCGTAGAGTTAACCCTTCTGCAGATAAAGGGTGATGAGTGGGGAGCGCTTAGCGTCATTGACGATAGCGCTGTAGAATCAAATAGACTGTATGACTTATAATGTTAATTATTTATTAATAATGTTGTAACAATAAATAAATTGTAATTATTTACTAATTAATAAATTGTACTTATGAATATTACATTATTTAGGAATTCATACATTCATTTAATAATATTAATAAGATATTTAAATGAAATATTTCAAATGCATTTTGATTATATTTTTATCTCCCAATAGTTTACCGTAAATCTATTACGATTCAAGTTTTAAAGCAAAAAGAACTGTTGGCCTCTCAAGATCTTTCGCAGTGAATTTGGATGAAACAACGATTGTGCCAATCAACTAAGATTTTTTTATTGAAACGATGTAATAAATAATTTTATTGAAATGCTTATTAAGAAATTAAAAACTGTTAACATCGCTACAAAACAAGCCAGATATGATGCTGATGTTCGAAACAGCCATTGAAGAATCTACACAACAAAAGACTGTCTACACCATAGGAGAAGATATCGGTATACTAGTTCTTTTAATAGGACGTACTCAATCACATCAGCAAAACTTTTTTAAAAAAATCGGTATGGGTAATGTGGAAACACAAATATATTCGACTAAAAGCTTGGACAAATATCCTCGTTCTAAGAAACAAATTATCTTTGCACGCCTTTAGTGGATGTGACACAACATATGCACTTTTTAAAAACTAAAACTTTCAATTATTAAAATATTCGAGAAACATTCCGATTTAGATGAATCTGCTCAAGTTTTTCATCAAGACAACTGTCCTCTAGAATCATTGTTCGAAAATGGAGTACGTGTCTTTTTAGCAATGTATAATGCTCCAAAATGATAATTTTCGATATACAAAATTTATCAAATCAGCTAGATTCAAAAAACCAGTCCAGTTATCAACTCTTCCACCTACAAGTGCAGCAGCTCGACAACACATCAATCGTGTCTACTGTCATATCCAAACTTAGTTAGGGAATGATTTAGAACCCAAAGAATGGCAGTGGATGTTGCAAAATAAAGTTGTAATTGCAATGAAGGCTGTGGTTCTAAATGCGGATGGAGAAAAGTAGAGTTGCAATGATACTCAGTTTGTGGTCAGTGTAATGGACAAGTATGCCTCAACGCTGCGTTATAACCAGATGATCTGGATGAAGAAAGTAAATATGTACCTAAAATCCTTGAAGCTTTAGAACCAAATTTAATGGATGACGACGATGATGATAATCAGTTAGAAATTCAAGTTGAGCGACAAGAAGAGGAATACAATGACCAATATGAAGTATATTGAGCTGCATACTTGACAGAAGCAGTAACAACAGCAAAATTCTCTATATATTAACTTTTATTGTAATAGATTTATGATAAACTGTCGGGAAATAAAAAAATAATTAAAGTGCACTTAAGCTATTCATTTAAATATCTTATTATTAATATTTAACTAATATATGATTTATAAATAATATAACGTCCATAAATACAATTTATTAATTAGTAAATAATTACAATTTATTCATTATTACAACATTAATAATAAATCATTAACATTATAAATCGTACTGTCTATTGAATTTTACATTTAACGTATCGTACTGTAGTGCTATCGTTTATACGGCTAAGTGCTCCCTACTCTCCACGCTCTATCTCAAGAAGAGTTAAATCTATGAAATATTGTCCATGACGAAATTAGTAGAGAATTTTATGCTCTACAACTTTTCTAATAACTCAAAATAACATTTAGAGTAAAGGAAGCGAGATATTTGTAAAAACCAGTTTTTGTGACCTTTGAAATTGAATATCTTGACTAGCGTACATGAGATTCTATGAGACTTTTGAGCCGACTTATAAAATATCAAGACAAATGTATATGCAAATTTTCCGCTTGTTATCTTTCATTCCGAGGTTTAATCCTTATTTGACAGAACTATTAGCTTTGTATAGTGGTATACTGCGCTTCTCACACTCATAGGCGAAGGAACAAAACCACGTCTAGAAAGACTTTTGAGCATTTCAACCAGATCGGTTCCTCATTGTTTGGATCTGTGCATTGTCGGCATCGTTCATGAAGCATCTGTGAACACTAATATTATCATCTCTTCTATACAGAGTTGTATATGGTATGTTGAAACGTGATGCTGCCACTCTTGCACTTAAATGACCACTAAGTACTTTACTTTTTGCTTGTTGAGAGACGTAAAGCAGATTAAAAAAAAAACTTTTTTGCTTGAGTCACTCTTTACTCGACCACTGCAAATACGTTTGGTTTTATATTTCCCTAAAATTTGAAAACACAAAGGAAAAACTTAAATCTCCTCTGTGTAAATCAAAAAAAAAATAAATATGAATGGGAACAAATTACTATTTCATTATGATTCAAATAGCCCCACATGAGCAAGAGTTCACTTCGCCGGAAGATGGAGCCGGAGGCAGGCTTCGAAACGTCGCCCTACATTGACGCTTATCCTCGGTGGAAAGCCTTAGAAGATTTTATACAACTGACACACCGAGAAAGCTTGCATTCGTTCATCAAGAGTTCTAATAGTTCGGTGAAAAGACAATTAATGCAGCCAGTGTGACACAGAACTGTTAAACAGTCCTTACAGTCCATGATACATACAAATTAGCTATCTTTTTTCACGTCAGATCTAAATTCCAAACACTGGAAACTACATCAGCGTGATTTCTACACAGGAAGCACTTACCGCAGCTTTTTCAAATATCCTTCGTGTGATACTCGCTGAAGATATTTATTCAACCTTCTTGTGCTTTCTTCAACACCACACACAAGCCACAACACTGCAAATGACGTCCAGAATGCGCGCAAAAGATGCGCAAAGAACAATTATTGATCCAAATAGCCCCGTGGCCCAAATAGCCTCACCTTACCCTACTCTATCACCACGTACAAATGACAGTTTATCCACAAATTTCAGGAACAAATATGGAAAAGAAGCACAATTGAGACAAATAATCCTGGAAGATTTATAATGAAAATCTGACGTGGCAAAGAAATATATAATTGATCCACTTTTACTGACTTAACATCGACACGAATTTAGTTGTCCTTTACTTCGTCTAAATGACTACAATGTATTCAACAACTGAATTTGATCTGCGAGTGACTAAACGTTGTCTTCGCGCAACTACTTCTTAACATGGTATGCCAGCAACTAACTCATTGAATATTGTGGAATATCAAAAGGTAACCTCTGGACGATGCATTGTTTCAATATTGTCCGATGGCAAAGCAGAAAATTTCAGATACGATGAAGTGACTATGAACTTACCTTTAAAACTGTAAAATTTTAACAAACCACTTACAAAACTTGGTTTCACTGGACATCAACTGGAAAGAATAGATAAAAATCTGAAAAATGGTTATATTACGTTATACTGTAGAAGTTAAACTTCCAACTTGTGAATAACATGTAAAATTACGCTAATTTATCAGTAGATAGAATTGCGAAGTTGATGGTTTGTTGTGTGAACCAACATTTTAGGATATGATGATAATTTTACCCTTTAAGAGACAAATTTATAAAAATTCCTTTCTTTTGTTATGTTATCAAAGCAAAGACCTCAATCGTTAAAATAATATCCCATTTACCAATTTCGGTTAAGCATGAACGAAGATAAGTAGTTCCTCACAACAACAAAAATGTGTTGGAAATTATATATATGATAGTCACACATGGATTGGATGCGAAGGTACTCTGCAATGTTGATTCTGCTTAGAGAGCGCTAGGTGAGGTTCCGCCACTACTGTGGGCGCGTGCCGCCCCTTGACAGGGCGACGGCCCGCAGCACGTACTCCTCCGCCGACCGGTCAAGAGGATTGGCGACAAGCTCCCCTACCCTCCCGCCACCGCAACTGCTGCTTCAGCTGTCAGGCACGAGGACTCGGGGCTTATTTACAATCTGTAACACAACAGGACCGTATTGCACGTCTTACGTGCTATCAATGCTATATTCGATAGATTTTTCATTACTTAATTTCAAGAAGAATTATTTTGCGATCAAACACGTTCCTTTTAATTTTGTAAATAATATGTACAGGAATTAATACGTTTCTCTGTAAGCTTCTATACATAAGGAAGTTGTTGTAAACTCGTACCAAGAGTATTGTAG
Organism: Vandiemenella viatica; assembly: GCA_031002005.1. NCBI lineage: Eukaryota > Metazoa > Arthropoda > Insecta > Orthoptera > Morabidae > Vandiemenella > Vandiemenella viatica. The sequence continues at coordinate 188,879,968 of JARYHS010008074.1, read as the reverse complement.
AGTGTCTGGAGCAGTTGTTTGTTGGAGCAAAATTGTTTGTCAATCTTAATTTCGCTGGACATTCTGATTGAATACAAGCCCACCTGCTTCTCGTCATTAACGCCTAGAGACAGATAAAAGGCAAGCTCATTTTGGGGAAAGTGACGTTAGAATATAGCTCTATTTTTCTCACTTTTTTTCTAGTGGTTAATTAGTTTTCAATACTCAGACTTTACTTAGCAGTGTCCGGTTGGTGGAATAAGTGCTTGAAACAACACTGAGGTGACATAACTTAATTCATTTCCAAAAACCCTTCCAACTAATTCAAATAATTTCACTGCTAATAAACAAGAGTCCTGCTGTAGTTTAAAAAGGAGGATTAACTTTTTAATCGCAAACGTGTTTTCTTCTATACATGGATTAAGGTCAAAATACAAATGAAAGCCTTTGTGTCATTTCACTATGTGACTTTAAAACGTATTCGTCAAACTAAAACCAAAAGTAAAATACGCGCTTTCATTCAGGGAATAGTATAAGCAGAGAGAAATTAAACGTATAACACCGTTCAAACCCCACATAAAACCTATTTACAGAGATTTTTTTTTTTTTTTTTTTTTTTTTACTATTGGTCACATTTTTTTTTGAATGGCTAGTGCTGCGCAATAATTGTTTTTCTTCGAAACTTTATTAAATAGAGACAAAAAATATCTGCAGTCGGCCTTGGTCAGACTTTTTATTTGAAGAAGTGTGTTAATACAGCCGTTTCATTATATGATGTCCTAATCGAATGATTTTCGGAATACGTGAAACTTCAGTATTCTCTAAAAATACATGGCGTTACGTCCCGTTGATGTCGAGATCATTAGAGGCGGAAAAGGACTGGGGCACGAAAGGTAAATGAATTCGGCCCTGGCCTTTTGAAAAAAACCATCCCGGCATTCGCCTGGGGTGATTTGGGGAAACTATCGAAAACCCAAAACTGCATGGCCGGACGGCGCTCGAACCCGCACCCTCCCAAATGCGAGGCCAGAGCGTTACTGCTCACTCACCACGCTCGGAAACAGTTCTTGTATATGCGTCATGAATCCTTATATCTCCTGATTTATTAGATTTAAGAACATTCTCTTTAACGTAAAAGGCTGTTACGTGATTTGTTTATTGTTGTATTTTTGTGACACAAAATATTATAAAACTGATATATGAAGCCTAGTCCTGCAAGTATGGCTGCGTGCATTAAGGCGCTACTGCAAGGAATCGGGGAGGTCCAACGGGACAATGTTCGATCTCGGGTCTTCGCGTGCCTGCCATCCTGACTGATTTCCGCAATCAGCTCAGCGAATAGGCCGGTCCCCAATTTCCACCTCATAAACAACAAATTTCACAAACAAAAATACATCTACGTTAGAGAACATAACTCACACAAATAACAGACAGATGGCAACACCTATGCCTTCCCTGTTAGAATACGTATTCTACCCTCGGCAAGCGCAAGAGCCAATCTTCCACTCAAGCAGGCGTAGTGACTACGCTTCTTCGTGGTGTTCGTCGTGCTGCCGTGGCTGCCATTTCCCATTGTCGTCGTTGTCCGTAGCAACTGTTCGCCCGGAAAACAAAGACAGCGAGGAGGTACTCTGCCAAGAGCCGCTACCTTCTACAGCGCTTGGTCGCCCGGCACTGCAGGCCGCTGCCAGGGCTAGCGTTGTATCTCGTTTACGTTTACTCTACTGCTCGGATGAGAATGCTGCAAAATGTCATATGTTTCTAGGCAACTGAAAAATTTTCCTAATGTTAAGGTATTCAGTAGAGGTGAAAGTTATTATTTCATTACGATCAAATGAATTGTAATATTGCCAGCCTGACATATTACATTTTGGACGAAGAAAGGGGGCCGGAGGCATGTCGAGATTTGATGTTTCGACAGTGACGTAAACTGGAAAATCGTGTCACTTGTAAGCAGATTGTTTTAATCAGCGAGTTCCACCGAACTGCTCCCAGTAAGGGGACAAGGGTTTCTTTGCAAAAAGGAAGAGCGTTTGGTTTCAGTAAATGAAATTTGTAACCATTAGGAAGACAAGAGTTTGTTCATAGTAAAGTAATAGTTGCAATTTTACTCTTTTTTATGCAATATAACGAGCGTCTGTTGGCTCGGGACAGACGTTGGATGCGCTGGGGCGTCTATTGATTACGTAATTAATGGACGTCCCCTTATATGCTCGCCTGTTCTCTACCAGTTTTGACGTCAGTAGCTGCACAGAGAACCTTGTTACAACGGAGTTGACTGACCCGCGTGTGCTCCTACTCTGTTTCACGACGCATCAGCCACCGGCCTTCTAAAAAATACAGTAATCCAACATGGATTCTACTGTCCACTGCAAGTCTACACATCCCAGACGGAATTAGTGGCACCGCGAATGACTAACGTCAATAATTAATCTCATCGCTCAAACTGAACGGATATTTTTACTTTTGTTCAGGAAATGTTAAGCTGGTTTACCCATTTCAATTGTTCAATAAAAATTCATTTATCCATTTATTTATTATTAACATTTTGTCTGAAGGATTACAAAATAGTTTTATAAATGTTTGAAAATTAATTGTAGTTTGGTTCTTTGAAATATTATTATCCCGGCCCACTCTTTCTATTAATTGTTTTGATGTACATTTTATGTGAATGTTGAATAATGACCTGGTTAACTTGTAATTAACCCCTGGCACCCAACGTAAAAGGATAAATTATTACTATTTGTTAATGTGGTAGAAACGATCAATTAAAAATCGTATCAGCAACCTGGAACGTTACAAAATAATAATAAACAAGAAGACCCTTGCGATAATTTCGCGAATACGACGAACAGTAAGGTTGGTGTTTTGTAATAGGATGAAAGAAGAACCGCCACATTTGTTTCAATTGTCTACTTGTTTGGTGTAAAAGGCACATAACAAAAGTTGACACCCGTGAAGCAGTTAATCATCTCTGTGATATGTACTGCTGCTATCTAATAGCTTGACTTTGAACTGTCTCATACACGCAACATTTACAGTTATTGCTTTTGTCCTTCAAGGGTCAAATTCCGAAAAATTTCATTCTTAATTTATAATGCTGCCTGAGTGGAGACGTTAATCTTTTAATTGATACCTCATTTATCGATTTCGGTTAGGTGTCAAGGGAGATAAATGGCTCGTAGCAATCAAACAGTATATGGAAATAGCGATATTTTTTCCCTTTAAGGGTCGAATTCCAAAAACAAAAACAAAATCCTTTCTTAAGATATCATGTGATTACAGGAAAGACCTTAATCTTTAAAATGATACCTCATATATCTATATCGGTTAGATATCACGGGAGATAAAGGGCTTGTAACACATAAATGCATTGTAGAAATGTTAATACTTTTGCCCTCTAAGAGTCGAATTCCGAAAAATTCCTGTCTTAATATATGTTGTCAACAAAGCGGAGATTTTAATCTTTGAAATGATACATCATTTAACAGCTTCGGATAGGTATCCAGGGAGATAAATTTCTCGTACATAAAAAACAGCATTTTAGAAATGTTGATATTTTTTCCCTTTAATGGTCGAATTTGAAGAAATTACTTTCCTGAAATATGATACGATCAAAGCGGATACCTTAATCTTTGAAATCATACTTCATTTATCGATTTTGGTTAGGTATGAAGGGAGATAATGGCTTGTGACAAAAAAACCTATATGGAAATAATACTATGTATGATATGATTTGACACGTAAATTTATAAATTTGGATATTTTAATATTATTGCGCATGTTATCGTGTTTCGTACAGTTTATTCCTTATTTGGTTTACTGTCTTAACGTAAATATAATGAACGAATTAGACATTAATGAATCCACGAAACACTTATAACCCTTTGATCGTCATCACTAAGTCCTCATTCTTAACTGTAGTATATGGAAATAGCATCTTATTGATGAAATAAATAGCATCGTTAATTTTTCTATTAGCATCAACGTAAATCTACACTAACGAAACATTATATCCACTTTATAAAAACAACACTGCAGCGCTCAATTCGCCAGTTGCTTATTAATTGACGGATATTTGATTGACGTAACGCATATCTTTATCCGTTAATGGGACAAGTGTGTAACCGAATCGGCGATTACCATTTTCATATTTTAAGGCCATATGTCGGGTTTGTAGACGCGACACATGAAACCTATAGATAAAAATCTAAACGTGCCACTAAGGTAGGAGTAATTCCACTGAAACGCATTGAAATTACTCTTTACCTAACAAAGAGGGAGAGGTTTCAATTCAAATCCTGAAGTGTACCCGCGGGTAGGGACTGCCACCTGTTAATATTGCTCTCTATTTCTAAAATTTTGTATATAATAGCCGTTGATCAATCTTGCATGGGTGCCACTTAAGGAGTCCTTCCATAATTTACTTATGCAATCAACATTTAGAAATATAATTATTTGCTTTTGTATTATAATGAAATTGTATATTACTTTTGAGATAGTGACACATTTATAAACATCAAAACACAAGGATAGGTGATTTGGATTATTTAAGACACATAATAGGTAAATCGACATCTACATGATACATAAAAATGATGAAATGAACAATGATATGGCAGATCATATACAAAATCCGACTAGCTCTAATAAAAGTCAGAGAGCACAAGCCTTTACGGGTTTTCGCTTACGGGTTCAATGCACCACAGTCTGGCTCAGTTTGTGCTTGCGGACCAGATGATTGATGACGTCTACTGTGGGAAGTCAGCGCCGTCCGATTCTCTGAAAGAGTTTCTGTGCTTCACCCACACAAAACAAAATTAATGGTCGTACTGTGTTAAGAAACTAAACGAACACTTTTTTTTAGCACACATTCGATGGTTATCCTCTTCGAATGGCGGCTCCGTGGTCCAGCTCCAACCGTCTTCTCAAAGCGAGGGTTTTCCCATGAATACATAAACAAACAGGACTTGAGACTGAAGGCTTGTCTCAGCTTATAATCAATTAATAATATCTTATAACTAACTCTTCCATGCACGCACCCATGCAGCCACTCTCTACGAGAGCCTCCCCCGCACTCCCGTTCGGCACCTCACTCGCCGTTCCCGCTCAGTGATGTATCGTTACGTCTTTCTTTGTTCCATGCATACCTACACGCGACCAGGAGTGAAGCGTAGCCTTGGGACTTCCTCCCAGACGCTTACCTGACACAAAGACGGCCCCTAACAGCGTCCAGTATGCAGGGCGAAATAAAATTTTCCGTGTGGCGTTTAGTCATGTTTTACTAATAAATATGAAGCGTCCCCTTCAATACCCTCACTGTTCATTGTTAAGAAGTTGCGGGACCACAACTGGTAAAACATCCATTCACTACATCACCCGTATTATCAAGTCATTATGTAATTTCACATAGAACAATGTGCAATAGTATTAGTTTATTATTAAATATGGAGCGTCCAACACAAAGAACCGCTTCATTCTGAGACTTTGAATTTAATGTACAGAAGCAAGTAGAACAATATTAATCACAGTTCGAGAAAATATTACTAATTATTCAAGAAATTTCTGCTCCACGCTGTCGCTAAAATCTTAGTCGCACGTTCTATGACCTAAAAGGTATGCGTAAACATTTTAGGCTCGTTGCAAACGTCCGTAATTTCACGCAGCGCCGCCGCAGTTGCGGCGTGGAGTACACGGAAACAGACACGGCTACGCACACACACCTGCGGCAAGGCTGCGGCGACCTACGTCTACCCTGCGGTCGTTTTTCCAAGTTCTAACTTCTTACCCACAACGCCGCAGCGTTTCAACACACGCAATTCCGGCCTCTTAGTAGCCTATATTGTTTCCAATAGAGCGGTGAAAGTGCGCCAAGCATGGTGGACGTTTTAATTTAATTTAATTGCAACGGAGCGTACGTCCCTGTAGCAATTTCCCTACACAACCATTTCCCCCTTTCCAATACCCACCTACTTTTGCCCTCTGCAAATTTCAACTCTAAATTCTTTCAACGTTTTTGCTAAATTATTCACCATTTCTCTTTGTTAAGGTTCTTTCGGTGGTTTTATTACTGCATTTATTAATTAAAAAGTCCACCAAAAAACACAATGTATGTTGATGCTCGTTTATTTTCAATCAAAACAAGTCTGCGACATTCACAAGCATAGTTGTTACAATCCAAAGATGCAATACTGAATACTTGAATCGAAAACTGAATGAAAACTTGCATGAATGTCTCTGTAACACTGAATGAATACTTAATGCAAAACTAAACTTCTCTGTCCAGGCAATCTGTTTATATAGAGTCTATCGAATTTACGAGAATTCTTCAAAGGCATCCGCCCGATATTTCTCGATCATTAACAATCACTCAAACAATCAAACATATTAAAAACAATCGGAATTGATACAAAATTAATTAATAACATTACAAAGTGATCAGAAATGGTAATTATAGATACTTAAATACAAAATTATTTACAGAAATCCTTTCAAATGGTGGAAAATTGTCCTGTAGACATCGTAACTTACATTTATACATGGAATTACAAACTTTTAATAAATTCTCTTGCATCATTCGCTTCTTAAACATATTAAATGGTCTTTAAGTAATTTTCTTACCTAAAACAAAGTCTATATACACTTATTTACAAGAATTTACAAAATAAACATATCAAATCACTTTCAAGCAAACTTTGGCTCACTACAAATATTTCACACAGTACAATATTATTCAAAATTCAGGTATTAGGGCTGTTACAACCCCTCCCCAGGATTCACTTAATTTTACACAGATAAAATTGATTGAATCCGTCACGAATCTAAGCAGGTTGAATGTACACATAATGCAGACACGAACAGATTACAATCAATCAACCATAATGACTTTTACAATGAACAAATACAATTCTTCATACAACATCTGCACATAGTCCATGACACTGATTTTGTTTACAATAATTGTCTTTTCTCAGGTCCAATCATTTTATCAATAAACGTTCAATGCCATCACCTTAAGTTACAATTTTTTCACTCCAAATTACACACTTGATGTCTGCTTGTTTATGACAACAGTCTATTTACATTTTACAGCTGATAATTTGTCATCACAATGTAGAAAGTCACAACATCATGGAAACATCTAAAGTTTCTACACAAAACTGTCACAAATTATACATTGTAATGCTTACATCTGCATCTGAGCTTAAGTACTCACACAAACTATTTACATGCATCAATTCAAAAACTTATTTACAAAATTAGATATTTACAGGCTATTGACCCCTCCCCAAACCATGCATTTCAATTAATTCTCATAAGTGGGTTCCAGGATTTCCCTGGAAACCCAGAACCATGTAAGTTACTTTTTCCTAACCTTCCAGTTTTCTTCAACTTTTGTATACACATTTAATATTACATTTCTATTTTCACAAAGCTTCATTATATATATACAGAAACACAATCTTCCAATCATCTCAGACAACAGACTTTGGTACAACCACGCAACAGCTGAGACATACAATGGTTCTGTTTTAGCAAATTGATTGTCACTTAAAAGCAATGCTGTTGACTCAACTGGTAATACAAATTTATTATTCTCACTACTACAGTTTAGTCCATCATTACTCACAACCCCACTCTTCATCATCTGATTACTACTTAAACTTGCCAAATTATATGAATCAGTACCTAAAACTGTTTTAACATCTGGCTTACTGACTTCATCCACCAAATAATTATTTTTCTCAGCAACTACTACTTCACTATCAGCTTCCACATCAAAGAGAGTACAAAACATAGTGTCATCTAAGTCACATTCTGTACAATTTTCCAGATAAGAAACTGGTTCAGATAAATCCTTACTCCCACCCATTTCTTCACTGTCATCATCTACACCAAATACAGAGCTAAATAACGTATCAGCTAGGTCAAAATTAGGACATTTTTCCAACTTAGGGATTGGTACATAAGGCTTTTCAACCTCTCTCTTTTTAGAAGACAAATACTTTGACTTACAATTCTCCTCCTCATCTGGGTCTCCTATCCACACCACTGTATCACCTTCATCTTCAAGATATCTGAGAAACTCCTCGATTTCAGCACTTCTACAAACTTCATTACCACCTATCCTAGCACACATAGTCCAAACTATGCCATTCTGGACCTTTCTGATAGCCACACTGTAGTATGCACTATAAATTCTGCACCCCTTTTTGTAATTAGGCAGTGACCATTTCGAAAATCTTCTACATGAAAATTATTACTTTCGCACACTGATTCTAGTGATAAGGTACTATGGTGTTCCCCTTCCCGCTTTATCTTATTATCAACCTTTACACCATCAACATCATTAATTACATCTATCATAACCTTATCCTGAAATTCACTTGCTGCTACCTCCACCTCTTCCAATAAATCTTCTCTGGGATTATTCATGAAAATGGTATTAACGCTATAGCAGTTGGTACCTGGACCCACCTTCTTGTCCACCACTGCGGGACCCATCACAGGGGTGGTCTTTAGTTTGTCTGCCCCCCATGCTGCCTTTCCCTTTCAGATTGAGGGTTCTGTTCTCTCACTCCCCCATTATCATTCCTTCTTGCATAATTATTACGATCCCTTCCCCTCGATCTACCATCCCTTGACCCATTACCCCTTCTAGGGGGACTCCTGCTGCCCCTCCTATGGTATTGATGGTGGTAATGTTGTTCATTGACTGACTCCTGGGCATCCAAGCGTCTCAACAATTCAGAAACTCTATCCACATTTACTACATCCAAAGTGGCAATTAAATTTCTTGTTTGCTGAGGTAACCTAGCTCCTATCAAATCAATAAATTCCTCCTCTCCATAAGGATGGTCTAGGTACTTACAACGGATCCAACATTTATTGAAAAAATCATGTTGAGTTTCCCGACCAGGTTTATAGGGCCTTCCAGTCATCAACTCTCTCTTTTCTTGAATCTGCCTGCTTGTCGACCAAAAATGTTTCAAAAAGTTTTCTTTAAACAGATTGTAGTCAGTTACTTCCCTAGCTTGTCTATCACCCCATGCCCTAGCATAAGACTTTAGATGTTTACCCACAAGTGCAATTTTCTTATTATCGGGTAACAAATTAAAATAGTCTGATTTTTCAAAATTATCTATAAATTCAATAGGGTGAAGCCTCCCACTATCATCATAGAATTCAAATTCTTCTTTTACATCGACACTGAAATTTGGATTACCTGTTAAGGGAATCTGACTTAACTGAACCTGTAACCCAGTAACCCTTTTTTCTAACTGATTTACATTACTTTCTAATCCACGCGCTAACTGTTCCTGTTGATTTACCAATGCATTAACATTTTTCCCTATACCGAACACTTCCTGTCTTAACTCATTAGCTTTAACATCATTAGCTTGGAATAAAGCAACATATTCCTCCCTCATCTTATCACAATTTTCACTGACTTCCTTCACCTCTTTATAAATCAAATTTTCACATTCAGCCTTATTCTGTTCACAAAATTTTGTAACTTTCTCAAATTTCTCCTGACATTCTGTTACTACCTTCCCCAATTTAGAATCTAAATTGTTAATATCTTCCTTGAATTGAGAGCTAAAACCCTGAAATTGCTCTGTGATTTTAACATCAAAACATTTAGACAAATCAAAGAATGTTTTGTCATTGTTTTGTTGCAGTTGAGAAAACTGATCATTGATTACAGCAAACTGAGAATTAATTTCAGAAACTTTGCTATCGAATTTGGAAAACTTATTATCAAATTTGCCATCAATTTCAGAAAACTGAGACTTAATTTCATAAAATTGAGAATGAAATTCAGAAAATTTAGAGTCAAATTTGGCTACAAAAGACTCTAGAAAAGCTTGCATGTTCTGATTATCAGCCATTTTTAGTAATTATCAAAATCAACATAAAAAACAAAATTTAGGAAAATTAAAATCTTTCCAATCTGCCACACATTAACATGCAAAATAAATCACTTGAATATTCAATGCCGTACTTACAGTTATTCCTCACTTTTGTATCACATTAAATTTCACTTAGAAGCACTTAATTAATCATTAAACACCACACTGACTTCAAACACTTAACCACACTTTTCCCAATTCACTGTAGGAAGACGATTTTGAGGCCGAAGGAAATCCACTCGTCGTCGGAAGATTACAACCGATTCCCGATGGAAAAATCTCCGCCTTAGGCCGAAGAAGGTCCGCTTGCCGTCAGATCCGTGTCGCCTGTATAAGCTCTACGTGTGGCGTAGCCGGTCGAAATTTTCTCGCAGGTTGTGTTCGCTTATCGCCGATAATCCGTCGCAATTTCTGCAGATTCTTTTTAGAAGATAAACGTCCCACAGATGTTTAAGAACTTCTCGTCATGTCAACGGTCGCCATGTTAAGGTTCTTTCGGTGGTTTTATTACTGCATTTATTAATTAAAAAGTCCACCAAAAAACACAATGTATGTTGATGCTCGTTTATTTTCAATCAAAACAAGTCTGCGACATTCACAAGCATAGTTGTTACAATCCAAAGATGCAATACTGAATACTTGAATCGAAAACTGAATGAAAACTTGCATGAATGTCTCTGTAACACTGAATGAATACTTAATGCAAAACTAAACTTCTCTGTCCAGGCAATCTGTTTATATAGAGTCTATCGAATTTACGAGAATTCGTCAAAGGCATCCGCCCGATATTTCTCGATCATTAACAATCACTCAAACAATCAAACATATTAAAAACAATCGGAATTGATACAAAATTAATTAATAACATTACAAAGTGATCAGAAATGGTAATTATAGATACTTAAATACAAAATTATTTACAGAAATCCTTTCAAATGGTGGAAAATTGTCCTGTAGACATCGTAACTTACATTTATACATGGAATTACAAACTTTTAATAAATTCTCTTGCATCATTCGCTTCTTAAACATATTAAATGGTCTTTAAGTAATTTTCTTACCTAAAACAAAGTCTATATACACTTATTTATAAGAATTTACAAAATAAACATATCAAATCACTTTCAAGCAAACTTTGGCTCACTACAAATATTTCACACAGTACAATATTATTCAAAATTCAGGTATTAGGGCTGTTACAGGTAACTTGTTCCAACCCCTGGCACGCTTACCTACGAAAGAAAATCTTCTCACACCCTTGTGCCTGAAATCGAGTGCCAGCTTATGGTCATGGTTGTCTTTACCCTTCCATGCATTACTTTTAATTCTTACGCCATATCAAGAATATACGCCTTGTACACTTCTACACTCTTCACCCTCTTCCTACCTTCTAATTAATCCTATTCCAGCTCTTTTATCATTTCGGTTACTGATTGTGTTCTTCGGTAATTTCAAGAGACAAATCTATTTCAATGTTGAAATTAAGAATTACGCAGAAATTTAGGATATCACATCAGAGAAGTGTCACTACTCAATCACGAAGAGAGGAGCCTGGAGCAGTGTATGTCGCATATTCAGTGAGAGATTCGAGGAAAAGGATGACAAAGCCAAAAAAGAAATGCATGAGTAAAATATTTGGTATTTATTATAAATTCAGTTTTAAATAAGGAGTTTTACAATATAGATTTTATTTAACATCAATATAAAATGTTTGTTAGGTTGCTATCGAATATGCAAAAGTTCTTGAATGCCTGTGCGAAGTTACGCTATTAATATCGGAAGCAAAATAATCTGTTAAGATGTTTCTTACTTATACACTGCCTAACTGAAAAATAATTCTTATAACTATAAAAGAGAGAGCCCCTACATCAATGGCTTCTAAGCAAATTTTATAGAGAAGTGTGCAAAAATGACTCCCATCCTGCTATAAACTTCCAGTTGTCCGTGACCGACCGCCTACTGCCGCATGCTACGTGTGCATCGCATGCTGCATGCGTGCAGCTTGCACGTAGTGCCGCCGCAACGGACGTGTACACCGCGTTTAATTGTTAGCTACCGAAAACATGTCTTCCGAGAAACAAAACTACAAAACCGCTCGCCTTTTGTTATACCTTGATCTACTCGCGACTACATAATGAAACACCATTTTTACGATTAATCAAAGATACTATAACTGCAGTTCCACGTAGTATAGCCAACAAAAAATAGATTCACGAAGACAGAAGTGTTGTTTACGCACACCAAAGAAATGCTGCTTTTCGTTATCGAAAGGAAATTCGACTAAAGGATGAATAGTCTGTAGTAAAATTCTGTTTTAATATGCAGTTATACAACACTTTCTTCTCACAAGATCAAGTACACGTCTGAGCAACGTAGCTCGGTACATATTGCAATCAAATTAATATTCACGTGAACACTAGATGAAAATAATACACTTCTTAATAATGTAGCACTGCATTTATCACCTTAAAGCTACAGCAACGTAAATCAGGATGCGCTATATCATACGAGTAGTGAAGATGAAAAATATATCAACTCGGAAAATTTTTTCAACTTAAATATGCGTATTGGCGGAATTTTAGGATTCACCGGCATTACATTTGATAACAAGCTTAACTGGGCAGGATACATTGGTGGTAGGTAAAGGTTTCAAAGTTCTGCACTTGTTGAAGAGAGTGATGAGGAGATGAACGAGAGAAGTAAAGGAATTGGGTTACAAAACTTTGGTCAGACCATTACTCGAATATGGTAGTATAGTATGGGACCCTCATTTTACGTATCAAATACAGGAGTTGGAGAGGCTGCTAGATTTGTTTCTGGAAATTATCGCAGAATGAAATCAGTGACGGATATGATAAAGGAGCTGGAATGGATTCATTGCAAGACAGGAGGAGGATGAGAAGGGTCATGGGAGTGTACAGGGCATATACTGGCGATGAGGCATGGAAAGATATTGCAATAGGTATGAAAAGTAGTGCATGGAAGGGAAAAGATGACCATGATTACAAGCTGGCACTCGATTTCAGGCATAAGGGTGTGGGAAGATTCTCTTTTTTAGGGAAGGGTGTCAGGGATTGGAATGAGTTACCAAGAGAAATGATGAATAATTTGCCGAAAACTTTGAAAGAATTTAAAGATAAAATTTGTAGAGGGCAAATGTAGATGGGTGCAGGATAGGGGGAAGATGGGTGTGTAGGGAAATTGCCACCGGAGCCTGTGCTCCATTGCAATTAAATTAAATTAAATCCAGTGCCTTCAATACTTCAGTGATGTTAAAGATTCTAGATTATTATGTAGAAAAATAGTGAGAACTAACTTACTAAACAATTTCAGCCCGTGAGCAGCTTAACAAAAGGACCTTTGCAAGACAATAAACAAGATCTAGATACAAGACCTCCAGGAATGTGTAAATCTTGTTTCCTTCTGAAGTTGATTTAATCAACTTTACACAGTACAATGATGAGGTTAAGGAAACAATTTCTGCGCGTTTTACAGACTTTTATTGTACAATAAACTTCTGTGGATAACCAAATGTAATACTTTTGATTTTGTGCTGATTATTTAAGTTGTATGTTTATCGTGTGCTTTCATTTTCTCCGGGGTGAAATAAATATATTTTTGCAGTAGATAAAATAAAACTCAGATGTTTTATTCCGTTAATTATAAGAATTTAAGAGACATTTGCCATTACTCAAAACAAAGATAATCTGCAACATTGATACAACAGCAAAAGATGAAAGCTGTAGCATGGAAAATTATAAGAGAGAAAATTCAGTGACCCACTTTCCAGATTCTGTAGATGGCTTTGCAGCATTCCTGGCATTCTCGAGCCAATCTTTGCCTCGAACTGTCGGTTTCATAATTACGAAACTATCTACAGAATATTTAAAAACTTATGTATCTCGTAGAATAAAGATGAGACAAATATTTGAGGCACTGAAAAATGTATTTTTTTGTCGCAGTCACTTTTTCTGGTAAATTATCTGCAGCTTGTTGGAGTAGTTACTGTAGTAGTAATATCTTCATAAAACAATCATGTGACTTTCCTCCAGATTATCAAAACACCAAATACTTTTTTAAAAAATTTTTATTACCTACAGCACGAGGCGTGTTTATTACAGTTTGCATTACTTTGCTGAGTAGTGGCCGGTTTTTTCTTGGGTCACCAATTTTATATATATATATATATATAATCAGATGTTATCTGCTTATTACTCAGCCACTACAACTTTGAATAAAATTTTCGGCAGAAGGAATATGTGAAATTGTGTCATTAAATCATAAAAAGATACGAATTTTTGTAACCTAGGACACTAGCAGGATATTCTCTTTAGTGTTCGTTCGTCTGTTTATTATCTTATACGAAGCTAATATGCCATAAAATATCCCAATTATAGTGCACAAACTTTAATTACATCTTACTCCCAGTTGTGTTTTGTTAAAATGTTGAAGTAAATCAGCAATTTTTAATAGCCCTTTCATTCCATATACAATTATTTTCTCTAGGAACTATTTCTTCTAGCTTAACTTTAAATAAATATTTTTTATATTTTCTGTGGGCATCGTGCTGTCCGGCGATTTGATTGTGGAAAGGAAGTATGAGATTTTTCACTGTTATATCTGTTGATTTCAGCCACAGTTCTCAGCAGTAAATTTTATGCTTTGTATTGTATAAAGACCCCCCAACATTTAAACTTAAGATAAAAGTTTCTTTTCTGTATTAAACTTGCTCCGTATTTCGTTCTTCGATTAATAGTAGTATCTGCAAACATTCTTCTCGAAATTTGTAAATAAGAATCTGTAGTAGCTAATATAACAATATTTAGTCGTCCTCTATCAAACCGTATATCACATTCTCTCAATGATCTTCCAGGTTCGCTTAACGATTGTAACGATAATAACGTGTGGAATTAACTAATAATCCACTTAGATTCCATCTCGCATTCCTAGCATGAGTCAATAGTTGACATTCATGTACTTTGGATGGTGTTCCCGTACAATAAATAATTTTAACTTCTTGGTCAAATGACAGGTTCCTACTGTGCAACTGAAGACTCACAAAAAAATCATTTTATTTTTAATTTTATTGGGAATGTTCGCTTATGGTTTCACATACACACATAAATACACCTGACTGCTAACTACTAGAAAAGCTGTTTATTGTTAACAAATATTATGCTTGATGCCATTAATTATTCTATTTTTGTAATAATTACATTATAAATATTGTTCCCTGTAATAAAAATATGTTATGCCAGTGTAACTTATCTGCGTCGTACCTGCTTGATTTTAAATAGCTATTTACGCACATTTAATAATTTTATTGCTTACATTATCTTGTTTATGAATGAAAGAGGTTTGAGATGAATATATAAACACGTATAAAGCTAAATGTGCCATTACCTGACCGTTTGCTGTAACATCATCATCACCAAATCGGCAAATGGTGTATTTACTTTAAAAATATGATAAACAATTCAAAAACTCCGAATAAAACAATACCTCGTCCTACACAAATGACAGTTACATTATTGAATTGTATATGCTATAATACCATCGAAAACATTATATTTGAAATTGAACACGACTTTGCAAACATTAAACAGTATAATTGACATCCGCGCGACTTTAAATATATATATACCACACAACAAAATATGAAATATCTACAAAGGTACCTATATGATCACCATTTTCTTAAAGCCTTCAATTCAATTTGATGTATAATCAATGCATAATATATGCACGAGACAAATTTTGCTGTTTATTGTTCGGTGGTAAAAATCTTTATCGGGTTGATTCCTCCACTCATGGCGTCAATTGGCTGGCTTCTTCGAGGGAAATACTCCTGTGGAAACACTCATCGTCAAAGTTTGATGAAGTCTATTACCGTAACAATGATGTACAGGTGGTTGAGGACGGCGGTTCTAATCCCCGTCCGGGCATCCAGATTTGGGTTATCCAATATCCATTCTCTCCCCAAATCACTCCAGGCGAATGCCGGGATGCTTCCTACAAAAGGCCATTGCCGAATTCCTTCCCGTTCCTTGTCCCCATACCCATCCCGCCTCTATTGACCTCGACGTCAATGAGGCGTAAAGCCACAAGTAAAAAAGAAAAAAGAAAAGAAAAGAAAGCTTAGTATATCGTCTGGCCAGGAAGACCGCTTGAAAACCAAGTCCCCGATTTTTGGATTCCGCAGCTTCGACGTCGAATTCTCGCTTCCTCTCTCCTCTTGCGTGCTCCATTCTCTTCCGAAGTCTTGTTCTCGCCATCCAGATACATTCCATATAGGGACAGAATTTATAATCAAAATAATAACAAATTCTTAACAAATTCCTTATTAGGTAAAATATTTTACTCTCCCAGACGCTCATGAAATTACTATGTCCCCTTTATTGTGATTGGCAGTGCGTCAACGCGTCATATCGGCGATAATCGTTACTGTTCTGAAATCTCCATTCCCTCATACACATAATAAATGTATTTTTTTGAACGAATCATGTGTCAGAAACAGCGCATCCATATCTTGTCAACGTCACTGTCTTTCGCATATTACTGCGGCTTGTTGTATGCCACAAATCTAAGCAAACTGACATGTTAAACTAAGAATCCTTTTCAAATTGAATGGTCAAAATGGTCGAACACGCTGACCAACACAACGCCTACAGACAAGGTCACAGGTCTCTTGCCTCTTCTATTTTTGGGACAGGCATTTGCCACTGCGACCTGTATCAATGTGAGGAATGACCTAGCGCTGTTCCGTTAGGTGTCAAGGCGAACATTGCAGACTCTCACACACTATACGTCTCCTGCTAATTAACTCAAACTCCATTGCCTTATTATACAACTCATATTAACCTACTATTAAACAACTGTACGATGGGCTTGTCATTCATTACAACCCCAACACGTCAAAAGAGTTTAAATATTGCCCACATGATGTATTCTACTGCCCCTCACTGCTTTTCGGAATATTTACACTATGTTACACTGTTCACTTAATATTCCCTCTACAAAGTTTAAACAAGAATCGAACGTTTGAATAACTTGGTAAACCAAACCTTAACATATAAAATTCTTACACAACAATCTCTTAGTGCCAGAAGTTAACTGAAATTAATTTGAATTGATTTTCTGAATACCTATTACAAATTATGTAGCTTAAATAAATAGCCGAAACAATACGAATAATGCAAAATAAGGTCGCACAAATACTGCAAAATTAATCTAAAGTAGCTGAATTGAATGTAAGGGGTTAAGTAGGCCGAAAACAATGGCGTGTACATCATTCGGTGTAAATGCACGTAAAGCAAGGAACTCGCTGTACGGCACCCTAGTAAACAGTCTTTTCACGCATTTAACATCAAGAATTACTCACCGTATTTGAAAGGTTTTTCGTGGTCACAGAACTTCGAGCATTATTTGCGTTACCTGACCTCACTTATTTATCACCTCTTTCGTTATAGTATTACGATTTTTTTTTATTTAAAAGCGAGACTTAAAAACATATTTCCCTGCGTAATATAGGAAACTTCTTGATTTTATATCATTTTAATTGCAAGAATTCTGTAGTTACATCCGGCTGTGGCTGCTTCCCTCACACAGTATAGAAAATGAACCTCTGTATTTGCTCCTATAGCCGACACTTTGAATTAGACAGGGTCCTGAAGTAACAAATTCTGCTTCTTTAATCGGCAGCATACTTTCCATAGCTCTAAAATACCACCATGGACAGAACCGAACAACATCTGACTAGGGGAGATAGATAGGAAAGTTTACAGGAGTATGGCTTAAATGGAAACAATTCAGATCCAGATAGGGTTCCATGGGTGCCAATCCAGGTCCTAGTGAGCCCCCGGGAAAGACTGTATGATCAGAGAAGCAATTCTTAACTAAGTTCTTTCTAGAAGAAGAAGAAAAAATAGTATTTTAAAAATCGCGTGAGCCCTTTCCAATATCGGATGGTTTTACGCAAAATACTTAGCAAGTGATGGCTTTCGCTGCCAGCCTACGACACAATGTATTATGTAAATACAGGCGTCTAAATATCACACCATATGTTGCGAAGACCGATACTACGTGTAAATTTTTAAGTTCCTCCCACCACCCCGTAGCGCATAAGAAAACTTATTGCTGTCAAAGCCACGAATGTTCATCCAGTTTTTGATTAGAGCTCAGTTTCGAGTGAGGAACATAAATTCGACTTCCCTGTCGATTTAAGGAATCCGCATGAATTTAGGAAATTGCATACGCTCCACAAAAACTGTTCACCATCGACAAACCGCCTAAAACGTTAATCCTTTCCGATCGACAAGTAAACCTGTCAGTGTAACCGGTTTTATGAACGTTTTTCAGGATCATTGTATTTCCTTAAATCTGAAATTTATACAATTTTATGTCGACTGTAGGGGCACTATCGACGACACTTTCCGTTTTTTTCCAATTTATTCTAAATTGTTCAAATGCAATTAATTGATAAAATGACTTTAAAGGTCTTACATTGTAACAAGTCGTTTTAACACTAGACGATCTACAGTCGCTAAAATTTATTGCGAAAAGTAATAAAATAATGTGCAATCACTTAAAAATACAATCAACAAACACAACACAACAGCAAAACAATCAGACCAACACATACGAGAGAGGAAGAAGACAGACCACAGACCATGTGCGCTGTCGTACTGACTATTGGGACTACAGAGACAGCGAGCAGGTTGTGTAGGCCGAGCCGCCACCTCCCAATGAAGCTAACTTCCTGGCACTGCCGCTATCTGCCACGCGACTCCATTGTCATATTTCACAGGGACTAAAGCAATTGACCGACCACCTTTCATTTCGCCTCTCGTCGACGTATCGTCAGTGATCCAGTGTTTTCTGCAATATTGATTTGTGTTTTTTTAAAATTATTATTATTACATCAGCACTAGCGTGTAGGTATTGCAGTCCACTTTTACATTTCTGTTGACAAGTGTGGTATCCGGGCATTTGTGTCTTAAAAAAAATGCCAATTCGCTGGCAAACTAGTTGAAGCACAGACTAACTAAAGAGAATAACTTATGGGAATTGTTCCTTTGAAAGAAAGTAGGATGCAAGTACTTTGGTTAAGAAATATGTATGTCGTTGTGTTCAAATTTGCGTACTTGAAGATTTCAGATATAAAATAATTGTTTAAAAAACATAAAAACCGCCTTCAAAAAAGAGTACTAAAAATTTAAAAATAACTTTATACCTTGCTTAGAAGAAAGTAAATCTAAATGGACAATATTTTACATTACTGTTATTGAAATTTTTACATTAATTAGTTATTTTTGGAGTCGGTGCCAGCTGTCAGATCGCGCAGATCGAATTACTGAACTTTATTTGGTGTTCGAGGCGAACCGAGAGTACGAACAAAAATTCCAAATGTTTTATAGCATGTTGTGAGGAAAATAGTTTTATTGCGGGAGACAGCTTAGGGAAACAAATTAACGGTACTTTTTCTGTGGCTCGACCTCGTTGGTCATCCAGGCATATCTCTGGCGCTACAATGTCTGCATCATGCAGTAAACATTTTATTTATTTATTTATTTATTTATTATTGCAGCTATATCGATCCTTTTTTCAGGATGTAGCCTCTTTAAGCCTAATGAGCTATATATTAGAATTTAATTCTACATAGTGTTGCTGTAGTTCTTTCCAGGCCGATCGATCCTGAGCCGCCCTCTTCCAGTTCACGCCTGTAACTCGACGTAAATCCTTATCCCAGCGATCCGAGGGTCTTCCTCTTGCTCTTTTCAGGTTTCTCGGTATCCAGTCCAGCACTACCGTAGTCCATCTTTCATCTCTTTTGCGAGCAACATGACCGGCCCATTGCCATTTTTGGGTCATGACTCTTTTTAAGATGTCTGTTACTTTAGTTATTGAACGGATGTGCACAGCCCTTTTCCTGTCTCTTCTTGTAAACCCTAGCATTGCTCTTTCCATACTTCGCTGGGCAGTTCTCAGTTTTTGCTTCGTGTGACTATTTAGGGTCCAAGTCGGGCAGGCATATGTGAGGACCGGTAATACATATTGTTCAAATACCTGTTTTTTAAGATGTATTGGCATGTTCGATTTAAAAACTATGGAATTTCTTCCATATGCTCTCCAGCCCAGCTTTATCCGTCTGTAGATCTTTATAGTTAGTAACTTTATAGTTAGTATAATATCGGTGTATCATCTATATGTTTAAGTTGTTTTGAAAAATGTTTCTAGAATTAATTTTAGGTAAGTAGTAACATGATTTTTATGTATTAATGTCATTTATTATTGTTTTTATCTTTTTGTTTTTCTTGCTTTGGCTGGCACCGACTCCAAAAATAACTAATTAATGTAAAAATTTCAATAACAGTAATGTAAAATATTGTCCATTTAGATTTACTTTCTTCTAAGCAAGGTATAAAGTTATTTTTAAATTTTTAGTACCTTTTTTGAAGGCGGTTTTTATGTTTTTTAAACAATTATTTTATTTTTAAATTTTTTGTGGTATTATAGTTAATTTGTATTTAAATATGCCGCAGCAGTTCCCATTTTGCGAACTTCCTGGTAGCTCAGTGGTTAAAGCGAATGCTTATAAAAAAATCTGTCTTTACAACAACTTTCAGAAAGGGGTGAATTGGATGCTGTGTTAAGGAATGTCAGTTTACATTTTGGTCCAGGCAGTGTTTCGATCTAATCATAACATCTGTTAAAGCTGCTTCTCGATAATCGAAACATGTAACATCTGGACATCATACATACCACATACACAAATCTGTCTCTGGAATATATCTGTTCGTTCCGGAATCACACAGAAAATATAGATTTTTAATTGGTTTTCATAACGTAAAAGGTTGGGGTCCAAGTTGAGACATTAGGACAGATACATTTATAAATATTCTGCAATGACTTAAAAATAGCTTAATTGATTTTGACGTTACTTAAAACATTGGAAATTATAAGCGATGGGGGTAAAGGAGAAGAGGGGTTGGGCTTTTGTATACCAAATGTAGACTGTCTTTTCTGATTCATTTAAAGTATACATTTGTAAATTTCTATTGATATCATATAAAATTTTTAGGTATGTATAAAAAAATAATAAAGGGGTGTGGAAGTGAAGAGTATTTTGGTTTTGTTACGGTAGCGTGGACAGTATTTTTCTCTTTGTTTTAAAGTATACATGTGCAAAGTTCCATCGAAACCAGATAAAAACTGTAGCTTTGTGTAAAAAACATTTACAAAAATTAAATG